>CM029633.1:35371190-35796604 GCA_017311315.1 Dendrocalamus latiflorus
GAGGCGGCGATGCTGAGGACGGTCCGAATTGTAGCCGGTTTGACAACCGGACTAAAGGTCTCGTCGTAGTCAATGTCAGGCTGCTGGGAGAAGCCCCGCACCACCCAGCGAGCCTTGTGCCGGGCCAGGGAGCCGTCGGAGTGGAACTTGTGCTTGTACAGCCACTTGCCCGTCACGACATTAGCGCCGGGCGGGCGAGGCACCAACCGCCAGGTGCCGTTGTCGATGAGCGCCTTATACTCCTCCGCCATCGCAGCTCGCCAGTTAGCGTCAGCAAGTGCGCTACGATAGTTCGCAGGGATCGGTGAGGCCGTCGTGGCGGAGAGGTTGAGGCGAGTGACGGGGCGCAGGCTGCCCGTCTGGAGGCGCGTCGTCGGCCGCGAAGGCGGTGGCGGTGCCGGAGCGCACACGGTCGCCGAAGGCGCTGCGGGCAACGGTGGAGCAGGCGACGGAGGCGGCTGCCGCCGCTGGTAGACAACACCGCCGCGTCGTCCAGGCGCAGGCTGCCCACTCGCAAGCGGAGCTCCTGCCACGCTAGGAGGGTGGCCGGCTGCAGTAGGTAGTGGGGGCGTACGAGCCGGCCAGGGTACAGCGGACCGGCCGGTCGACACCAGGGGGCCAGCGTAGATGATCGCCGGATCCTGGACGTCCGGCAGCTCTACCTCGCCGGAGGACGGAGCAACCGAGGGGTACGCGGCCGCTCAACGCCAGATGGCGGAGCTACCGACGCCGAGGAAAGGCCCTGCATAAGAAAATTCAGTGATGACGGCACGGAGGCCGCCGAGAGTGCCGAGGCGAACGGAAACACAGACTCATCGAAGACGACGTGGCGTGAGATGATAATGCGGCGGCTGGACATGTCCAGGCAACGATACCCCTTATGAGAGGAAGGATACCCGAGAAACACGCACGGGGTCGAGCGAGCAGAGAGTTTGTGTGGTGTCGTGGCAGTAAGGTTCGGATAACAGAGGCAGCCGAACACACGAAGGGAGGAATAATCCGGGAGCTTCTGATGCAGAAGCTGGTAGGGGATGTTGTGATGCACGGAAGACGACGGGCGCCTGTTAAGCACATATGTGGCAGCGGCCAGGGCTTCAGCCCAATAGGGTGGAGGCATGGACGCATGGATCAGCAGGGTGCGGATGGTGTTGTTGATGGTACGAAGCATGCGTTCCGCTTTGCCGTTTTGTGGCGAAGTGTATGGGCACGAGAGGCGCAGAGCAATGCCGCGACTGGAGAGGAAGGATGTGGTGGTATTGTTGACGAATTCGGCGCCGTTATCGGCTTGGAAACACTTTGGCATGGCACCGAACTGAGTGTGGGCATAGGCAACAAAATCAACAATGTGGCGGTGTACGTCAGATTTGTGGTGTAGCGGAAACGACCAACAAAAATGAGAGTAATCATCAAGCAACACAAGGTAATATCTGTAGCCCGAAGTGCTAAGAACTGGAGATGTCCATACATCACAATGTAATAAATCAAAGGGTGCAGCGGTAACAGAGGTGGAACTGCTAAAAGGTAGCCGCGTGTGCTTGCCAAGTTGACAAGCATGACACAGGGAACGCGAGCTTTTATTACATTTGATGACCGACATTTTCTGGAGAGTCGTGAGGGCGGAAGGACCAGGATGACCAAGGCGGTGATGCCACAGGGAGGACGAAGTGGCGAGGCTGCAGCTGTAGGGTGGTGTTGAAGGTATGGTGTAGAGATCCCCGCTACTATTGCAGCGAAGAATCACGCGCCCCGTTTGCTGGTCCTTAACAGAAAAACCCAAAGCGTCAAACTCAACAGAACAATTATTATCGCGAGTGAACTGGCGAACAGAAAGCAAATTGCGAACAAGAGCGGGAGCAACGAGGACATTGCTGAGATGAAAGGATTTGTCAGCGGCCGACAAGGTGGAGGTGCCACTACAGGATATCGGAATGGTGCTACCGTTGCCTACTGTAATGAAGGAAGTGGAGTGAGGTAGGCGGGAGAGCAGTATACCATCCGACGAAGACATATGAGCGGTGGCGCCGGTGTCGAGGACCCAGGAGGGGCCGCCCTGAATAGTCATCTGGTTTAGGGCGGCGATGAGGCCGGCCTGATCCCAGCCGCCGGCGCCCTGCTGTTGAGCGGGAGGCAGCGAAGCCGTCACTTCGGAGAACTGTGGGGCGCGAAGGCGGTATGCGCCTGTGGGAACGCACCGAGAATGCCGGGGGCGCGCCAAGCAGGTGGTTGCTGCGGGGGACGCCACTGCTGGTGGCCGCCCCAGGGAGTGAAACACACCCATGGGCCGCCCGGTGGTGTGGCGCCGCGGCTACCGCCGCTGCCGCCCTGGTACTGGTTGCCACCGTCGTTGCGGCCTCCACCTTTTTTCTTGTGGCGGCCGCTGTTCTGGCGGCCACCCTGACCGCCGCCGCCGCCCTGGCTGCCAGCAGCGCCCTGACTAGAGGCCCCAAAACTGAGGCTGGCCGAACGGCAAGACGAACCGCACGAGGATGAGCCGGCGTAGAGCGCGGTCTGAGTGACGACTTTGCCCTCGTTGGCGAGACGAAGTTCCTTCAAGACCAGCTTCTCGCGAGCGGTGGCAAAGTCCGGCAGCGGGTTGGAGTCGGCGATGTTGTCGGCGGTGCCAGAGAAGCGGGGGTTGAGACCGCGCAACAGGTTGAGGACGAGTTGCGAGTCGAGGACGGGGTGGCCGACGTCGCGCAGTGCGTCGGCGATGGCCTTCATCTTTTGGCAGTACTCATCTATGGAGAGGTCCCCCTGAGTCATGGAGTGGAACTCATGACCGAGGAAAACGGCGCGAGAGGCCTTGTTCGCCTGGAAGAGGCCCTGAATGGCGACCCAGAGCTGACGAGCAGTCTGGTTGGGCGCGATGGCGAGGCCGAGGACGTCGTCCGCGACGGAGCCGAGGAGCCAGCTAGGCCGAGGACGTCGTCCGCGACGGAGCCGAGGAGCCAGCTGTGGACGCAGGCGTTGGCAATGGCCCACTGCGGATCTTCCGGGCGAGCGTCTGTTGTGCCGTCGACGTGCGAACAGAGGCCGAACTTGCCGCAGAGGGAGAAGAAGAAGGGAGGCCAGCGGTTGAAGTTGGGGTGCTTCAACTCGAGGGTCACCGGCACGCGAGACTTGACGGCGATCGTCGCGTAGGGGGCGACGAAGATGGGCGGTGCGGGATCGTGCGCGTGCGGCAGGTTCCCCGAGCCCATGGTGCCACCGGAAGTGCCGGAGGTCGTCGACATGGGAGGTGGCGGCGGCCTTCAGGCGGTGGGCGTGGGTGGGGAGAGAGGTGGCGGCGGCGCGACCTGATGGGCGGCGTTGAGTGCGGCGCAGCCCAAGGAGATGGGCGGCACGGGGTAGGCAGCGGAGGGTAGGGGGAGGATCGACGCCGAGCGGAGCGGCGGCGATCAGGGAGGAGCGCGGCTTGGGGAGGGGCGGCGCTAGGGTTTAGCGGTGGGTGGCGTCTGATACCATGTAGAGACAGAGATATTGGAAAATCACCACACACCTTGTGGGGGGTGCCATGTATGTATATATAGCCATGTACAGGTCAATCGTATACAATCGTGCTAATAATAATCTATCAATCTTAGCGTTACTTTTGATCATGGCGAGCCGCAGAGTCAACAGATTCAGACGAGGACATATCACATACAGACATACTCCCTATATACTGCTGCTGATTCACATGGCATCCGTCAGTAACCTTGTTATTATTTGTCTCAGAGGTGACATTGTTTGCTTCCTCTAAGCTTTTCCCATTTTTTACCGTTATGCTAAAACTGGGAATCATGCCTAGATCTTGCACTGTTGCACACATGGATGATGCATCCATCTACCAACCTCACGTGCCAGCAACGCAAGCTAAACCGCCTCCATGTGCAGCTGCGCAGTACATGACACTGGAGAAGAATAGATCGGATCTGAGGAAAGAAAGGGAAATCAAAAGGAGACCTAGCTGAAAACTTTCAATTGGACTCCAAATCCAATTCTAGTTGAATTTGAATTCAATTCAAGCCAATTCAGAATCCAATTTCTCTGTTTGGATGTCATTCGGAATTCTACAAGACTGTAGAGACCTCTTGTGCACCTAGATTCACCAATATGCACAAAATAGCTTCCTTTCACACTAAATCATCTCCAACAAATTTTAGACAATTTGGTGAAAATTTTATATTGTGAATGCGAGGTTGAGATTCTAAATACCGAACTTTCAGAAAATCATTGCCCATAAGGCTGTGGAGCTACCTTTGCACCTAGGCCTGTCATTATGCACAAATTAGCTTCTTTACACACTGAATCATTTCTAATAAATTCTTAGTTGATTTTGTGAAAATTATATGGTGTGAACATGAGGATGAAATTCTAAATACTAAATTTTTACTTAATTTTGTAGAGTGAATCACAGATAAATGATACATGTAAGTTAAGAACTACATCTACCTTTATCATGCCTCTTAGGATTAGCTTTGGAATCATCAATTCAATTCTTGGTGGTAGCCAAAGAGCTACATCCTTAAAATTGAATTCAGTTTCTGGGACAGCGTTGCGTGCGTGCCTTGCCTCATTCAGTTTCTTCACGGTGATTTCGAGTATCACCACTGTTGTGAGTAAATTAGCTGCTGGTCCTTTGCATTTCTGATATCTTCTTCACTGGCTTGAAAATTGCAAAAATCTGTCTGTGAACTGCTTGTTCTGTGATGAAGTGACACTATACTCAGATTATATATGAATGTGATGGTAGATTAGTCTTGAGCCATCAGTTAAATCTGTTTTACTTTCACTAATCATTGCAAATGTTGTTCTGTTGTTACTGATCACTGTGCTAGATCTGTTCAGTGGATATTTTGGTCTCTTCTGATCTTTACCGAACCCTGTTATCCTGTTCATTCAATAGCAGTCTCTGTGACTGAATGAAAGGTTGATTTCAGAGGGGTTTTTCAACTCTGTCCAGAAAGCTATTTGCATGATCTTTTAGTGTTTGTTAAGTAGAAAGGTTTAATTTGAAATCAAGATCTAATCTATAACTGTCATATATAATCAATATTAGATTTTGTCACGGCGGAGATGGCCAAGATTAAATCTCGTGCAACTAGCCTTCTGAGAGCACTTAAGAAAACTCAACTTGTTGAACATGTGCTGAATCTGGTCATATTTGTTAAGGTTTTATTGAGATTAGCATTTAAATGCACTAGTATACTTGAGGCCATGCTAGTCTTGAACTCCTATATGACATTTATGTTGAGCATATGTTTCTTTTCAAATGACTTACATGATTCATATGTTAATACGTTGGTTAAGTCAATTTCTATGCCATGTTTGTCATGTTTGTGTATTTTTTATTATTGCTGGAATTAAATTAAAAATTATGCTTATACCGCATATTCTACAATATCAACAAACTAGCTCTCTTGCTCTTGAGCTCCGATGAGGGAGGCGCCGCTGCCACCTTTCCTGAACGGATTCACCGCGCCTCCAATTGTAGAGGGAGGTTGGGGTGACGGTGAGCAGCGGTGGTAGGTGATGGGCGACGATGGAGGGCGGTAGGCAGCGTCGGATGGTGGGTTGGTAAGGTGAGAGTAGAGAGAATTTTAGGTTGGACGGGGTGGCTAGTAGGGACGGAGGAGCCGGCGGGATGACGAGGCAGCAAGCTTGCCATCGGTTGCATGGAGGCGGGGACATGGGTGGTGGAAGAGGTTACGGAGCTATGATGACGGAGGAGAGAGGCAACGGAAGTGAGAAAGAGGGGAGGGTAGCCGGAGCAGAGGCTATAACATTGAAACCGATTTAGATGGTATAGCCTATGATAGTAGTTCTTAATTTCAAACGAGTACCTTGTCCTAAGCATGTTTGGCTAAACCACTTCCTAAAACCCGGAAAGGCCCATTACCGAAACTCCCTCCTGGCCCTCATTGGCTCCAGAGGGAATGGTTCTACGAAAAAGCCTTCGTGTGATAATGATGAACCAATCAAAAAGGTCCACGTGGACAGGAAGCTTCCTTGGACTAGCCGACAAGACCCTCCTTGTTAGCGGTAGGATTTTTTTAGACGAATAGCATTGCCGCCCTCTTCCGTACCGTTCCTCCCCATGATTTTCCCCTGTTGGCTTCATCCTGCAGGCAGGAGACACGCAGACGGAGCAAAGAATCGAGACAGGGATGGTGACGGCGGAGAACAAGAGGCCTCGGAGTAGCAGCGGGGTGGAGAAGAGGCCAAGCAGGAAGGAGGTCCTTCTCTTAATCTCTTCCTGTCCCCCTCTTCCCTCCTCCCGCTTGGGCTGGCCTCGCTCAGCTCCTTTTCCCTGCATACCGATTGTCAATTTCTTGGTCCTTTTTGCCACACTGGCGCTTGCTATGTGTACAGTTAATCTGCTGGTAAAAAATTGCCAAGTTTCCTGATATAAATCGAACGATACACTAAAAGGGCTCTCGCAAGATTTTGTTTGGGTGTCGAACTTCAACATCCCATGTTAGACTGGTAGATGATGTTTCGGCACTTAGCTATGTCATAAATCGCTAGTATGCGGTTTAACTCTACTTAGAATGCTATTGTTTAACTTGCTGTAGTTTTTTTTCAAGAACTTGGATGCAAAATTAGTCCTTTGAATAACCTGCTAGTATGTTCTTTAACTCGACCTGTAGTGTTATGTTAAACATGTACGTTGCAACATTTAGATTTTATCTTTTAGGGCCCTTTACTTATTTTATAAACAACACAGGGAACACTTGGTCCCAGAATCAGCATTTTTTTTATATGTGACAGGCATGATGCCCTGTATCTGCTTTTGAAGAGAAATAATTCGATATGTATAGGTATATCAGGGCTCATGCAGATAATCTCATGCTCTTGGCTAGATATTGGGAAGGAAGAAGGCAACTGACGAACTTGTAAGGAAAGCTGTAGCTGTGAAGGATCATCTAGCGGAATTTCCAGCTTTTTATAAGTATGAGAGAAATGGTAACCTACATTGTCTTTTTACTTGTGAAAAAGTTTCAAGACTGTACAATTACTAATGTCACTATGATTTAGAACACCTAAGCCTAATGCGTTTCCTGAATTTATCTCTATAAAGTTAGCACAAGATAATTGGATGCAAATTTAGTCCTTTTAAACTCCAATTTATCTCCACTTAAAAAAAACTCCAATTTATCTCAGTACTTGATTTTCAGTCTGGCCTTTTTCTGTTGTTGTTGGGGCAGGTACATCGTATCAAGCTCACTCTTTTTAATGCTTAGGTCTTTCAATCTACTTTGAGTCTGGAAGTGGTGGCCATCTTCCATTACCAACGAGGAAGTACATCCAAAATCTTCTCAAGGTTGCATGCATTTCCTTCCATTTTACTCTGTTTCTAGTTTCTACTGCTGCAGAATATTTGCAAATTTGCCTTTTGCAAGTTTCCCTATGAATATTGAATGTAATGCTGGTAAACAAAAAATTAGGTTAACATGGAGGGGCCGTATGGACCAGAATGGCCTTCAGAAGAGAAAGTTAAGCGCCGAGAAATGGTTGCCCCAGAAGCATGATATATCTTTGCGTGGCAATATGCAAATGGGTGTATTGCTGAAAATTCCATGAAGCATTATGCAGGTGTAGAATGTACATGTGCATCATGTAATGAAGATCGCTTGCTTGGTTTTGTGCACTATAGATTTGTTGTGGAAGAGGATGTGCCTGTTGTTTATGTGTATGAGCTACAAATGGAGCCTTCTACCCAGGGGAAGGGGTTGGGGAAGTTTCTAATGCAGTTGATTGAACTTATAGCTTGCAAGGTAATTCGATTTGTGATAGTGCCTGACCGGTTATTTTTCCAATCTGCTAAATAGATACACACTGTTATGGCTCTCTTTTTTTTCCTTTCTCCTGGTTTATGCATGTTTTAATTCAATTGCTATTCTGACATTTCACCATGAATGATCATCCAATTTTGATTTAGAGTACTTGTATGTGCATGCAGAACCAAATGGGAGCTGTGATGCTAACAGTTCAGAAAGCTAACAAGCTTGCTATGGCTTTCTACACCAAATTGATGTGAACTTAAATTTTGCATCAACTGCTTGTTCATTAGAGTACACTAGAAATGCATGTTATGGTTAGCAATATGGGGGCTGCTTTATTTTGGTTGCAATATTCAAATCCATTTCTTTTCTCTCGCAGATACGTAGTATCTAGTACCTCACGATCACGAGTGGATCCAATGGTATTACTTTACCTATAACTAACTTTTTATATAAGCATAATAAATTGTGTATTGTTATCGTGGTTACATGGATCTCATCGTTTTCCAGATTGGAGTTGAAGAAAGGTATGAGATTTTATGCAAGACATTTGACTCTGAAGCTAAATCCAAATTAGAGGTATGTAGCATATTCAGTATGGCATAAATTCACTGCTAACCTTGTGTAGGACTGCCAAATCTGATCACAATTGTATATGCCACTGGGGCTGTTACTAGACTCCTTCCTGTACGGCTCCTCTTGCCTTGCACAAAAGCTTCTATTATCTAGTACCCGCCATAATAATTCATGAATGCATGACGTTGTAGGAGTTTGCATGATCTGGTCACCGTGATCATGTTCTCAGTTCTTCACAGGGGCGGACCCAAAGAAGGGGGAGTGAGGGCCCAGGCCGAAATTCAATTCGCAGGAACTCAGGTATATAGCCCAAGATTTAATGCTAGTGCCCTCACTCAGCCCAACTAAAAGGCCCCCACTCATGCTAAAATTATGAATGAGAACAATTTAGCATACTATGTGTATTGTTGTGCCCCCTCTCAGATTTTGTCCTGGGTCCGCCCCTGGTTCTTCATATGTCTTGGTTGACACTCTTGTACTGTGGCTCTCTAGCCCAGCTAATGCCCTTCATTGGTAAATGCATGCAGGAGGGCGACTAAGAACTGACAATGCAACAATCTCTCAAGGAATGCGATCGTGTAACGTTGTGATGGATGTGGTTATCTTGGCGGCATATTGTCACATGGACCCATGTCACCCTGACTTCATTCCGAGTGTAGCGCGTTTCGCCAAATTGATAACATGGCGTATCAAGCTACTTCTGATAATCCATTTCGTGGGAAACAAATACGAGTGTATATGTGCATTTCTTCTTATAAATTGGTCGGAAATATGCTTTAGCCTCCGAACGGGAGGATTGCAATCGCTGGATATAAAGGCTGTTCTACCTCCAGAAAGGCAGAATACATGTATGATGCCCACAAGACCACAATATAGGGACGAATCCATTCTTGAACCCAGAGCACAACGGTGGGTAGGGTCGGTGATGGCAGCTCGCTAGTCCTGCCGCTGCCCGGCCCGGCCCGGCCCAACACACCTCCCGCGGTTCCACCCAATGGCTGTGCGCAAAGCATCTGCCGCCGCCGCTCGTCCGTCTCCTCCGAACCCTGATTTGTTCGGCGCTTCTGCCTTGATGTGTCCGATGCCGCCACTCGCATCGCATCCCGTTATATCCAAGTTGTTCAAGCATTACGAGTCCACTTTTGAAGTCCGGCGTATCCAAGTTGGATTGGAAGCACCTCTCTACTGATTGTGCGGCGCGTGTATATTGGGATATATGCGGTAAGGAACCACGCTACAAGATGGCAAGATGCTATGGAGCGCCTACCGAGAGTTAGAGCAACTCCAAGAGATTAGCCAAAAGGATTAGCCAAATTTACTGATTTAGCTACTTTGTAAAATAGATCTCACAAAAAAAAGACTAGATTACTCCAACAGACTCTGTAAAATTTGGACTCTCTATATTTAAAAGTGCCAAACAGACTAGAGTACTGAGCATCTGGCTTGGTCGCCCGACATAGGTACTGCTTCGCCTTTGTCTTCCTCCGTCGGTGATGGGGGAGGCCTCCCCGGACTACCGCGGCGAAGGAGGGACGCGGAGCTGGAGGTGCGGAAGCTGACTCCGAAGAAGGGCTAGAGTCACGCTAGTGGAGTTCACGCGCTGTGGGTCGGTCGGCTTGGACAGGGTTGACAACCACTGAGCGGATCCGAGGTCGAGAGCGGAAGCTTATCTGCTAGTTCTAATCTTTGATGCCAATCATGGCGACCTCCGACGCGGGGTCTCGTCGCCTTCAGTTATGCCTCCCTCCGGCCTCCACATGACGTCCTTCAGGCCATTTGAGATGCTATGGTAGAACTGCGCAGCGCGTGAAATATGTCAAGAATCAGCCTAATTGATCCCAGTATGAACTTCAAAGTTTTGGAGCAATTTCAGTGTTACATCTCATTATGAACTGGAGCAATTTGTAACATATAAACTTGTATCACTCCAAGAGTAGCTAAAAAATGAAAACAATGACACATCTAATTATTTAGGCGTCTTGCAAGTATGTCATTCTTGAGCCCTTCATAGTATTGCTGCTATTTAGTGCACATGATACTTGTGTCGACATTCATAATTCTCTCTTCTTCCAGGTTCCTTTGGAACTCAAATTGGTCCCTTTACAACTCAAATTTTTCTTTCTCAAGTCTGATCCTTTCTTCCTGTAATGCGAAGGCTTTCTTGCACCGCTCCTCTTTCTTCAACTCCTTCTCCGCATCGGCTTCTTTCTTTTTTGCCAAAAGATAATCCAATGCTTCGATGCTAGAATGTTGCCGTAATTTCTGCTTCGCCTTCTTCTGCCCTGCAGGTCTCTGAAGTGCACTATTCGAATGCTGACTCTCATCAACAGTACCAGGGGGCAGCAAAGGAGGAGCCGTTGCAGGACTTGAATTGGCTAAAACCTTCTGCTTTTTACTGATTGTCTTCTGGGTTTCCATCTGCTTGCGCCTATCTGCCCACTTAGGCTGGTCTTTTAATTTTTTCTAGCAATGCATGTATGAAAAATGCCTATGCTGCTTGTCTTCATGGATGAACATTTTCAACGCATCTGCTTGCTACATAGTGGACAAAAATGAATGTATGAGATGCATCCAAATCATATACAATTGGAAAGGGAAAGGTGTGTCGTCAAACCTTGTCATCGATAGACAATCCACTTTGAAAAAACCCATGAAAAGGTTACTTCAACATACAGTTGCCTTCCCATGAAAAAATCCTGTTTATTCCAACTGCAATGTATATATTCAGCTACTATTGCTAATATCACTGGAGTTGATCAACTATTGATCAACACAGGCACTCCTTCACATTGCACATTACACATACTACTGCACATGGCATTGTGCGGCAGATTTACAGCATTGTTTACCAACTACAAGATCTAGAGCAGTACGCAATTACTCCATCTCCACTTAAAGAGAACCTGAGACGAAAGTCCAAAGTCCAAAGTCAGTTCTGCAAAGTCCAAAGTCCAAGCTCAGCATCTATAATTCTTTGCAAGGATCCACACATTTTCCAAGTTCTAGCTTCCAACCCCTAATGAAAACCCAGAGTACCCACCAGTGATTCCAGGGAGCAAGGCCAATCTATAGCTCATGTGAAACTTATTGATTGAGCCAATTCTGAACTATTGCAGGAACATACTGCAATAAATTAATAAATTGAGACATTACAATTCAAGCAGATTCTATGCTCTGCCAGTGGAGCATGGCATATCGCCAATATGCTGCTCTTAGCTAGCTGTTGCTCTTAGTACTGACAAATATAGTGGTATACGAATTAATGATCAAAGAGTCGTTGAACTAGCCTCACTCTCAGCATGCATGAGAAATTAATTCACTGGAGCATCTAATATATGTTGTAAAGATGGATGGATAAAATTAATGCAGACCGCAGCGACAGCATTAACCTTTTCAAACCCACAACAACATGAGGTTTAGTCTAACAGTGAAGACTATACCCTGAAATTAGTGCAGACGGCAGCGACATCATTAACCTTTTTCAAACCAACAACACAAGGCAGAGGATATAGCATGCATGCAACAAGTAGAAACATCTTATATACCACAATCAGATGAAGGATCATGATCTCCATTGGCATCACTTCGGACCATGAAAACTCATGCTTACACTATGCAGACATGATATGCAAATTTGTTCATATCTGAAGATGGCTTATCCTTTTTCATGAAAACTCATGCTTACACTATGCAGACATGATATATTATCTTTTGGTTGTTAGGCAAACAAGCCAGATGCAGGTGCTAAGCTCATGACCGATCTCTAGCTAGTTCTTTATTTTGCGAATTAAATAACTATTGCTTAGAACTGGTATGAAGAAATTCAGAAACGGGAAAAAGTACCAGCACCTGGGAAGGGGAAGGGAACCTCACCAGATAACTCATCCATGGCCTCGACCTCCGCTGCATCTGGGAAGGGGACCTGCGCCGGCTGGCCAGCATCTGGCCAGAGGACTTGCTGCGACTGGCCACCGAAGCCGGTGGGAGGAACCACCCGACGGCGCATCAATCCGACCCCTCCGTTCTCCATCCAATCCAAATCCACCAAGTCCTCGGAACCACCGGAATCCTGGATTCCTTCGGCCATGGACCGAGCTGTCGGGTTGCCATACCCCCTACGCACAGCCGCCGGAACACGGGGACGCGGCGACAGGGACATGGCCGCGACTGCTTCTAGGGGGAGCGGACGGAAGGGGGCCTGGAAGGGGGGAGAAGCTGTCGCGGGCGCAGCGTGGAGTCGCGTTCGCGGGCGGGAAGGGGGCGCCGGCGCCGGCGGAGCGCGCGGGAACGGGGCCGCGACTGCTTCTAGGGGGAGCGGACGGAAGGGGGCCTGGAAGGGGGGGGGAGAAGCTGTCGCGGGCGCAGCGTGGAGTCGCGTTCGCGGGCGGGAAGGGGGCGCCGGCGGAGCGCGCGGGAACGGGGCCGCGACTGCTTCTAGGGGGAGCGGACGGAAGGCGGCCGGAAGGGGGGAGAAGCTGTCGCGGCCGCAGCGTGGAGTTGCGTTCGCGGGCGGGAAGGGGGCGCCGGCGCCGGCGGAGTGCGCGGAAACGGGGCCGCGCGCGCGGGAACGGGGCCAACCCGCGGGAAGAGGATGGATGGCGAGCGGCGGAGGCTATCCAAGAATAGAGAGCGAACGTCGTGGGATACAGGGTTACTAAATTTAGAGAGTCATTTAGCTAGTCTCTTGGAGATAGTTTTTTTTCTAATACTAGCTATATTTACCTTTACAAAATGATTTGGCTAATCTCTTGGAGATGCTCTTATGGGGAAATATGACTCGAGTGTACTTCGGTCTATTTGGAATGCTCACGGGATTCAGTTGTCAACACAAAGCAATGCAAATGTACGTATCAAAGCCAGTGCACAAGTTGTTTCGCATAGCTGAAGAGATCAGGTCCGCTACTAGCTCCGCGCTTACGTGACATGAAGTCTCAAATTCGGAGTTTTTGGCCAAAATTATAGTATTTGATGCGTGATTAGCAAAAACAACGTTGATCACGTGGAATTTACAAATATAATGGCTCCATCATACGATCACCGTACGGGAGTGACGGACGGCTGACACGTAAGCGAATCCACACGGTGGCCATGCAGATTAGCCAAAACCGCATGGTGGATGCTATAGCAGCACTATAGCACCACGTAGTGGTTGTACGGTGGCACTGTAGTAATTTTCAAAAAAATCTATTTAAGTATACTTTTTGCAAGAATTTTAAATATAGCAAATGAACTCCAAAATTTATAATTTTTTTTGTAAAGCCTCTCAACACAGTGTAATTGCTTGTATAATTTTTTTCATAATTCTATCTATTTTAAAAATTTCTCAACAATTCATTTAAGTATACTATTTGTAGAAAAAAATTTAATATAGAAAATGAGGTCCAAACATTATGATTTTCTTAAGGCTCCTTACACAGTGGAATTGATTATGTAATTTTTGTAGAATTTTATATGATGTTTGAACCTCATTTTCTATATTAAAAAATTCCTACAAACAGCATATTTAAATGAATTTTTGAGAAAAATTCAGAATACATAAAATTATGAAAAATTACACAAGTACACTATGTTGAGAGGTTCCACAAAAAATTATAATTTTTGAAGCCCATTTTCTTTATATAAAATTTATATAAAAATATACTTAAATAGATTTCTCCTGAAAATTACTACAATGGTGCTACAGTGCCACTGCACGGCCACCGTGTAGTGCTACAGTGCTGCTACAGTTCCACCGCATGGTGGTCATGCAATTTTGGCTAATCTGCATGGCCATCTTGTGGAATCGCTTACGTGTCGGCCGTCTGTCACTCCCGTGCGGTGGAGACGCTATTTTTGCAAATTCTATGTGACGAGTGCCATTTTTGCTAATCGTACATCAAATACTGCCATTTCAGCCAAAGATTATCAAATTCATAGCTCCCAAATACGAAATAGAAACTACATTGCTAATTAAACACAAACACTAATTCAACACTTCCAGGTGACATGCCACTCATACGGAGAGTATAGTACCGCACAAACTTCTTAGGTCCCCTCCTCAGCTCTTGGTGCATCCCCACGCTTTCTCCTCGCCGCTCTTGTCCCTTTGGTGATCACGCCGATGATCTAGATCTCCCCGTCCTCCTCTTCCTTCTTATCCTCCTCCTCCTTGGCAGCAGCGGCAGCGGCAAGGGATTGGGACTGTTTGAACCTGATCATGAGCCTCTTGCATAGCGGAAGGTACGGTGCTCATCTCTGATGGTCGTGTCATCGGACACCTTGCCCTTGCTTTTGCGGTGCTCGGTGCGAAGCATCCCACACCTCGCGCACATGTACTTTCTCCACTTGAAGGGGTACTTGACCTGTTGGAACTCCGTGCAGGCCCGGTTCTCATCACCAGCAAACGTTCTCTGAGGGATCACGAAAAGGGACATCTTATTAGCGCGCTCTCTCTCACACACACAAACAAGTTATACTCTTACTCTATTTATCTCTTTTCTCTTCTCTTATGGCTTATCTGATGCTCGCTATCTCTTGATCCAGGTACACATATTTATATGGATCAAGAACTTGAATTTTATTGGGACACAAAAGTAGTACAGATTGGCATTGCCAAGCAGGCAGAAAGTTTGAGCATGCACGGGGTGGCACATAGCATCATGAGAACCATAAGGCTTGGCTCGTCTATCTGTGGTGCATGGATGGTGTTCACTGCTAGTGCCACAACAAAACAACCAACAGGAGAGGAAACACGTTGTTGTTGCGATGATTCTTGACTTGTTGTGCATGCATGCATATAGCAACCACAGGCACCCGCTTTGTGCTATAGCTTGCTTTCCTGATAGGCATCTGAGGATGGAAACAACTTACGGCCCTATTCTTTTCAGCTTTTAAAAGCTGTTTCTCTATTTTTCTACAGTAACTAACTTTTAAACGAAATATTTTTTCAAAATAAGGTTTACTAGTTAGTTGTAGTATATATTTTACTGACTTCATTTATATCGGCAAAAATCGCGCGTGAGTTTTTGTTAATCTGTAATCTCTCGTACAAACAGTCTAAAAGTCACAAACCGCAGCCAAAAACCTGTCCTCGTGCGTGAGGCCACTTGTACACCATCCTATCCGATTGTAATAACCCAACCGTAGTGCATTTCGTGTCTCTGAAATCTCTCCCGCCATGGTGAGTGCCAAACAACTAGAGTACGTGCTGAGTGCAGCAATAAAAACATTGTCGGATTCATCTTTGCCACGCAATCCTGCAGTGGGTATGCAAAACCTGCAGCGTTTTTAGCTTGCAAACAGAAGAGTCAAACCTAAGAGAAATTTGTTCAATCAATGGGTGATGGAATTGTCAATAATTTAGTAATTTAGTCGAATGTGAATATCCTAAAACTTTTGTAATAAATCTCAATAAACAAATTTATGTAACATGACTATACGTCTACACGAGCTAGCAGTGTAGTGCATATAGTTGAAAATTATGCAAAGTAATTTTCACTTCTTATTTTTGAACCTTGTTTCATCAAAAAATTACTTCCTACAATCATCCCCACGAAGGTCGCCAGGGATGGAAACGGATCGAAAATGAATCGAATAGTCTCCAATACGAATATGAACATTCTCAAATACGGATACGAACATTCTCGAATACGAATACGAACATTCTCGAATACAGATTTCGCTTACCATATTCGTATTTTCTTGTATACGAATATCGGATAAAACAGATTATCCTTTACTGTTTCCCATCCCTAAATGGAGCTCTATCGAATGTCTCTTCTGTGATGGCTGAAGGAGCATCCCATGTGAATCCTAGGCCATTGAATGCAAGGTAGCATGAATCAACAATATCTTTACTGTATAGTCCTTCACATCATGGAAAGCTAGATGCTTATGTCAGAGACCATGTGGAGGTCCTCCTGTGTGTGTGATAAGTTATTGACATAGGGTTAGCTAAGTCGGGTTTGGTTTGGGTGGTTTGGACCTTGACGTTGCCTGGTGCAACGGGCTCGGTTGGACTTGGTCAAACCTTGTCGTATGGGATTAGGACGCTGATTCTTTGATTTGACAGGTTTGGACTTCATATGTGGTAAGTATAATGGTATTTACGTTTCCATGTATCGAGCGGTGCTATTTGACGTGTTTCTTGTCTGTGTGACTGCAGGACGTCGAGACGGAGTCGTGGCGAGACACAGTGGACCGGACTAGGCGCAGGTGGCGCTGAGGTCAGAACGGTCGGGATGTGTCAAAGACGACGTGGACTCGAGGTGGTTGTGAGGCGTGCGAGACAAGGAACGCGGAAGCTTCCCGGAAGGTGCAGAGGGGCGAATCGGGAATTTCGCAAGACTGCACAAGCAGGAACGGGCTCCGTTGGAAATAGCGGGCGTAACGGGGCGGAGACCCGTTAGCCGTGGGCTATAAATAGGTGGAGAGGGTTGTATGCCCACTTGAGCACTTGAATGGTTTTTAGGGTTTCCTTTAGTCAAAATAGGCTTTAGAGGTTGTTTTGGCTTTAGACTTTAGTTGGTGAGAGTGGGTGGAGAGGCAGAGAGTGCTCCCTCTGTTGTCTCCTTCAATGGTTTCTTGAGTGTGTTCATCCCCTCCTCCAAGCATGTATGGTTGAGAGATTGAGTTGGAGAGGGAGAGGTAGAGGTGAAACCATGTAATCTTTCATCCCTGTTCTAATGTCCATGCGTATGGGGACTCCTATGTATTCCTTTTGCTTCCATGAATGAGAATCTGAAGTTTTTTATCTCCCGTGCTCTCTCTGTTCAGTTTTTCCTTCGATGCTATCTTCAGGTGATTTGTGAGTTTTTGAGTTTCTTGTTGTTTGTTATTGGGGAGTGCCAAAATGGGTTGCTCTATGATGGGTTAGTGCCACAAGATCATTTGATTGATTTCCCGAAGAGCAAACTTGGTTTAAATCTCATATTTCAGTTTTGGCCCTCCTCTGTTCATGAACTCAGATTCTAGGGTTTTGAGTGAAAACTTGATTCCCTTGGAGAAATGACATGAAATTTGATCTGGTTTATCCCATGGCTATTACTAACATGTCTGCAAAATTTCATAGCCAAAGGTTCATGGATTTGAGAGGAATTTGAGTTTTGGTTGAACCCTCTGTACTTTTTCAATTTTTGGGGAATTTCTGAAATTCTTGAGTTTTTGTTGTTTTCTCTAGTTGTTTGGAGCCCCTATGATATTTAGTTTATGTTCCTAGGTCTTGGTCTAAAAAGAAAAGAATCATTTCTCTTTTTTTCTAGGATTTGGCAAGAATCTGAATTTTCAGTTCGGCTGCTGTTCTTCAGTTCGGCTGAAGCGATTCAGATTTTTTTTGCCTCCAGCGTGAGTCTCAGTTCAGCCGAAGCCTTCTCCTTTTAGTGCTTTTCTTTTTTTCTTTTGCTGATCTTTGACCATTTTGCATGCAGATCAAACAGCGATATTTTCAGTTGATTTTTTACTGGCGGGTCTCTGATTTATGCTGAATTTTTTAGTGTCGCATGCGTTCCAAATTTCAGCAAAATTAATTTTATTTTTTGTGAGGTGCTTTGTTTTGCATCTTTTTGAAAAATCAGTGTTTGATTTCCCGGGGGCGATTTTGAAGCGAGCGACATTCACCCCCCTCTGTCGCCATTTCGGTCCTACATTATGCATGAAATTGCAAAGATGAGTGTGAATGGAAGCGTGATCGAGAGGATAATATGTCGAAGCTTGGGCACAATTGGCCCCCCGATGCATTTTTTTCTAAAATTGGCATCGCCCAAAAGAAACACTGTTTTGGCCCTCTCTTCGACTGTGGGAGCTACAGTAGTATAATAGTATAGTCAACTAATGGCTATAACACTTGTCCATTTCATCTATAGACTTCAAAAAAATAGTTCATACAATAAGGTAACTATTACAATAACTATTTGGCCCCACATGTAAGAGAGTGAAATGCATATTTTTACGTGCTATAGCTAGCTGTAATTTAGTAGCCAGCTTCCTTCTCTCTCTTACTTTTTCTCTCTGCCACGTAAGATTTGGTTAATATTATATTTGCTATAACCTACTGACTAAGCCTTATTGTACCTGCTCTAATATATCCCTCTCACAGTAGTTGGGCAGTTCGTATCACAGGTGCTTGCATTTTTCAGTCTTTGACATGAGATGTGTCCCGTTTCTCTTTTGCGTACATGTCTATGCTAGGGGACAGGGGATGGGAAAATGGTAAGAATATTGACTCCATTGTCTCCTCAAGCTTCTGCTACACCTGTCCCGTTGTACAGATTCGTTCCATTCCCAAAATTCCCAATCTGTGATAGCTACACATCACCATGATCAGGAGAAATCTTATCTGACATTTATTTTGAAGTTACGTTTAGGCTTTTAAACCTGAGTTTATAGCTTATTTTATATTATAATATTTTTTATTATAGCTATTATTAGCATTTTAACATAATTAAATTTAAAAATAAAAAAGTAATATCACCACGAACAATGCAAAGGAATAAAGAAAAAAACCAGAAAAGTTAGAAAAATGAAATTAAGAAATTAGAAGCCAGAAATTAAAGCTCTAATGAACAGTGTTAAGTCTCCTCGCTACATGTACACATTTCATTCGCTTTGTTGCCAGGGAGTAATATGTGCAACGAAATGTTGTCATGATAAGGGTAAGGAAATGGTGTTAGAGAAGGCATTTATAAATGTAGAGGCCTAAATTAGACTAACTACATCCTCTCTTTCATGTGTAAGACGCCAATATATTCATCAGTTATTACAGCCTTGCAGGGAAGAGTTTACCCCGTGATAAATACATCCATCCACCAATAACTCAGCCAAATGAATTCAATCGATATGTACAGGACGTAAGAGTAAGAACATTTAAGAGGAGCAATGAATTGGAGTAAATGGAAATCAGAAATAGCTGTCCAATGCATCTTCCTCACAGGCCATCGAATCTTTCTCTTTTCCCTCTTCCATCACACTTGCTTTCTCTTCGTATCAGAACTACATGAGCTCTTCAGAAGATTTAGTAACATGCACTACTACAGAAAAGATCATCACAGACGGTTCGAAAACGTCATCACAGACAGTTTTGTGAACCGTCTGTATTTATGGGTCAGTGATAATCGAAGGTCGTCACAGACGGTTTTCGAACCGTCTGTGATTATCAGCTATCACAGACGGTTTTTGAGTAAAACCCGTCTGTGATAGCTGATAATCACAGACGGTTTTTGAGTAAAAACCGTCTGTGATAGCTGATAATCACAGACGGTTTTGAGTTACAAACCGTCTGTGCTAATCAGCTATCACAGACGATTTTTACTCAAAAACCGTCTGTGATATTCCCTTCGACCCCTACATACATTTCTGTTATTGGCTAGCCTCAGGAAATGCTAGCCATGCCCTCTGAAACAAGCAGATAATTACAGACAAAAACATACAATTCACACATCTCATTTCCTTTCAGATACATTTCACAGACATAAAACATCCAATTGACATCGCACTTCATTTCACAAACATAAAGCATGCATCCATTTCGCAAATCGATTAATTGAATTGAAATGAAATATCCATTAACAAATGCACAGTTACAAAAGATCTAAACTGCATTTGCAATTAGTGATAAGACCAATAAGAAATCATGGTGCGCAGTGGAACCGTTCTCCTGACTTTATGACTTGAGTCAGCAAAAAGTACGCCAACTCTCCTTGAATCCCTCCAAGATCAGACTGTTTCAATGCAATTGACGGGATGGACGCAGTCTGTCGATAGGAATATCAATGTGCGTATATATGTAACGTGATAAGTATGAAGTAATTATGGGAAGAGTGACAAACCTTGGGATTGGTGAGCCTCGAGGAATCGAGGAGTAGTTCCATATGTTGGCAAACGTAGTATCCACATGTGTTGCCCGGCTGCTGCTGGTGGCACTGCAAAAAATAGAATGTGTTAATTCTAGAGGCATTAGTACCAACTGTTGCATAGGATTAATTAATGTGAAATAGCGAATACCTTAAAATCTTGAACATGTGTCAGCAGGCCTTTGGCCCCGCGCTTCGAGTCACCTCCCATTTCAATGTACGTCGTGAACGCCCTACGTAATTCGAAAAAGTTAACCTTAATCATTCGGAAGGAAACAAAGAGTACAATGTAGATATGTATGGGCAATATGTGCTTACCTATCGATTACTTGGCTGACAACTTTGAAGTCCATTTTATTCTTACTTAGGGAATCAAGGTAATATACCTTGTTCCATTTTGGTACAATTACTATTAAAATCCAATGAAAATTCTGATGGAAGGGCATAAGTACATATTCCTTATTGTAGCAACCCAGCAGTCCTGATGCAATGTATCTCTGGACGAGGGGTGTATCCTGGTCGATGGTTTCCTTGGCGACCAAGTGTGGGTCCAAGAAACCAGCTGATGAGTTGGATAATCTAGCTTTAATCAGCATGTGTCTATATATATACACACGAAAGCAAAAAATTAGATATGTCATTTATCGGTATGACATTAACGGAGACTGTGATTGTACACACTTACAGCGTCCAGCATCGAATGATTGAGACGTCAAGAGCGTTGAGCGTGAATAGATCGAATAAATCCTCAAAGGCGACCACGAACATACACTCTTGAAGACTGTGGTGGAAATCATCCGACGTGAATTTGACAGTGATACTTGAGGTCCGTTCTTCCTCTAGCTTATTGGACTGCTGCATATACCACGTGTGCAATTGCATGCAACTATGTGGTAGCTTTTGGAGGTCTTTTTGCTCGAGCAACGGCTTGCCAAACACGAATTTGCGGGCCAAAGGTAGGTACGGAATATCATCATTGGTCTTTTTTGCTTTGCCCTTGCTGGCCTTGCTGCCTCGGCTATAGCTCAACTTCACGACAGTTGACTTTGAAGGTAGCAGCGGTTCAAGTTGCTCTGGCGAGAATAGGACCCGTGGAGATAGCACCGGTGCAGTATCCGGTGGTGGAACCGACTGGTCTTATAATGGAGATGGCACCAGTGTTGGAAATATGCCCTAGAGGCAATCATAGAGATGATGATATTTCGTTGTATCCATGATTTAATAAATGTTCCTTGAATATTGCCTTTGTATTGATTAACAAGTATGTGACTTGTTTGTGAAACTCTTTACTTGTATGGTTATTCTAAAGTTGTCCCTAGTCGAAGTTCATATGTGGTCACACGTGAATAATGGATTAGCACATGTATCGGTTGATGACCATGTTTCACAGGTCATAGACATGGAGATGTCAAACCAATAATGTGGACACATGTTTAGAACATGGGGTTGGACCGACCCAACATGAGACATAACAATTATACTTATGGTTCTCTCTCTACACAATGTGTACGCCTTGTCCTTAGACCTGAGATTGTCGCATGTACTTGAGATGTGAATCGACCTACTTAGGGGCTATCAAACGCTGCTCCGTAACTGGGTAGTTATAAAGGTAGCTTTCGGGTTTGTCATGAAGCATGCTGCGAGGCATGGTCAGTCGAGATGGGATTTGCCCCTCTCTACCTGAGAGAGATATCTCTGGGCCCCTCGAGTGATCGGATCCAGAAATGCATGGCCATGCTACTTAAGGTTAAGAGTTAACCTAGTAAGGGATTCCGGATCACAGGATCGAGAAAGAGTGGTCAGCTTGGAGCTCGACCAAATATCGTGAGGCAAAGGGATTGGCATGTACATAAAGTTGTGATGGTTCGTTCGATATGATCTTTATGTATGTTTAGGAGTTGGCACGTCTTGCTAGAGGCCGCTACCAACTATTGACCGAGTAGGTAAACTCGTGTCATGTCTAAACATACGTGAACCCATAGGGTCACACACTTAAGGGCTGAAGCCTAATTCGGATTGGATCCGGGTTGGACTGGGTATTGAGTCCTAATGGGCCTCCATTCGCTGAAGCCCATTATAAGGACGTCTATAAAAGGAGGGCTAGGGCGCACAGGGTTGGGAGAATTTTTTCGTGACCTCCTCAAACCCTGGCCGCCACCCCTCCCACGCCCTGGGCGCTCGCTCGGATCTAGTAATCCGGCGTGCGTCGCTTCCTCCCGTACGTGTGGATACCTTTTGGCGGCGCTGCATCTGTAGCGTTTGGACGAACCGCAAGAGAGGAGTTGTACGTTGGACGCCGCGACGAGGACGAGGAAGTAGTACGACTACTCTGCCCCGACGTGCTGCAACGACGTAGTACGACTACTCTGCCCCGACGTGCTGCATCAATTCCGCACCTGCGCGTCTAGTGGTAATTCCGTGATCTATAACTGCAGTGATCTTGGTTTACGGGCATAATTTTTATTAATTTGCGCTAGCGTAGCCTACCCGTAGTCCTTCAGTGGTATCAGAGCCATTGCTGTCATGTTATAGGTTCGGGTGATTTGCATATGGCGATATGTAAGTCGTTATGATCGATGTGATCGATTGTATAGTTCTGGTAATGGATAGATCTGGTTTCCGTGATCATTCTGCTAAGGTCGTGCCACAACATACCCCTACCGGTCGGTATCACCATCGGGGTAGACAGTGACACGTAAAACCGATTGCGGAATGCGAAGATCAATATGATTGGTCGAATCGGAACCTAGATTAATAATCGATATTCCGTGATTGTGCTGCTAAGGTCGTGCCACAACATACCCCTACCGGTCGGTATCACCATCGGGGTAGACAGTGACACGTAAAACCGGTTGCGGTACGCGAAGATCAATGCAAATTGGTCGAATCGGAACAATAGTCGATTTGGGGTAAATATGATTTGCCGATCAAAATCCTAAGTAAAAATTGCATACCGCGAGGGGCGCTGCCCCTTCGAACCCCGCGGGGGGAAACCCCCTCGACCCCCTTATCCGGTAGATTGCGAATCTATGCATAACTTGTTTTTGCAGGATGTATGTGACCAGTATGGCCTAATGTGTATGTGATGCATTTTATAATATTTTCATGACCTGCGTGTCGTGGGTTCGGCAACACGGCTGGAGCCATAGTGTTGTCAAAGTATTGTATTAACGGCCTGCGTGCCGACTTGTGATGATTCCTTGTATCCATGTATTTGATTACTAGCTGTTATGAGTAATAGCTTATATTAGTACTCGGAGGACACATCACTTGGAGGGATGGCACACATTAACCATGGAGATGGAGATCATCATGGTGGACAGATTCTATGGCGATGGAGATCACCATGAGAAAATGGGCCATACTGAGTCACAACTGTGTGAATGCTATTCCTGTTTGTTTTACTCCTATGCATGTTTGAATGGTAGAAGTATAACGATCCCTCACAAAATGTTAAGTTAAACATATGCCCTCCCAACTAAACCCTGCACCATCCCATGTCTTGTAAATTGATGGTGGGTCTATAAAATTAGGGCACCATCGACTTTCCTTGACTAGATGGGTTTGTATCGGATACATACATGCATAAGGGTTGGTGAACTTAACAAGGTTATCATAAAGGTTATGGGCCTTGGGGCATAAAGGTTGGGCGCCGAGGCATAGAGATGTCACCCAACAACAAGAGTCATATAGAGATATGATTAGTAAGGTGTTACTTACCGAATTACCTTGTCTCCTAGCGGTGATGCAAAAGCTCACTAGTAGACTAGTTAATTGCGGATCTTGAATTGCTAAGAATCAATAGAGGGATATTGATTTTAGTGGGAGTACATTCTATTAAATTTGTTTAATACAGTTTACTCTATCATGGTTCTATTTGTCTTAGTATTTTGCATTTTCTGTTGTAGATCAATGGCATCTAACAACCGCGCACACCCTTTTGCTTTGCGATCGATTCTTGAGAAAGAAAAATTAAATGGAACAAACTATTCGGACTGGGTCCGTAACCTGAGAATTGTTCTCAGGGCAGATAAAAAGGAACACGTTCTAGACACCCAAATCCCAGAAGAACCTGCTGACAATGCGACTGCTGCTGTTAAAAATGCCTACAAGAAAGCATGTGATGACTCTCTTGAGATTAGCTGTCTTATGCTTGCATGCATGGAACCTGACCTTCAAAAGCAGTTTGAGGATCAGGAAGCGTATGATATGATCATGGCGCTTAAGGACATGTTCCAGACACAGGCCAGGACTGAAAGGTTCAATGTGTCTAAGGCTTTTCTGGAATGCAAGTTAACAGAAGGTGCACCCGTAGGCCCACATGTGATCAAAATGGTTGGTTACAGTCAGACTTTGGATAAACTTGGTTTTCCAATTAGCCAAGAGTTGGCAACTGATTTCATTTTGGCGTCTCTACCACCTAGCTATGGACATTTCATTTCGAACTACCATATGCATGGGGTGGAAAAGGGCCTTAATGAGCTTTGTGGGATGCTCAAAACAGCAGAGAGTGACATTAAGAAGTGTGCAGGGCCTAGCCATGTGATGGCTGTGCAGAACAAGTCTAGCTTCAAGAAAAAGGGTAAGAAGCCATGGGCAAAGAATAAGGGCAAGGCTAAAGATATGATCTCAAAACCAACGCCTAAGCCTAAAGCTGGACCTGGAGCTGAGACAGTATGCTACTATTGTAAAGAGACTGGCCACTGGAAGAGAAACTGCAAGAAGTACATGGATTCTGAGGAATGCAAGAAGAATGCTGGAAGTAAGACTTCCACCCATGGTACACTTGTCATAAATGTTTTAGACATTTTTCTTGCTGATTCTCCTATTAACTCTTGGGTATTTGATACCGGATCAGTTGCTCACATTTGCAACTCGATGCAGGGGCTAATAAGAAGTAGAGGAGTCGCAAGAGGTGAAGTTGATTTTCGCGTCGGAAATAAAGCAAGGGTTGCTGCGTTGACCGTCGGCACCATGCAACTTCAGCTTCCTTCAAGATTTATTATGGAATTGAATAATTGTTATTATGTTCCTAGTATGAGTCGAAACATTTTATCTCCCTCATGTTTGATGAGAGATGGTTATTCATTTGCAAGTAAAGACAATGGTTGTTTGATCTCTAAAAATGAAATGTTTGTGGCTTTTGCGCCCATTGTGAATGGGTTATTTATTTTAAATCTTGATGATGCGCCCATCTTTAACATAAATGCTAAAAGACTTCGACCTAATGATTTGAATCCCACCTATGTTTGGCATTGTCGTTTGGGTCACATAAGTGAAAAGCGCATGAAGAAGCTCCATGATGATGGTCTTCTAACTTCGTTTGATTTTGAATCATACGAGACATGTGAAGCTTGTTTGCTTGGTAAGATGACCAAGTCACCTTTCAAAGGTTCTTTTGAGAGGGCTTCAGACTTGTTGGAAATCATACATACTGATGTATGTGGACCAATGAGCACGACTGCTAGAGGTGGATTTCATTACTTCATAACTTTCACTGATGATTTTAGTAGACATGGCTATGTCTACTTAATGAAGCATAAGTCTGAAACTTTTGAAAAGTTCAAAGAGTTCCAGAATGAGGTTGAAAATCAACGTGCCAAGAAAATTAAGGCTCTGCGATCTGATCGTGGTGGCGAGTATTTGAGTCATGAATTTAGCAATCATCTGAAGAGTTGCGGAATTGTTCCACAGCTAACACCGCCCGGAACGCCTCAAAGAAATGGGGTATCCGAGCGGCGTAATCGGACCTTGTTGGACATGGTTCGATCGATGATGAGCCAGTCAGATCTACCATTATCATTTTGGGGTTACGCTCTAGAAACAGCAGCTTTCACACTTAATAGGGTACCGTCTAAATCCGTAGTTAAGACACCATATGAGATATGGACTGGGAAGAGTCACAGTTTGTCTTTTCTAAAGATTTGGGGATGTGAGGCGTTTGTCAAGCGACTACAGTCGGACAAGCTCACACCCAAGTCGGATAAATGCATTTTCGTGGGATATCCGAAGGAAACCTTTGGATATTACTTCTACAACCGACTAGAGGGCAAAGTGTTTGTCGCTCGAAGTGGTGTTTTCCTAGAGAAAGAGTTTCTCAACAGGGAGACAAGTGGAAGAACGGTGCAACTTGAAGAGGTTCAAGATGAACCAATCGGGGAAGACTCGACGAATGATGCCCACGTGGCAGAACAAGTTGAGGAACCCATGGCAAAGGAAGCACCACCACCACGAAGGTCGGAAAGGCTCCGCAATGCGCGAGATATGTTATTGTTAGACAATGATGAGCCTACGACCTATGCGGAAGCAATGATGGACCCAGACTCTGAGAAATGGCAAAGTGCCATGAGATCCGAGATAGCATCCATGGGAGACAATCAAGTTTGGAACTTGGTTGACCCGCCTGATGGTGTTAAAACCATAGAGTGCAAATGGATCTATAAAAAGAAGATTGATATGGATGGAAATGTTCATATCCATAAAGCTCGACTTGTCGCAAAAGGTTTTCGGCAAGTTCAAGGAGTTGACTACGATGAGACCTTCTCGCCTGTAGCGATGCTTAAATCTATACGGATCATTCTAGCTATTGCTGCATATTTCGACTATGAGATATGGCAGATGGATGTCAAAACGGCTTTCCTTAATGGAAATTTAACCGAGGACGTGTATATGATACAGCCCGAGGGTTTTGTCGATCCAATCAATGCTAGAAAAGTATGCAAACTTCAAAAATCCATTTACGGATTGAAGCAAGCATCTCGGAGTTGGAACATTCGTTTTGATGAAGTGGTCAAAGGGTTTGGCTTCATCAAAAACGAAGAAGAATCTTGCGTTTACAAGAAGGCAAGTGGGAGCTCGCTCGTATTTCTAATCTTATATGTAGATGACATATTACTGATTGGAAATGATATTCCTATGCTCGAGTCCGTTAAGACCTCACTGAAAAATAGTTTTTCAATGAAGGACTTAGGGGAAGCGGCATATATTTTGGGTATTAAGATCTATAGAGATAGATCAAAAAGGCTAATAGGATTAAGCCAGAGTACTTACATTGACAAAGTGTTGAAACGGTTCAACATGGAGGAGGCAAAGAAAGGGTTCTTGCCCATGTCTCATGGCATAAATCTTGGCAAGACTCAGTGTCCTTCGACAACTGATGAGCGAGATCGCATGAGTAAGATTTCATATGCTTCGGCCATTGGATCTATCATGTATGCTATGATATGTACTCGCCCAGATGTTTCCTATGCTCTAAGTGTTACGAGCAGATACCAGGCTGATCCCGGTGAGAGTCACTGGACAGCGGTTAAAAACATCCTCAAGTATTTGAGAAGAACTAAGGATGTGTTCCTAGTCTACGGAGGTGAGGAAGAGCTCGTTGTAAATGGTTACACCGATGCAAGCTTCCAAACCGACAAAGACGATTACAAGTCGCAATCGGGTTTTGTGTTCATTTTGAACGGTGGTGCGGTCAGTTGGAAGAGTTCCAAGCAGGAGACTGTTGCTGACTCTACAACGGAGGCCGAGTACATTGCAGCTTCTGAAGCAGCAAAGGAAGGTGTTTGGATAAGGAAGTTCATATCTGAACTAGGTGTGGTTCCTAGTGCATGCAGTCCTCTGGATCTTTACTGTGATAACAGTGGGGCCATTGCGCAAGCCAAGGAGCCAAGGAATCACCAAAAGAACAAACACATACTGCGGCGGTTTCATCTCATTCGAGAGATCCTCAATCGAGGAGATTTAAAGATATGCAAAATACATACGGATTTGAATATTTCAGATCCTTTGACGAAGCCTCTCCCACAGCCTAAGCATGAGGCGCACACAAGAGCTATGGGTATTAGATATCTTCTAGATTGACTCTAGTGCAAGTGGGAGACTGTTGGAAATATGCCCTAGAGGCAATCATAGAGATGATGATATTTCGTTGTATCCATGATTTAATAAATGTTCCTTGAATATTGCCTTTGTATTGATTAACAAGTATGTGACTTGTTTGTGAAACTCTTTACTTGTATGGTTATTCTAAAGTTGTCCCTAGTCGAAGTTCATATGTGGTCACACGTGAATAATGGATTAGCACATGTATCGGTTGATGACCATGTTTCACAGGTCATAGACATGGAGATGTCAAACCAATAATGTGGACACATGTTTAGAACATGGGGTTGGACCGACCCAACATGAGACATAACAATTATACTTATGGTTCTCTCTCTACACAATGTGTACGCCTTGTCCTTAGACCTGAGATTGTCGCATGTACTTGAGATGTGAATCGACCTACTTAGGGGCTATCAAACGCTGCTCCGTAACTGGGTAGTTATAAAGGTAGCTTTCGGGTTTGTCATGAAGCATGCTGCGAGGCATGGTCAGTCGAGATGGGATTTGCCCCTCTCTACCTGAGAGAGATATCTCTGGGCCCCTCGAGTGATCGGATCCAGAAATGCATGGCCATGCTACTTAAGGTTAAGAGTTAACCTAGTAAGGGATTCCGGATCACAGGATCGAGAAAGAGTGGTCAGCTTGGAGCTCGACCAAATATCGTGAGGCAAAGGGATTGACATGTACATAAAGTTGTGATGGTTCGTTCGATATGATCTTTATGTATGTTTAGGAGTTGGCACGTCTTGCTAGAGGCCGCTACCAACTATTGACCGAGTAGGTAAACTCGTGTCATGTCTAAACATACGTGAACCCATAGGGTCACACACTTAAGGGCTGAAGCCTAATTCGGATTGGATCCGGGTTGGACTGGGTATTGAGTCCTAATGGGCCTCCATTCGCTGAAGCCCATTATAAGGACGTCTATAAAAGGAGGGCTAGGGCGCACAGGGTTGGGAGAATTTTTTCGTGACCTCCTCAAACCCTGGCCGCCACCCCTCCCACGCCCTGGGCGCTCGCTCGGATCTAGTAATCCGGCGTGCGTCGCTTCCTCCCGTACGTGTGGATACCTTTTGGCGGCGCTGCATCTGTAGCGTTTGGACGAACCGCAAGAGAGGAGTTGTACGTTGGACGCCGCGACGAGGACGAGGAAGTAGTACGACTACTCTGCCCCGACGTGCTGCAACGACGTAGTACGACTACTCTGCCCCGACGTGCTGCATCAATTCCGCACCTGCGCGTCTAGTGGTAATTCCGTGATCTATAACTGCAGTGATCTTGGTTTACGGGCATAATTTTTATTAATTTGCGCTAGCGTAGCCTACCCGTAGTCCTTCAACCAGTGCATGTAGCTCTGGTCCTGCCACCGGTGGTGGAACCGACTGGCCTTGTAATGGAGATGGCACCAATGCATGTTGCTCTGGTCCTGCCACCGGTGAAGAAGCCTCCAGGGAGATGTCGCTTTTGGGACACTAGATGAATGTTCCAATGGCCTGTCGCAGAGTCACGATCTTGTTGTTAGGGGGCTTCGGTAGCGGGACCACCTCAAAATTGACATACACACCATCCACATTAACTTTTGCGAAGCCTGGCGCTAAAGCTTGACCGTGCACCATGGCCCCGTTACTAGACGAATATGCCTGGCCCCAAGCAGCGTACAAGGGAATGGAGCCATATCTCACTTGGAGCTTGCACTTCGTAGGCTCCTACATAACGATACAAAATTAGCTACTCGAATAGGCCTACCAATGGAGCAAGCATTCGAGAGGTAATAATTATTACCAGGATGTCGTCCACAGGAAATTTGGACTGGGTTTGCGTCGGATTGGACGCGCAGCTACTCGGACGGTTGTACGGGCTAGCTAGCATAGCAGCGGCGGTGGCGGCCTGCTGACTTTCTGTCTGTTTCCGCACCTCATCTCTGATTACATCAGCCAGCGAATCCAGTAGCTCCTCTTTAAGAGATTCCTTGATCTCTTCTCGTAGCTGTGCGTCACGCTCGGCTTTGTTTCTCTTCCTACGCCGATACATTCCGAAGTCATCTTGGAAACCATGTTTGCAAGGAACGTAAAGCCCAAGGCCTCTCGTACGACCCGGGTGCTCCTTGTTTCCCAGGGCCACGGAGAGCATATCATTGTCCCTTGTTCCCTGGAATGATCCCATGGTAGATTCAAAACTCAGCTCTTCCTGCAAGAGCATGAAATGTCATTTCAACTCGTACGTAGTTGTAGAGTAATTACAAGCTACGTAGTTCTATCGATATCTTACCAGGCGCTAGGACACTTGCTGGTCTGCAGGGTTTCGAAAGGAGACGTCCCCCGATGTCGTTGTAGATGACCTTACTCTAATCCAATTTCAAGCGCGGTCATCCGGGATATTGGAAAACGGCGGGGCGATGTCCTGTGCAGCTGCCAGGTCATCCTCCTTCCTCCACTGCGGGATTTTACCCGCATACCCAGCTGTGCCAAGTCTGTGGGGGTGTGTGTTTTTTGCCTGGAGAGCCTTGTGCGCCGTACTTGTACTTTTGAAATCTTCGGACGTCTTCATCGCCTTGAACTCTTCCCATTGTGGTTCCAGGAATGGATATTTATGAAAAGGCGTTTCGTCCGTCTCCACGTATTTCCTGACAAGCGTGCTCTTGAAGTTCTTCCATGCTTTGCACGCCGCTACGTAGGTTTGTCGTTGCACAGCGTATAGGTGTTCTTCTGGGAACTCGAACGATGCCAAAATTTCGGTCCACAGCTCACGTTTCCGAGTGTCAGGCACGTTCTTCCACGAATTGTATGTGATCTCAATTCGTTCTCGTGCAACTATTCCAACCATGCTTCGGAATGCGTTTACCGCTTTTTGAGGAAGGATAGGGACCCCAGATGCGTTTACCGCTGTGATGGTCTATCGGCCCTCAGGCTTCTTCGATAGCCCTCTTCCTTGGCGTCTTGATGTTGGAGCGGACGCCTCCGACGATGATGTTGAAGAATGCGCGGGTGACATGTTGCTCATTTTGTGGGACTATTAAGATAAGATGAGAAAGTGGTCATATTGAATTGGACGAGAGGAGAGGAGCAGAGGGGAGGGGGAGAAGGGAGGGGTGATGTGCCTATCTTAGCACCTACTTTAGTTGCTAATACTATAAACCAAATAGCAAAGTCCCTAAAGTAGTGTATCCGGTTCATTGAACGGGAACACTAGAGTAGATCACTTGCTTCATTTGCTGTTTTTTGGCTAGATACATGGAGCATTTGGGTGGAAAGATGAACTGTTTCGTCAGGCGCATGACGAAACAGTTCATCTTTCCACCCAAATGGTCCATGTATCTTTTGCAACAATCGCAAGATTTCTTTATCTGGGAACCTCATCCACAACATTCTCCACTCCGACAATCCTTCTTTTTCCCGCATAATTCAAGGCAATTTTATTACAAAAGTGCAAAAAAAGACATTCCCAGATTATTCGGTGAGCAGCCGACATAGCCGAATTCTTCGATGAGCGACTATCCATCTGCTTCTTCCCACTTCTTCTCTTCATCTCTGGTCTCTGGATCACGTACGCCAGTAGCGATGATTCTGAATCATCGCTACTGGCGTACGTGATCCAGAGGCCAGAGATGAAGAGAAGAAGTGGGAAGAAGCAGATGGATAATCGCTCACCGAAGAAGTCGGCTATGTCGGCTGCTCACGAAGAATCTGGGAATGTCTTTTTTTGCACTTTTGTAATAAAATTGCCTTAAATTTAAGAAGGAAAAAGAAGGATTGTGGGAGTGGACATCACATCTCGGCAGTAGTCGGCATATACTATTACTACAAGGTCTATAAACAAAGTTCTATGAAGCAAATAACACAAACTAGTGTATCCGGTTCATTGAACGAGAACACTAGAGTGTGTCACTTACTTCATGCCCCTTGAAGGTCTATGTGGCATATATTATTACTACAAGATCTCTAAACAAAATTCTATGAAGCAAATGACACAAACTAGTGTATCAGGTTCATTGAACCGGATACACTAGAGTGTGTCACTTGCTTCATGCTAAATGTTAGGAAGAGAGGAGAGGAGTAGAGGGAAGGGGGAGAAGGGAGGGGGTGATGTGGACAGAGAGAGGGGTTATGTGCCTATACTATAATACTATATACTAACACAACAAGCAATGTAATATGTACTAATGTAAACTAAGCAACTGCAGTAAACAATGTACCAATGTAGTATGTACCAAATAGCAAACTAATTAAGCTACTACAGTAAACAATGTACCAAATAGCAAACTAATTAAGCTACTGCAGTAAACAATGTACCAAATAGCAAACTAATTAAGCTACTGCAGTAAACAATTAATGTACCAATGTAATATGTACTAAATAGCAATCTAATTAAGCTACTGCAGTAAACAATGTACTAATGTAGTATGTACCAAATAGCAAACTAATTAAGCTACTGCAGTAAACAATGTACCAAATAGCAAACTAATTAAGCTACTGCAGTAAACAATGTACCAATGTAATATGTACCAAATAACAAACTAATTAAGCTACTGCAGTAAACAATGTACCAATGTAATATGTACCAAATAGCAAACTAATTAAGCTACTGCAGTAAACAATGCTCACAATGCTCAAAGCCATAGTCCATCACAGAAACTGCTCACAATACTCAAAACCCTAGTCCATCACAGAAAGTGCTCACAATGCAGACGATAATCGAGGGGAGGTGGCCGGCGACGGGCTCAACGAGGGGCTCGGGGGAGGCGGCCGGCGACGGGCTCCAGGGAGGCGGCCGGCGAGGGGCTCGGGGAGGCGGCCGACGAGGGCAATCTTAACGGCGTTCGAGAATTTAGCGGCTGATCCTCCAAGTCCCCAAGTCGAAGAAGAAGCGTACGAAGCCCAAAAGATTACAATCTGGAAAACTCTTTACCTGTGCGACTTTTGTAATAAATTTGCCTCTAATTGAAATTAATAAATTTGCCTTTAATTTGTGATCTCTTGTCTCAGTAGTTATGTAGTTAAGTTATTAGAAGCAGTGTATACTTATATATTAACCTCTGATCTAGAATATGACAGACAAAGAGACATCACAGACGGTGACGGTTCTTAACAACAACTGTCTGTGATAGTCGACACAACACAGACGGTTTTTAATAAAAAAAACCGTCTGTGATAATTCCAGATTATTACAGCGGCCGATGTGATACTGGAATATCACAGACGGTTCAGCGGTAAGAACCGTCTGTGATACTCCTTTTTCCCGCCACAAATACCACAGATGGCCTTCTAATTAAAACCGTCTGTAATAGTGTACATTACAGACGGTTTCACAAAACCGTCTGTGATTTGGCGTCTACTATTAGCCTCTTTGTAGTAGTGATGTAATGTGTCATTATGCAGCAATGGACTATGGAGGATTAAATTAACTGCACGCCGAGATCTGTGATGCATTTGACCAAGTGTGCACAAGGAAAAATCAACCGTCAATTCATTGTTTTCTTCCCTCAAATTAATTTTCAGTTTTGAAGCCAACATTACTGCCGCAATTATTTTAAAAGAATCTTCTTTCTAGTAAGACACAAATAGGATAATCTTATTTGCCCTCGTGGGTCCAACCGCATGGTGAACTCGATCCATTTCGGCTTTCTTCTATAAATTCAGAAACTCCGGAGATGACAAGGACATTCAAACAATTCGACACCATAAATCTACCTGCTTTTCATATAAATGCATATGATTATCCTTTATTTTCAAGCCAGTGCATCTTGTCATGCCGTACGAGTAATTATTTAGCAAATGGAAAGTCAACGCACATCACATCGGCCTTCACCTTCGATGTGTGTCACTTCTAGATGTCATAAACACAGGGATACTACTAAAAGAGTCGTCAATCCAACACGCCTCCCAATGGGGAGCAAAGCAAGAAGTACTCTCTATCTTCAGAAGCAAACGTCCAAGAAAGAAGGCTAAGCTAAGTAGGAGTACTACCTGACCCAAGCTAATTAAAAATTGACAAGTTCATCTGCATCATTATTATACGATTTTACAAGCCGAGATTTCAGAGTCTCAGGTTGGGAAGCACCTGAACTTTTTTTGTAAACAAATTGGTGCATCAAGTTTGGAGCTGGCGGTTAGAGAACTGAACTGCATGCATGCACATGCACGTAAAAGCTGCGTTTTGGCATGATATATATCTACCAAAGGAGTACGAGACCATGGAAGTGCCGACACGCTGGTTTGCCCGTTCCACTGTGAGATCCAACCCCATGGCATAGAAGGAAGTGATGAGTTCGATCTTTTGGTTTTGGATCCCAATACCATTATCACATTTGGGGCAGAAACGATTTAATATCAGTTCGCTTCTCCAGGTCGCGGTCTCGGATCTGGAGCAGGATCCGGCCCGTTTGGTAGATGAAAGATTCTGGATTACAAAGCTACGGTGCTGTATTTTACGGCTTCTAAAAGTGGTTTTTGACTTTTGCTATAATACATAACTTTTAAACGGAGTATTCTCTCAAGACGGGGTCTACAAGTTAATTGTAGTACACGTTAAAAGCCCAACATCTGTATTAACCAAAATCGCAAACAAGTATCTCTATGTAATATCTGTCGTAAACAACCAAAATTAAAAAAATTCAACCAAAAGTCATAAGCCGTAGCTAAAAAGAACAGGCCCTACATAGAGTGGTTTTACATGATTCCCACGGAGCATATGTGGTGAGGTTCAGAAAAGAAAAGTTAAATTCAGAATAAATGGCCATAAGATCAAGCTAAAACACTATATAGTTAATAGTTCCACGTTGTATTGCATATATAATTCCACCCTGTAATGCTGGTAGGCATGATATGCTTTGGAGTTTGGAACATGTTCACAGGCAACAACTCATTGTTTCGGAAAAACAAAGCCCGTACCTAAGCGTATACTAGTGCAAGCTATTACATCATGGATTACCGATCCCAACAATCCATGCTCTGCAACAAGTATCTTATGAGGTGCCAAAGTTTAACCAAAATACAAATACAGTTTTTCAAAATTTTAGGATTATTTGCGCTTTCAAATACAACACGGACATGAACAGGGCCGTGCCCATGGGCGTGCGACCCGTACGGCTGTACAGGGCCCCCCAATTTCCAGGGCCTCAAAAAATCAGCTCAGCAGGAGAAGGCCCATGTATTCGTGTGAGGCCAGAGCGCCAGAGCCTAGCTCGAGTCCGCGCGCGCATCTCCGCGCGGCGACTTGGCGTGCGTGGCGCTTCGTATTCTCGGCTCCGAGCCCCGAGGCCCCCACGGCGTTTCGTATTCTCTCTTGTATTCGTGACTTCGTCAGTTCGTGTTCGTCTCGTGGTTTTAAGGCGGCGGCAGGTATTCATTTTTTTTTCAATTCTAATTGTATTGTACTAATTAAATCCTTTGTATGAAAGTCTAGAACTGTTTGTATAATTTTAATTTTGTTCTTTTCATCTTTTTGAAGCCATGTCTTCTGCAAATCGATTTAGAAAATATGAATCCGGTTCCCAAAAACGTAAGACATACATTATTTTGGCTATATTTGGTACTTTGGTTTAGGCCTCACTTAGAGCTTTGTACAGGGCCTCCAAATTTCACGGCACGGCCCTGGACATGAATCATAATGTTCATAATAATGTACTTGCAACAACCATACTTGCAGAAAATAAACACAGTTTCAGATGTATCCCGAATTGAAATTTGATGTCTGGTCCAAAGTTGAATCATGCAAGTTGTCTTTTCACACTACTCATACAGGTAGAAAAAAACATAGCACACAAAAAATACTCTTGGCTAAGCTAAAAAGATTAAGATACGAATTTTTTTTCCTTTAAAGACACCAGCTAATGTGGTTTTAGAGCTAGCTGACGACACTGTTAAGCATATAATGCACAAATAGTGAAATAGGGCTGAAAATGCAGTGCTTTGCGGATGGGGTTGTCAAGCAAAGTCAACAGACCCAACCCGTTCGGCCTTAAATGAAGGGCTCCAGCTGTTGCCCACCCAAGCCCGAGAGAGCAAATGGAGGACAGAGGGCGCGGGACGAAAGGAGGCGGAGGCCTCGAACCGAGAGGGAGGGCCCTTTTAAATACTCCGGCTCTTAATTCGCACCGGTTATTACTCCTCCGAAGTTTGGACCCATCTGCCCCCTCTCCTCGTTGCCCGTTTTTCCCTAATTAGCCTCTGGCAGACGAAAAGTCTGAAATTGGCCCTTGGACATGGTCAGTGGTGCGCTAGGTGGCTGGCACGGGCGAAGACCGTACCAAGAAAGTTTGTGCGAGCAGGTAACACGTGTGGCTGCCTGGTTCGGCCATAGACAGCGCGAGGTGGACGGCCCCACCGTAGGCGACATTATAATAAGAGCAAGTACAATAATGCTGACTAGGTCGTCTCTAGCGAAATCCACGTCAACACAATACTAGGTGGAAGAGAGAGAAAAGAGAAGAGAGAGGCAAGCTGCCCCTTATGTAAGAGGTGACCTCTAGCACATTATACGAGGAGTTACGGACAGCTTGGAGGCGATGCTAGTTCTTAGAGCAAGTACAATAATGCTGACTAGGTCGCCTCTGATATATTTATGCAAGTATTAAATGTTTCAGTGCTTTAGTAGAGGTAACATCTACTCAACTTATTGTATTAGCTACCTCCATCATGAGTCACTTGTACTCTTTTTTGCTTATTTGGCTAGTCCTAGAGGTGGCAGCCACCTCTTCTATTAAACTTGCTCTAATACAGCCTTCAGCTGGCTGTATGGACATTTACAACCCACTTATCAGCCCATTCATATAGTAGTTTACAGCCCGCTAAAGGTTGTATGACCCACCCCTTTCTCTCACAAAGTTTCTTGGTTCTTGTGTTTCAGCTGGCTGTAAACTTACAGCACACCTCTCTTCTCTCTCCTCCCCTCTCTCCTCCACCTCAGCATACAGCCTACTAACAGTGGCGGACCCAGGATTTGAATCCAGGGTATGCCTAACTAAATAATTATTATCAAATGTGGTATAATCTAATACAAAAATTCGGTAAAAACATAATATATCTAAAAGATCTCATAATACCTTAAATTCAACAAATAAGTTCGAAATTAATAATCCTATTGCAGACCGCAGCGAAAGCATTAATCTTTTCAAACCCACAACAACATGAGGCAGAGGATATAGCATGCATGCAGGAAGTAATGATCCTATTAACCATTTAGCCAGTTGCGGACCGGGAAATTAAATCACTTGCTATGCCATGTTTTGGCTACCAGTGGCATCTGCTTATCTTGCTAAGATGAATACAATGCTATGTTGATAAGTAGTGCTACAACACCAAGAGCAGAAATCAAGTATGATCAACCTTCTCTTAAACAAAGAGGAGTTTTGCTCACCCAGTCATTGTTGATTGCTGAAATACAAGACTTTTAAAATGAGAACAACAAGGGAAACAGGTAATTCTAATTAGCGCATAATTTTTTAATGGGCTCAACGATGGGGTTTTGGGCTCCACCTTTAATTTTTCATTCATTCAAAACTAACAAAGCTGCTAACACAAATTACTAGTTTAGTTGAAACCTAGAAGAACAGTAATTCACTAGCTTCAGCAATCAGCATAGTAAAGCAACACTTCAGATATATCATGCATGAAGAGAAAGGATGGAACTCACGGAGCAGCAAACAGCAAATCTCATCGGCACTGGCTGCAGGCGGAGGAACCGGCCGACGGCCGCACCACCAACATCCCACCAAATCACCAAAATTCCCCACCTCCCCCCACCTACCGCAGCAGGCCCCCCACAGTTTGGCGGAGGCGGAGCCGCGGAGGGAGCCTGGCGGAGGCGGAGGCAGAGGGAGCCTAGCGGACAGGCGGAGGCGGAGGCCGGGCCGGAGGCGGATGGAGCCTGGCGGAGGCGGAGGCCGGAGGCGGAGGGAGCCTAGCGGAGGCGGTCAGGCGGAGGCCGGAGGCGGATGGAGCCTGGCGGAGGCGGAGGGAGCCTGGCGGAGGCGGATGGGCGCCTGGCGGTCTGGCGGAGGCGGACAGTCGGGACGGCTGAGTCGGGGTCGGGGCCGTGCCGCCGTGGGTTAGGCCTTAGGGCACCGGGAGTTTTTGGGCCAAATCGTAGGTAGTCCTGGGCCTATATGGACTACCTACTGGGCCCGCCCCTGCCTACTAACAGTCTCTTATTATACTTGCTCTTACAGCCCGCGTGTGGAAGGTGACGACATGCCCTCCCGCCGCACGAGGTGACACCCGCCCGCCCCCTCCCGCATGAGCGTGTGCGCCTGCCAGGCGTCGACTCGCGCGGCGCGGCCCTCCCCCAGTGGCGTCCGTTAGTCATCCATAAAATGGTGCAGTGTCTTTGCAGCTTCATTCAGAAGCCAACCAATTCCCTGAGGCATGAACAAAACACGGAGAGACAGAGAAGGGAGAAACAAAGGCGAGTGCATCTGGACGTGCGAGCATCAGGAGTAGGTAAGTTTATTCACATTGCATGGTGACAATATTGTATAATATTTGCGTTTTACAAATATTTATATGCTTGAGCATTTTGTATGATGTTTATGATGCTATTTAGCATTTTGTTAAATGAAGTGCAGATTTTAATTAATGGCCAATTGCCGCATTACCCTAATGTTGAAAAGTGAATATATCTATGACATTATGTTGTACCATTATCAGAAATTTTATAATTTTAAGGTGGTACCTGTGTCGTATGATTAGTTGTTCATAGTTTACCAATGATAAAAATAGTTAGAAATGGTGTAAGTCAATGTTGGATAGTCTGTAAATATTTTGAGGTTACTTTGGATGGAGGGGTGAACTTTCATAATTGCGTTGAAAATATTGAAATGAAAATAGTTTACATTCTGGGAAATGTAAGTAATATTGAAATCACAATTTGTGCGCTTTTGTGATTTTTCATAAATTAACAACATTTAGTATGGACCAAAGTGTTCATATGAAAATATAAAAGACTTGATTTATTTAAAATAGAAAACAATTTGGGAAAATTATTAAAAATCATAGAAGTGTTGTTCAATATGTCAGTGTGCTAGAAAAAATATTTGAAGGCACCGTGGGAAGAAAATTTTCATATTTCAAGTTTAGAGGCTAAATAAGTGTACTATTAAGAAAAGTGTATAAATGAGGTGTAAAAATTCTGGAAAAATTTTGACATACTCGTAAGATGTCGCGTATTGGCAAAAAAAAATTGGATTTTGCATTCTCATAAAGTGAATCTGTCTTGGTTTATAGAATAGGTCAAATAGGCTAATTTTAGAGAGGAATTTCAAGAATGAATGAAATGGAAGGGTGAGCACATGAAATTTTAGATTTGAGTTGTACACTACCCCAATGATGCAGCCAAAAATTTAAAAATTTTAGTTAAGCCAATTTTGTCTTTAATAAATGGCATACAATCAATTTTGTCCTTATGAAATTTTACCTCACGTTTTGAGTTCGGACTAACTTGATGTTATACTTTTGGCGAGACATGGAGCAAGCGCGTACAAGTTCCTTGACCCACGCTGGGATGCCCGACACTGCTGTCGTGCGTGGACGTCCAGGGTCGCCCCTCCGGCCTTCATCCTAAGCCACCTCAGAGAGCACTGGCCTCTCAACCAGTGGTACGTCCCACTACTGCGAGGCACGAGGCTCCTACCCTTAGCTCGCATGTTGGATGTTTTGCACGTGTTCCAGTTGGACGCATCACTGTTGTCCACGCTCATGGACTGTTACGTCTGGAGACCCACACGTTTCACTTTCGCGGGGGGGGGGGGGGGGGAGATGACCGTTATTCTGGAGGACATTGCTATGCTCACCGATCTACCACTGCAGAGTTCTGTAGTAGTGCCCCCTCCCAGGCGACAGACTAGAAGGTATGAATGGAGGATCGGTTTGGTCACCCAATCCAAGAGAGATCACGGGGTGTGCCACATTCGTGGCTACGGCGGTACATGACATGCCCCGTGGTCACAACCCAGCAGATGGTGCATACGTAATACGTCGCGTACTTGTTGTTTCTATTTGGGTGGGTGTTGCTTCTTACGACCAAGGGAGATTGCGTCTACCCTAGCTACATCCATCTGGCTGAGTCATTGACGGACATGTGGCCCGACGAGGTGCCGTAGTACAGTTAGAGCTCCGTGGTGCTTTGCGCCACGTATCGAAGCTTGTGTAATGCTTCACAGCGCAGTATCATTGAGGAGCCAGTCCTCGTGGCATGCTACACCCTGCTGCAACTGTGGTCCTAGGACCATTTCCCGACTGGCAACTGTAATTTTGCAACGACTTGGACCCTTTCCAGTTGAGCCCTAAGTTATACCCTGGGGGTGCTGGCGGGGACCCCTAGACAGGCTCACAATGGGCACATGTTGGACACGTGCTAACCTAGGGTGGGTCAGGAAGAGAGCCAAGCGCGTGTACCTCAGTTTCATAACCACTTTGAGACTCTCCACAAGAGTGAGGTCATCTGGTGGCCGTGGACTGCACTGTGCAGTACTACAGCGGTGATTACGCTGGGGGATCACCGTATGCACATCCACATACACCAGTACGTTGTAACATACATAATAGAACATATTTCCAAACTGCCCCGCACTAGCGCATGGCACAAAATTCGCAGGTCTAGACAAAGTAGCTCGGTCGTCCAGAATAGGGTTCATCGTCAGCGCTTCGCACTTCCTAGGTACGTGCCTTCCAACAGTAGTACGCATTGCAAATGTCGCATCGCCTGCCCTAATCCATTGTACCATCTGCGCAGGCTATTGATCCATCTTCGACCGACTGGTTCCACATTTGGTTTGGCCCTTCGCCGTGCCCCTACGCACAGTCGTCCATAACCCCACCTCCGATGCAAGCCTCGTTTGTAGCCCTGCCTCCGACGCAGGCCTCGCAGTATGAGCTTCGGGACGCATGTCGCTCTCCCAACAGGTTTAACTTCTCCGAGGATCACCTACGTCGTCAGAGGCAGCGGCGGCCGGATGAACCATGACTTTATGTGTACTCTGTTCACATTGTATGTCCGTGTATTATAATTCTAATTCAAGTATACCTTACAAAACAATCGGATATCGGATGTCTCTCGAAAACAAGCTACATAAAATGACGTTATTTCACATAAATAATATCTTTACAGAAAGAGCCATGATAAAATGCAATTTTGCATGAGATTTATGACACAATTTAACAACATACAAAATTTATAAAAAAAATTAAACAACCAAATACACGGTATAAAACCTTCAAAATAAATTTCATAATATTTTAGTCTCATTTTCTATATTAAAAAATTCATATAAATAATACGATCATATAAAATTTTCAGACTAATTCATAAATGGTAATTTTGTCGAAAACAATTTTTGAAAATTTAGCCTATTTACTTTTTAAAAAAATCTAAAAAGCAAAAACAACCTAGCACAGTGATGGGGTGCACCAGGCATGCTTGCACGCCAGATGGCCGCGCCAGAAGGCTCACGCACTACACCAGGGGGGCCATATATGGTATTTGGCGTGAAGAGGACTAAACCTGGTATTACGCAGCTGCAGGAGCTACATACGCCCAGATTTCTACTCCAACCTCTCTCTCTGTCGTATCACACACATTCTCTCTCTCTCTCTTACGAGGGAAAGAGAAGAAAATATTGGCACATACACAGGGGACATGCAACGGAACGCAAATCCAAGAAGCGAGGTCTTGGGCCATAGATTGCTCCCTGTTTGTCTCCGTTCTGTGTGTGAGCCTGCGCGCACGAGAGAGTGAGAGACCAAGGGGAGAGAGGGGGGCAGGGGAAGCAGAGGGGCGGGAGTTAAGGGAGGCAGGGAAGGAAGCCAGGAGCAGCGAGGGAGGCCAGATTGATAGGTGGCTGAATCCAAGAGTTTTTGTTTTTTGAGGAAAGGAAGTTTTCTTTAGCTCCCAGCCTACAGTCCTTGCGCTGTAGTTCACTGCTTCGTCTGGACCACAGGACCAGAGATAGTAGCTCGTACCACCCCTGCTATTTCTTGCATAGGAGTGAGGCTATGGCTCCGCTCCAACTAATTTTTAACTTAAAACTTTTATCTGAAGATGTACAGCAGTTGTTACCATTTAAAAAAAATAAAAAATGGAAATAAAACGTAAATTGAAAATAAAACGTTATATATGCAAAGAAATAAGAAAAACGAAAACGAAAATATCAAAAAAATTAAATAAACTAAAATTTAAAACCGACATGTCCCAGCCTCTAGGGGTGAAAACGGGCCGGGTATTTCCCACCCGCCCGCCCGCCCGTATTAAAACGGGTCAAATTCGGGTCGTAAATTCGGGTACCCGGAACGTTATACGGGTATCGGATCCGAATACAGGTATTTTTTGGCGGATACAGTATCGGGTTCGGGAGGTCGGTATCCGACGGATACGGATTATCCGGTATAAATTTCGGATATTACCCGCTTACCTATTCGGGTATTACCCGGATTACTTTGCCAGTCGCCGGCTCATCACTCGGATCATCCGAACTCAGTCACCGGCTCCACAGAGGCACACTGGCACGGACCACAGCCATTCGGTTCGGCCGATTCCCCACCGCCAAGCCACACCAAGCACAAGCGACAGCAACCCAGCCATCCCAAATCCTTTCCCATCCCAACCCCAACCAACACCGGTGGAGGTAAACCTTAATCATAGTGTACATCCTTTAACATCCAGTGTATACATCAAGAACATCAAACCATCAAGCACTATGGAACCACACTGAGCCGGGTAGTTAGAACCAGGGAGGAAAGGGAAGAGGGAGTAAACTCACTGTAGATTGAGGCGGCGGCGCACTGCCTCCGGAGCAGTCATGGCCGGCGGCCACCAACACTCCCCTGGCGTGCGGCGGCGCAAACCGGCCATGACCGCCGGGGCAGCACACCTCCAATCCTCAAGCACAAAAATAAAATCCATTAGGAAATCAAAAGCAATAACAACTAAAGTAGTAAAAGTGAATCAGATCCAAGAAAGAAGACCGGATCTGGGCTATAAGCCTCGAATCCGGCGGGCACCCGTGCGTAGCCAAGCGGTGAGGAAGGGTGAAAGTCACTGCGGGGAGGCGGCGTGGAGTAGGTAGCCGAGGCGCGTAGAGAGGGAGCCGGTGGTAGTGGCCCGGAGGAGGAGCCAGAGCGGGGAACGGAGGGGTGTAGAGTGGGAAGGGGAGCCGAGAAAGGAGAGGCGAGGAGGAGAAGTGGAGGCGTCGGCGGAGCGGGCGAGAAAAGAGGAAAGAGAGGGGAACCGAGGCGTCGGCAAAGGAGCGAAGAGGCAGAGGAAAGAGCAGACGGGATTCTCTGACGTAGTACCTCCTCAAAACCAATATCAGCCGTCCATCTTTCAGATGGACGGTTCTAGTTTTTTTACTTCTAATTTTTATTCTAATTTTTAGTTTATTTTACTTTCATTTTTTCTAGATTTTTCTTTTTTCTTATATTTCTTTATATGATCTGTGTTAAAATAACCTATTTTAAATAAAAATAGGTTATTTTAACACAGATAATATAAAAAAATATAAGAAAAAAGAAAAATTTAGAAAAAATGAAAGTAAAATAAACTAAAAATTAGAATTAGAAGTAAAAAAACTAGAACCGTCCATCTGACGGCTGATATTGGTTTTGAGGAGGTAAGTCAGACAATCCGCGCCGGAGGAAAGAGGGGGGCGTCGCCAAGGACAATACTTCTGCTAGTGTTCAAATATTGTATTAATCTGAATGTTCTGTTGTTTTCAGGATGGGGCAACGAATAGTGATTGAGGGGTGAAAACAACTGATGCATGGCCAGGCCTTTTTTGCGAGGACTAATATGGTGACATGTCATCAATAGTCATATAAATGTATCTTTTGCCTTGACTGTATCTCTGATCTGAATGTGAGGTTATGACTCATGAGGGTGATATTCTTAGTGTTAAAACTACTAATGAGTAATGATATATGTCCAGTGATACTACGACTTTAGTACCGATGTATTGTTGCATTATGGATGTATGGAATGGTTGCATTGCTATTGTCTATGTGGTATAAAATAGTTGTTGCATCGACTTGATATCCGAATAAATATTCGTGACCGATAGTGTCTGTATCCGTCTTGGTACGTATTTGTTCCATATTTGTGCCCGACATTATCCGTATTTGTATTCGTATTCGATACTATCCGTATTCGACCTAAATCCGATTAGAAAATGTGGGTTAGGATATGAGAAATGTGAGATCCGACCGTATCTGACCCGATTTCATCCCTACCAGCCTCCACTCCCGGAGCTGTAGTTTACTGGTTTACTGCTTCGTTTGGACCTGCGATTACGGCTCGTACCACTCCTCCTATTTCTTGGATAGGAACGAGGCTATATAGCGCCTAGTAGTAGCCCTCGTAGTACTACTAGTCTACTAGTCCTCGATCCCGGATTGCGCTCGAAGCAAACGACCGTCCGAGAGGCGAGGGCGAGGCGTCCCGTGCCGGTGCCGTGCGTGCGTCGCGATGGACTTCGGCGACGACCTGGAGGGCTCCGACTGCCAGCGCCGGAAGAAGAGATACCACCGCCACACCCCGCGCCAGATTCAGCAGCTCGAGGCGTACGTACGCCAACTCTTTCCCCGCTTTTGCTCCGCCGGCGCCGCTGTCCTCTGCTAGTTCTTGGGTTCTTTGATTGATGAAATGGCGACGTGGTGGCCGGTGTTGTGTGCAGGATGTTCAAGGAGTGCCCGCACCCGGACGAGAACCAGAGGATGCAGCTGAGTCGGGAGCTGGGGCTGGAGCCCAGGCAGATCAAGTTCTGGTTCCAGAACCGGCGGACGCAGATGAAGGTACCCTATTCCCGTGGTTCCTCTCGCAGAGCTGCCATCTTTTTCACGTTTTTTTTTCTGGGCGGTTCTTGATTCGTTCTGTTGTTGAGACGGCCATTAATTCGGCGCTGCTTGTTTGGCTTGGCGGCGCATGCGGCGGGGGTTTGCAGGCACAGCACGAGCGGGCGGACAACTGCTTCCTGCGCGCGGAGAACGACAAGATCCGGTGCGAGAACATCGCCATGCGAGAGGGCCTCAGGAACGTCATCTGCCCCACCTGCGGCGGCCCGCCCGTCGCGGACGACTACTTTGACGAGCAGAAGCTCCGCATGGAGAACGCCCGCCTCAAAGACGAGGCAAGCTAAGCTACCTCCCCACATTTCGCTATGCCCGTCGTCTTCCTCCCCCACTGCAATCTTGTTTACACGGGGTGGTTGGTGCGTTTCGAGTGCAGCTTGACCGGGTGTCGAGCCTGACGTCCAGGTACCTGGGGCGGCCCATCACGCAGCTGCCGCCGGTGCAGCCATTGTCGATGTCGTCGCTGGACCTGTCCGTCGGCGGGCTTGGCAGCGCGATGCTCGGCCCGTCGCTGGACCTGGACCTCCTCAGCGGCGGTTCGTCTGGTCTGGCGTTCGAGCTCCCGACGCCTGTGTCGGAGATGGAACGGCCCATGATGGCCGAGATGGCGACGCGGGCCATGGACGAGCTCATCAGGCTGGCGCAGGCTGGCGAACAACTCTGGGTCAAGACGGGCGGCCCCGACGGCGGCCGCGAGGTGCTCAACGTCGACACCTACGACAGCATCTTGGCCAAGCCCGGGAGCTCGTTCCGCGGCCCCGACGTACACGTCGAGGGCTCCCGCGACTCGGGCCTCGTGTTCATGAGCGCCATCGGGCTCGTCGACATGTTCATGGACTCGGTGAGTAAATTTTCTAATCGTTTCGTTGTATTTTTACCCTTTCTTTTCTGCGTCCACCAAGGAATCGTTTGCGTGACGTGCACTGGTCATTGTTTTCGCAGAGCAAGTGGACGGAGTTCTTCCCTACCATCGTGTCCAAGGCGCGGACAATAGATGTTCTTGTGAACGGCATGGCTGGGCGCAGCGAGTCTTTGGTTCTGGTAAGACTTTACCACCCCTTGAGTCTATTGCACGCGTAGTAGATTGCTTGCTTCACGCATGCAATTAGGCACGAATTAACGAGCATTGTATTTTGTATCGGTGTCGCGCCGCAGATGTACGAGGAGCTGCACGTGATGTCGCCGGTCGTGCCGACGCGCGAGTTCTGCTTCCTCCGCTACTGCCGGCAGATCGAGCAGGGCCTGTGGGCAGTCGCGGACATCTCGGTGGACTTGCAGCGCGACGCCCGCTTCGGCGGCGGCGCACCGTCGCGCTCGTGCCGTCTCCCCTCGGGCTGCCTCATCGCCGATATGTCAAATGGCTACTCCAAGGTACTTAACGCTTCCCACCGTTCTCACTCACGTCCCTATTGTTTCCGTGTGCGTTGCAACTGCAATGTGGGTGTCATGATGCGTGCGCCGCTTGGTGAGCGGGATTCAGGTGACCTGGGTCGAACACATGGAGATGGAGGAGAAGGTCCCCATCCATCTGCTCTACCGCGGCCTCATCCTGAGCGGTGCAGCGTTCGGAGCGCACCGGTGGCTCGCCGCGCTACAGAGGGCGTGCGAGCGGTACGCGTGCCTCGTGACGGCCGGAATGCCGCACCGGGACATTGCAGGAGGTATGCACTGCACTCGATCATACTAATGGACAGAAGGGAAATGCAACGGCACGACGCATGCATTTGGGGATTTGGGTTAAGAATTCGCTACTCGTTGGCTCGCAGTGACGCCGGAAGGGAAGAGGAGCATGATGAAGCTATCGCAGCGGATGGTGAGCAGCTTCTGCGTGAGCCTGAGCGCGTCCCAGCTCCACCGGTGGACGACGCTGTCGGGGGCGAACGACATGGGCGTCCGCGTCATGGTGCACCGCAGCACGGACCCGGGGCAGCCCAACGGCGTGGTGCTGAGCGCCGCCACCTCCATCTGGCTGCCCGTACCGTGCGACCGGGTGTTCGCATTCGTCCGCGACGAGAACACGCGCTCTCAGGTGCGCACCACGCCGTGCAAAATCCCGCTTCCTTAGCCGCATTTCGTCGCGTTGTCACGTCTCACAAAACACACGATATGGCCGTGTCTTCGTGTCTCTTGCAGTGGGACGTTCTGTCGCACGGCAACCCGGTGCAAGAGGTGTCGCGCATCCGCAACGGCTCGCACCCAGGGAATTGCATCTCCTTGCTAAGGGTAAGTACGCATCTCGCTTCGCCGTCAGCGTACGTGTCCAAGGATGATCATATGTAGCTAGCCAGCTACACATTGGGTTGCGTGCTCACGTGTTTGATGAAATGCATGTGCGTGTATCCGTGGGTGTAGGGCCTGAACGCGAGCCAGAACAGCATGCTGATCCTGCAGGAGAGCTGCACCGACGCGTCGGGGTCGCTGGTGGTGTACGCGCCGATCGACCTCCCGGCGGCGAACGTGGTGATGAGCGGCGAGGACCCGTCGACCATCCCGCTGCTGCCGTCGGGGTTCACGATCCTGCCCGACGGGCGGTCCGGCGCGTCGACAAGCGCGAACCCGCTGGGGTCCCCGCCGGTTGGGTCGCTGGTGACGGTGGCGTTCCAGATCCTGGTGAGCAGCCTGCCGTCAGCGAAGCTGAACGCCGAGTCGGTGGCGACGGTCAACAGCCTCATCAGCACCACTGTGGAGCAAATTAAGGCGGCCTTGAATTGCGCCAGCGATTGATGGCCTGTGCCTGCCTGGTGACTGCGTAGCTCCCCCCGTCCCCCGCCTGCGCTAGACTGCAGCGGGGCGCGCGAGTGGAGTGAATTCTCTTCAAGGCCGTGTTCGCGACTGGAGTTTTTGGTTGGTTGGGGTTTTGAATGCTCCCATTCAAGGAGGAGGGGGGCTGCGTGTGCCCTTTGTGTTGCTCGCTTGGGGTTCACCTGCTGCTGCTGTTGCTGCCGCCGCTCTTACTGCACCGTCCGGTCGATCGATGCTCATGCAGCTAGCCCCCCCCCCCTACCTCATGCATGCACGACAACCTCTTCTTCCTTAGGTGTCTATGATCGATGGTCTCTTAATTTATAGGGTTTGGAGCTTGCTTCCTTGTTATATATGCATGCTCTGCGCGCGCGTCTCTCGGCTTTGCATGAAACGAAGGAGTCAAGAACGCACCATGCTTGTCTCGTTCCTCTTGCTGCGGTCACTCTTTTAGTAGTCCTTTCCTTCTTTTGTTCCTCTTTCTCCATAGTAGTTCCTGTCTGTCCATTTCCACCCCCGTCTAGCTTCTTCTTGTTGCAGCAGAGGATGAATGGTTCGGGTATTGACTTCTGTCCATTAATGTTAAGCCTTTAATGAACATTCTTTTTTTTTAAGCTAAGGGAGGAAAAAAAATCAGAGCTGGTAAAGCTGGAGCATGCATTCACTTTCTTTTTCCGGTCCATTTTGTTTGGCTTGTGGAATCTATCATCGTTGCTGATATGACCTGCTTACTCCGTTGTGAACTAACTTGTGATGTATAGTAGAAGTAGTAGTTTCTGTCTGTCTGATGCAAAAATGAGAAGTACGTGTGTGGTGTTCAAATCAGTGGCAGAGTGCAGGCTGTAAGTGGGGGGGGGGGGGGGGGGGGCATATTGCAGCATTTGCAAGTGCATACCTGCATGGAATTGCATCCCTTTCAATTTGCCCTATCGATAGGGGTGGTTGAGCTGCCGCCACCCCAAGGCTACAGCATGGAGCGCCAGCCCTATGAGTTGTGGGTTTGTTCTTTTAAGCTCTTGGTTTTTTGAAAGTCTAAATAAATGAAGCGATTTATTAAAACGGGTTTTTGAAGCAGCTTTCTTGAGCTCAAAATCATATATATATCTGCATCGACGTCTCCATCGTCTACCATCATTTTAAAAAACACAGACAAAATCATCAACCATAGCCTAAAAAACAAGGCCGTAAGCATACACCTTTATACCCACACTTATAGCCGCTGATGCAAGGTAGCTACATTGGTGCCGGGATGTTCCCCGCAAAGAACGTTTTGATGAGCGCCAGGTCGACGCCCCTGCGGGGGCCCACCCCCAGAGAGCGACACCTTTCCAACCAGAGAATCTTATCTCTACCAAAGTTATCAATTCCATTCCGGTACCGACTGGAATGGCCGGTATATTCCATTCCGGACTACAAAATGGCACAAATAAGATTGCATCTTGTACCAGTCATAATTCCAATCGATTCCGGCCATTCTGGACGGAATTGTGCATATCACCCATTCCAGTACCAGCCAAGAAGCGCTCAGTTCGGACAGGCCAAGCGAGCCTTGCGCATGTTGACTCAGATCATGCCGGCCCAACTAAGTGTGCATGTGTTGCTCGGCCCCTTGTCTGTGGCGAGCTAGATTTGACTCAAACCACAGCCGTTGGGCAGACACGAGCTGATCCAAGAACTATGCCTCAAGAGGGAGCAACAGCAGTTTGTGCTAGACAGTACACCTGCTTCACTCTCCGGTCTAGCAAACGCTACCTATGACACCCCGGCTCATGTGTGTGCGCACATGAATTTTTGGGTTAGTCCCACCTTGCTAGCTTACCTTGAGAAACACTTACATATAAGCCTAGGAGTTCCAATGGTAGCACCCTCGGTTAACCGTTTTGCGTGAAGCGGGGACAAAAGTGCAAGCGGGTTGCTACGTGTGTGTAGCCTATCCAGAATGTGGTTAGGTCTGAGCCGGTTAGGACCCTAGGGCGTTACAAATGGTATCAGAGCTGACTCTCGCGGTTACATGGGCGCGTGCGGGTTTTGGGCGTGGGCATATGCCACATGGCGCGTGTGGGGCCGGAGTGGACACACGGCATGGCATATGTGCTGGCACTGAACGCACAGACATGTGCCAAGAGGGGAGATCCTTATCATTTGCCCCGGTGTGGGTATGTTGCAACGACAAGGATGTCGGGTCCTTTGAGGGGGGTGTATGTGACACCTCGGCCCATGTGTGTGTGCACATGAATTTTTTGGTTAGTCCTACCTTGCTAACTTACCTTGAGAAGCACTTACATATAAGTCTAGGAGTTCTAATGGTAGCACCCCGGTTAACCGTTTTACGCGAAGCGAGGACGAAAGTGCAAGCGAGTTTCTACGTGTGCGCGACCTATCCAGAATGTGGTTAGGTCTGAGCCGGTTTGGACCCTAGGGTGTTACACTACCACATCCAACTCCGCCGCTAATAAAGAGGAAAAAAAAGGAGGGTCCTTTTAATTATCACCGCACAACCACAATCGGAAATGAAGAAGAAAACTGACTAAACCAAACCGGATTCCGCATGAGATCTAGACCAAAGCAGGCCAAACCTACTCAAAACCAGAGATGAACCCACACCAGATTGGAGAGTTTCTGGCAACAAAAGCTGATACCTTTTCGCCGGTCGATGAGCTGATAGTGGTATATAGTTGGTGACCGGCCCATGGGGCATGAGGGCACCCGCCGATGGAAAAAGCCCCAGTCCTCCCGCCGTAGGGCCTTCGGGTTACCGCCTAAACAACGGAATCGGTTCGACAGACCAGGGGTTCGAATGGGCGCGGTGAAGGAAGCAGTGGCCATGGCAGAGAGGAAGTCACTGGAAATTCCGGTGTTTTCTGCGAGAGAAGAGAAGACGAAGAGGCGTCTCGGCCATAGAAAGGAGAGGCAGGGAGGGAGAGTGTTGGCATCGCTGGATAGATAGTGGTGGGGTGTCCTGTAAAAAGTGAGGTTGTAGACCATGCACACACAACCAGGAGTATATACTCTCGGTAGCATTGAATCAATTTCACACACGGGCATTCAGCTAGTGCAGGTCAATTGTCAAAAGGCAAGAGTAATCAGGGGCATAATTCAAATGATGATGAGCTAATTTTCATCAGTTTCTAACTATATAAATTTCACAGATTTGCATCACCAAGAAAGATAGGGCATATAAAAAATTATACAGTCCAAGCAGGAGGGGAGGGAGGCGAGAGAGGCAGGGTAGAAGAGGAGGTGGGAGATGGTAACCGTAGGTGGAAGTGGAGAGGAGGGGTAATTAGATATGAGAGAGACGGAGAAGGATGTTAGATAGGTGATCAAGATTTCAATATTCAGATCGGACGGTTGAGAAGGGAGGAAGAAGAATACACCAACCACCAACTCAAACTTATTAAATAATAAGGATTTATCAGAGAACATACTCAGAATTCTCCCCACACAATTGAAGTTCTTGCCCTATTAATTTTCAGCATATACAACCCTAGGAAAGTGTTCTTTTGGACTTGGTTCAGGTCAGTTATGACTGAGAACAAGGGTGGATTTTTTTGGGTTGTAGTTTATGACTTAAAATTTTGAATTCTGTCTGCTCGCGAGAGGTAGTACGCAAAGAAAAATAGTCGCATATATTTTTTGTCAGTACAACTGAATTCAGTACACTTTTCACTATAATATTCATAGGGATAGACTATTGCACAAGCGACTGAAAGTTTTTTTATCTTTCAGTCACCTAAAATTGCACTTTGAATCACCTGAAATTGCACATGTTTTTTGGAGGGGGCTGCAATTTTAGTTGATTGAGACCTGAAATTGCACTCTGAATCACCTAAAGTTGTAGCTGTTTTTTTGGAGGGGGCTGCAATTTTAGTTCATTGAGAGTGCAATTTCAGGTGACTGAAACATAAAAAAAATTGCAGTTGCCTGTGCAATATCAAAACTGATATTCATATTGACATTGCCTTAAAAAATGCACCCTTTGAAGGCTAGTTATTGTAGTATAAGTTATAAGCCACAAACCATAAGTAGAAAAGAAGGAAGCCCAAATCCAGAGCAGCGAGCCAATACATCATCCGGGTTTGCCAACGCTTAAAATGATTGCCATTGAACTTTTCTGGCTTCATGGCATCATCCTGGGAGTTTGATTGTGCCATGGAAACTGTTACCTACGAGTCGTAGATGACCTGAACTGCTCGATCAAGCTGAGGAAGAAGCAGCCGCAGCAAGTCGACGGACAACAGCTGTGAAGGATCTAGGCACGCTGGAACGACGCTGTCAAGGAGATTCATAGCTCCGCCTTGGTGCACGGGATGAATAACGACTCTCCTCCAAGATACAATGATCTCCTATATATCTTCTATTGTGCACTCAATTGAAAATGAACCAACGGGTTCTCATGAAGTGTAACTCTCTCCAAGCCAAAAGGATTTTAGACGTATTTTTTGGGAAGAACTCAAGACTTGGGGTTTTTTCCTCTTGTTTTAACATTCGGCCGTACATGGCCTTTTATAGACTCCTTCCCAACTAGAGAATCTTATTTCTACAACCAACAAGATTATACAGCTAAGAAGCTATATTCGTTGGCCAAAATATCAGGGAAGAACGAGTCCATATCTGATATGCACGACTCAAACTGGAACGAACAAACATCAGATAGAATCTAAAACTGAAATCAGAAGATATATAAATCTGTTCAGAGGTGTCCCAACTGAACATAAGCCGAAGCCCGAAGATAGAGCTCAAACTCAAGAGATGAAGCAATCAAACAAACTCAGAGATAAGAACTTGAGAAAGAAGAAAACTGAATTAACAGGAAGCTTCGATTGTAACTTTTATTCAGAAACAAGAACATGAACTCCAACATCTGCACCACCCCTGGTAAGGATCCCTTGCGCGGCCTTGTGCATGACCGACTAGTTGACAGCTATTCCACCCATGCATGTAGGGGATCAATGCGAGAAGAACGAGATCCCGTATGTGGGAAGTGTGTGTGGCTATTGTCGTCCCATGGTTTTCGATCGCGAGTTTGATCGTATCTGAGAGACCATGTGGTCTAAATCCCGTGTTGGTGATGAGTAATTGACTCGTGGTTTGGTTAGAGTGAGTTTAGTTTGAGTGATTCGTGTCTTTTTGGCGTTTGGCGAGGTCGGGTCGTGACTAGACAAATTTGACGCGTGGGCGTTGTCCCGGTTGGCCACGTGGGTCTTTTCTCGCTTGAGTAGGATTTGTAGGTGCTAACCATGTTTACATGTTTTGTACCGTGCTATGCGATGTGTTTCTTGTCTGTGTTGGCTGCAGGACATCGAGACGGAGTCGTGGTGAGACACGGAGGACCGGACTAGGCGCAGGTGGCGTTGAGGTCAGAACGGTCGGGATGTGTCGAAGACGACGTGGACTCGAGGTGGAGTCGTGGCGAGGCACGGTGGACCGGACTAGGCGCAGGTGGCGCTGAGGTCAGAACGGTCGAGGTGTGCCGAAGACGGCAAAACTGCGTAGCTTGCAGGGCAAGGAATGAGGAAGCTTCCTGGAAGGTGCGCGAGGGGCGTTTCGGTAAAAACGCAAAGCTGCACTAAAGGAAGTGGATTGTGGGTAAATCGCAAAAGCTAAATGGGTAAAGCACTTGGTGAACCCATTAGTGGAGGGTATAAATAGAGAGGGAGATGGTGTGCTGAAATTTGAGAGAGTGTGTGTAAGAATTAGGGTTCCATTTGGGTCTCTCCATGTGTGTATGTGTGTGTTCCTCCCAAGAAGCATGTGTAGCTCTTGGTGTTCTTGAGGATTGAGAGGGAGAGGATGAGTTGAGAATCCATGTAATCATTCCTCTGTTCTAATGTCCAGGCGTATCGAGACTCCTCTGTATTCCTTGTTTTCCATGAATGAAATCTCTGAAGTCTAGTTTTATGTCTTTTTCTTTTAGTTGATTTCTTTTGGCCGAACTCTTTTGGTCTCCCTTGAATTGAGAAGGGCAGCAGTCAAGTATCTCCTCGGCAATCCATTTCTTGGCTGCAAGGACTTTCTGATTGGCTTGGTTGCATGCTTTGTTCTTTCTTGCCTTGTGCTCTGTTTAGTTGGCTGAATTCAATTACTGCACGTTATCTTTTTGTTTGCCAACCATTTCCATCTACTGCATGATCTTTTCTTAGCACTTGAGTGCTTTTGGCAAAGTACTTTATTTCGGCTAGCAGTAGCAGTATGTACTTGGGTAGCAGTATGCAGTCTCAAGCACTTTAGAAGCTTTCGGTCCCTCTTTTTGCTGCACAAAAATCTGGTTGACTGCTCATTTACTTGACCATGTACTCTAAAATAGAGGTATGATGTTTGATCATTACTAAGATATCATTAATAGTACCTGAATGGTTTGATATGTGCACTACGATCACATCATAATGCAACACACTAAAGGTACCATCTCAACTTTAAATATTACCATGATAAATGTCACATCTCAGTAATGATAACATCTACACTATGGTTCATTTCGGTGGCTTTAGTTCTTGGAGTTCATTTCTGTCATCTATTTTTCGGCTGCCTTTTCATTTCCTGCCGTTCATGTTTTCGGCCAGCAGTTTGTTCTATTCGTTTTGATCTTTCAAGTCTTGGCTGTGTCTTCGGTTGAAGCTTTAGTTCACATATTCTTGGACAGCAGTAGCTTCTTTCGTGTGCACTCATTCCATTTAGGGGGTCGTTTTAAAAAGGGCTCCATTCATCCCCCTCTGTCGCCGTTTCCGATCCAACAGTATCCTCCGCTTCTTCTTCTCGAGTTCAGATGTACGTACAGGGAATTCTTGTGTTTTAATTTGTTTTAATTTGTGGCTGTGCGTAATACACATTGAATGGGGCATGTGTAAGTTCAGCTTCAGCCCGTGCTTTTATATTTTCCAGAGAACATGTGTAAGTACGACAATATTGAATTGGGAGCCATTGATTCACCCATACTGTTGCGACAGCGTAGAGCTCGTAATTGTCATTATCCTATCTTTTCAGTGTTTTGGGGCTGAAATTATTGTCGGGCCGTCGCCTTAAATGCCGGGAATTGCATGTAATAAGCTACAGGCCATCAAGAAGATGCAGTAGTAGTGGTGTATCCTCATTAATTTGCAGCATGATATGAGCACTGGTCTTGTTTCCGTCCTCTCTCCTTGTCCCGTATCCGTGCTTATGGCCCTGTTTGTTTCCACTTAAGATTATTATAATCTAGCTTATAGGTGGGGATTATATAAGCTAGTTTATAATAAGCTGGTGGGAAATAAGCTGTCAGGTGTTTGGCAGCCTGGATTATCAGAGTTATGGATTGTTGTATTCGAATGTTTAAAGACTACAATGCCCTTGACCTTTTTTGGTGACTTATTTATTCTTTTATGACATGTTTTTTATTAGTTTGGACTTGCAAAACATTAGTAAAATACGAATTTGAATATATAAGTGGTAGAAAAGTTTAATTATTCAAATATCCATGATCATTTGTTCGTCCACACCGATGCCGATGCCCACACCGAGGCCACCGCCCAAGCCTAGGTCGTCGCCCCCGAGGTCGCCGCCCATGCCCAGGCCGCCGCCCCCGAGGCCTTCGACGCCGGCGCCCAGGCCGCCGCCCGCGCCTAGGCCGCTGACCACGATGCCTCGGCCTCCTGTGACTCCGCAGCCTCTCCCGACACCACGTCCCCTCCCAACGCCGCCCCGGCCGGCGCCGCCCCTCCCAGCGACTTCCTCGGCGACCACGGGGCTTCGCGCAAGGGAATCCCGGTAGGCAAGCGCACGGGCAAGGCCGGCCTCCGCATCATCACCATCTTGGGGATCCATTTTGACCGGAACACACCGAAAATTTGGCCGGATTTGGGCTAGGTTGCTAGGGTTGGAGGAGAATGGAAGAGGAGAGGAAGGAGGCGCACGGGAGAGACGCTCCTGGGAGAGAGAGGCACGGGAGTTGGGGTTGGATGAATGGCAAATGTGGGTAATATTCGTAAAGTTTTATGGTCATTAAGATAAAATGTGGATCTATAAGCTGAAATAAGCTCCTTTTTTGAGCTTATTAGATTACAATAATCTGGCTATTAGATTATAATAAGTTACCTTATAATCTGGGTTGTTTGTTTCCACTTATGATTTATAAGCTAGATTATAATAATCTTAAGTGGAAACAAACAGGCCTACGTCCATTGGCATATGATGCGATATTTGCAATCTCATTGGCCCCTCAGAAACCTAGCTATGTAGTACTCCTTTAGTTATCGTATCAGCCTTTGTATGTGATTCGAGAATGTGACTACTCCAATGGTGCTTATGCGTGGCAAAACTAAGAATATAGAGCAGAGTTTTTTTTCTTCTTTTTATGGTGGGGAAAAAATGGATTACAACAAGGCCCAGTAGTTGGATACGGGCTGAGCTTTATATTTTAAGCCCAATAGCTATATTAGGGCTGGGTTGTCCAGCCCAACATCGGCCTAGGCCCAAGAAAGTTGGGCTCAGCCTCGCTAATCCGCCGCAGGTGCACTGTTGAGCTTTCAGTGGTCTGGCCAGAACTCGGCTCAACCTTAGGTCTGGTCAGAAAGTAGAAACTCCGATGCATGTCACTCAAAATTCTAGTATCTAGTCAGTTAGTCCATGAGTCCATATATCAGCTACCAAGTTACCAACATTTGACAAGACCCAGAACAGGAGGAAAGAGTACTGTCAGGGCCGTCTCCAGAAATTTGGGGCCCCAGAGCGAATTGCAAAATGAGGCCCTCAATTTTTAAAAAATATTGGTCAAGACTTTTCAATTCCTCTAGCAGAGCATCAAACAATCCTTGCCCAGTGGTATCATTGACATCCAAAAAACCTAAGAATGAGAGAAGTTATACATGTTGTTAATTCCACTTTCCATGCAAAAAATTCTTCAGAAAATATTGAATTCCACTTTCCATGCAAAAAATTCTTTACATTAGCTGAAGGTTGAACGAGAGAAGTGCATATGATGAGATCACTATTTTGTTACAAAGAGAAAATAAAGCATGAATAAATAGTACAGAATTAGTGGTACTAAAAAAACTATGAAAAATCGTGGGACAATTGCTCTATTGCAGCATATCTCCAACACAGAACCACCTTTGTTCCTTTTTATGGCTTCCAAAGTTTGAAAGAGAGAAGGTACAAAAATATTATAAAAACTTAATACAGCAGAGAAATCAAATATGAGCAGATGGAAACTTCCAAATTTCAAACAGTATGGTTTTGATTTTGCCTACATCTGCCAAATGTTTAGCACATGCTTACAAATACAAGCACTCAAAAGATGGTAATAAATATACAGTTTTGTATGCTGGTAAACTATGTAATGCATACTACTTTTGTTCAAAACCTGAAAACATGAGTGTTAAATAAATAACATATAATGTGAAATTTTTTGTGAATTTTGTTCATACAAGATAGTGTTGCATAACAGTTCACCACATCAGCGCCGGCGCCGCAGAATTGAAGAAACCCTAGCACTGGCACGCCATGCGCATCAGCAGGAGCCGCAGGAGGACTGGGACCAGCTGTACGTAATACGTATACGTATTGGTTTGGCCGTTTGGGGGCCCCACCAATTTGGGGGCCCTGTTCGATCGCTCATCTCGCACACCCTCATCAACGGCCCTGCTGTCATTTGTGGGCACCGGACCAAGTGCCGGCAACTCAACCACTCTTGCCTGCATGGACGCCGACGAAAACCCTGCAATACACCATTAAATGGCCCCAGTCCATGAAACTTGTTTTTATACACACACACACACACACACATATATATATACACACATATATATATATACACATATGTATATGTATATATATACACACATATGTATATGTATGTATATATACATATGTATACATATGTATATATACATATATATATATCTACACTAATAATCCACCAGTTCAGTTCTTTCCTACGACCACCCCAAATTATGCCCCAGCAGTCATGAGTTTTCCTGCGTCCACACCAATTCGTGTCCCTGGAAAAACCAACCAGTGAAATCAACGATCAAGGATCAATTTCCATCTTTCTCTCTCCTTACCCACTCATATCCAACGGCCGACGCTGCCTCCCCACGTCTCTCCCCCGCTCCACCTCCCCACGTCTCTCCCCCGCACGCCAAACCCTCGCGCGCCCGCCGCCTCTCCCCATCCCCTCGCCCGCCTCCTCCGCTCCGTTCTCCGCCTCCCCCGCGCCTCCTCCGCTCCCTTCGCCTCCCCCGCGCCTCCCCTCCCTCCGCCTCCCCCCATCTCTCTGGTGCTCTCTTATCCTCCCGGTCGCGAGTCTAGGGTTTGGGGCTCGCCTCCCCTCCCTCTCCCCCTCCGATGGCGGAGCCAGGGGGCGATAGCACCAGCACGAGCACCACGAGCGCCGCCGTGCCGCAGCCTTTGTCGAAGAGGGGGGGGAGAATAAGTGGCGGCGGCGGCTGCTGAAGGGTGGCGGCGTTGGGCGATGGCTTTGGTAGCCCATAGTGCAGGGGCGGGAGATGGGGTTCCTCCTGCTCCAGCTCGGCTTCGCCATATTCGCGCTCCGCATGCTGCGGCCGGAGATCGCGTTGCCTCCTCCCTCTCCTCCATCTCCAGCTCCTCTCCTGATCCCCTCGAAACCCTAGCTGCCGCGCCCCCCTCCTCGCCGGCGGGACCCTAGCTCGGCGGCGGCGGCAGAGGGGAGGGAAGCGGCGTGCAGCGACGATGCCGTCGCACGCGGATCTGGACCGGCAGATCTCGCAGCTGCGGGAGTGCAAGTTCCTGCTGGAGGCGGAGGTGAAGGGGCTGTGCGAGCAGGCGAAGGCGATCCTCATGGAGGAGTGGAACGTGCAGCCGGTCCGCTGCCCCGTCACCGTCTGCGGCGACATCCACGGCCAGTTCTACGACCTCATCGAGCTCTTCCGCATCGGTGGCGACGCCCCCGACACCAACTACCTCTTCATGGGCGACTACGTCGGTAGGTTCCTGCTGCTCTGGGCTCTGGCCTTCTTCGCCTACGCGCCACGTGTTTGGTTGCTGTCGATCTGTTGATTCGGCTACGTGCTTCGATCTGATATGTGGAGAGTGTGAGGGAGTGGTGAATTTGCTAGATCCTGCTGCGGAATTGAGGTGCCGAGGTGTTTGGGCTTGGGGGTTTGGAGCCGGTGTGGTGGGGTTGCTAATAGATTGATTGTGTAATCATCTTTTTTCAACTGTTGCTTCAAAGATCGCTAGAATTGTTTCACGATGTTAGCTTTTGTTCCGTTGATTACATGATTAGATGCCGTTCTGGATTAGGTATGTTAACCGCAGAGAAATTTATTTGGAGTAGGAATTGGTATTTACCATATTTTTCTGATGGACACGAATGGATATCCTTGAAGCCTTGAGGTGCTTATTCCATATAGGGATAGTGGGCTTAGAGAATTGAAGTGATGTTTTTGGTTGCTTATTTAAAAAAGTTCGAAGGTTGCTCGGAAAACTGAAAGTGCGCATGAACTCTGAATTTAAATGGAAAATTATTTGTGTTCTCTACTGGTAGACCAACAAATAAGCATTTTGTCTTTATTCTTGTCTGCTTGGTTCTGCTCCTGTATTGGTTACGATAATCTTACACGACAAGCATTCTCAAAATTGATGTTAGAATGGCTATATGTTGTAAGAATCACAACCATGTGGCTAGAGCACATGCTTTTGATGTATTAATATGAAATTTGTATGATTCTCATCACAAATATGAGTCAGACAAACAAGACACCATTCAATTAAACTTTGTTGGGATTTAGATGTGTCGCTTACCAGTGCTGTGTGGTTTATTAGAACATGTGACTGGAAATGCTATTTTTTCAGTTAAGTTGTTGAGTGACCTGCTTTTCTTCCTATATAATTTCTTTTGCTTTGGATCATGTTTATTTGTTTCAATATGATAGTTGAATTGATTCTATGAGCATTTTCTGCAGACCGTGGCTACTATTCAGTGGAAACTGTTACATTGTTAGTGGCTCTCAAAGTCCGTTATAGAGACAGAATCACAATATTGAGAGGAAATCATGAGAGCAGACAAATCACTCAAGTGTGAGTTTCTATTCCTTTAATCTGAAAAGACTTTACAGCAGTTGTCAATTGCTAATTTCAGCATAGTACTTCTGTATTGCAACTATCGCAAAGCATATGGCCGGAGTAAGGAATAAGGGAATTGTGGCTTAATATATAGAATGGCAGAGATTGTAGAACTGGAGATGGTGTAGAGTTTTGAAATGGATAGGATCATAGGAGATTGTAGAACTTTAGTCTGGTTTGTTTCAGTGATTTAGGTTAGATGTGATAAACTATTGTCTTGCAAGTTGGAACATTTCATATGAATACCGGCCATGAAGGAGAAGAAAAGGTTGAATGTTTGCTATATATGTCGAGACTCAAGATATTTGCAGGGACTATAGAATCCAAGTGATTTTTAACTGTACGAAGCATTTTATTTTTAGAACAAGTCATTTTATTTATAGAAGAGTCGCGTTCTTGCCGCTTGAGGTGGGGGCAGTTCCTGGCTCTCGGAGGGTGTTCGATGAAATGTCTTGCTTGAGTGCAGCTTGCGAGACAATGGAGCATTAAACCAACTTTTAAATAACACATAAGAATGTAGTTTCTTGCTTTGTGATAAGTACTGAATGAATGAAGGTGTTCATGCTTAAGTAGCGTCTACAAGTTGGTGAATAATGTTTCATTTAGTGGTCATGATTTAGCTGTCCATTCTTGCAGTTTCCTGTGTATTTGTTTTGCTTATTGTGTTCTCTATTACTCTGATTACGTGTGTGCAACTACTTTAACTTATGACCAGATTCCATTGTCCTCAGCAAACGAAGACCTTCAACCTGTCTTTGCAGCTAAGAGGCGTATCCTTGCTCTAAACAAGAAAGACCTGGCAAATCCCAATATAATGAATGTAAGTATGGATACATATTAGCTTAGGCTCCTCAAACTAGAATCGCCATTTCTTGTTGAAGCATTCATACTTGTATGTAATTTCTGATACCCAATTCCGATGTTATTATGATATAATTTTTAATGTACTCACAAGGTCAAAACGGGGTAAGTTGTCTGAACGGGGTTCGACCACAGTGGAAAGCGATGAACATGGTCGGAAGGTTCTTTGACCACGTAGTAAGTGGTCGTAGCCTCTTGTAATCGGTCGTAATGGCATCTGAGATGGTCGTAACGACTTGGGATGAGGTCGTAGGCTTTGAGCGTTGTTTGTCTTGTGTTCTCAACTGGTCGTAAGTTGGTACGACCTGTTTGGGTAAGTCGTAGCCGAGGCTAGCGATGGTCGTAGCGATGTTGTGTGCAGTCGTAGGCCAATGATATTGTTGCCTCCTCAAAGGATCAGTCGTTATGTGACATTCATTATGTGACAAAAATATTTGGTTATACAATATATGAGACGTGAATCTTAATGAATCTGATTGTTCGTTTTATTTTTCACAAATTTTATCTTGTTTTGTATTTTACCGTAGCGTTAGCACGGGCACTATACTAGTATATGTATATACATATATATATGTATATATATATGTATGTATGTATATATATGTATATATATATATGTATGTATATATATACATATATATGTATATATATATATATATGCATATGTATATATATGTATATATATATATGTATATATGTATGTATATATATGTATATGTATATATATGTGTATATATATATGTATATATATGTATATATATGTATATATATATGTGTATATATATATATATATATATATATATATATATATATATATATATATATATATATATGTATATGTACTACATGTACATACTCCTCGTTACGCGAGATACTCCCTACGTTGTGAGATACGACATAGGGTGTAATTACACCTGAGAGTAGAAAAGAGGGGAAAAATACTTTTTACTCCCGGGTGTAATTACACCCACCTCTAATATACCACCTAAATAAATTTGAAATACTCCTTTATCACTTTAGTCATACTCATATACTAATTATAAGATATTCTAATGTAAACTACACGAAAAAATTGCAAGGGAGTCCATAGTTTTTAGCTAATTTTGTAAATATCTTTATATACGTACATAAAAAGGAGTATGTTGAAAAAAATATACATACCACCTCTGAAAATTTGTTCATACCACCTATATAGTCTTAAATACTCGTGTACTACATGTACATACTCCTCGTTACGCGAGATACTCCCTACGTTGTGAGATACGACATAGGTGTAATTACACCCGGGAGTAGAAAAGAGGCTTCCTATAGAAAAAATACTTTTTACTCCCGGGTGTAATTACACCCCCTCTAATATACCACCTAAACAAACTTGAAATACTCATTTATCACTTTAGGTATACTCGTATACTAATTATAAGATATTCTAATGTGAACCACACAAAAAAATTGCAAGGGAGTCCATAGTTTTTAGCGTATTTTGTAAATACCTTTATATACGTACATAAAAATGAGTATGTTGAAAAAAAATATACATACCACCTCTGAAAAATTGTTCATACCACCTATATGATCTTAAATACTCGTATACTACATGTACATACCCCTCGTTACGCGAGATACTCCCTACGTTGTGAGATACGACATAGGGTGTAATTACACCCAGGAGTAGAAAAGAGCTTTCCTATATATATGTGAAAAATACTTTTTACTCCCGGGTGTAATTACTCCCACCTCTAATATAACACCTAAATAAACTTGAAATACTCCTTTATCACTTTAGGTATACTCGTATACTAATTATAAGATACTCCAATGTGAACTACACGAAAAAATTGCAAAGGAATCCATAGTTTTTAACGTACTTTGTAAATATCTTCATATACGTATATAAAAAGGAGTATATCTAAAAAATATACATACCACCTCTGAAAAATTGTACATACCACCTAGATGGTCTTAAATACTTGTATACTACATGTACGTACTCTCCGTTACGCGAGATACTCCTTGTGTTATAAGATACAATATAGGGAGTAATTACACCCGGGAGTAGAAAAGAGGTTTCCTATATATATATATATATATATATATATATATATATATATATATATATATATATATATATATATATATATATATATATATATATATATATATATATATATATATATGTGTGTGTGTGTGTGTGTGTGTGTGAGAGAGAGAGAGATCGTACTCTACATTGCATGCAAGGTCAATTAAGCTGGCCATGCAAGCCCTTAACTCTGCCCAGCTCAACCTGGGCATATGCATGCAGCCCGGTCGATCGATGAGCTGCTAATTAGCTAGTCTCGTCCTCCAGGCCTGCGTCGTCACATCTTGCAAGGTGTAGTAGTAGCAAGCTATAGCCTGGTCCTTAATTGATTACTCCATGATCGATGCTAGTAGGGTTTGAGAATTGAGATGTACTGTGATCGCGTTAATGGTGCTGCAGTCGTCGACGCAGCCTGCAAGTAAATTTGGTAACGATCGACCGACAAATAAATCTCTCTTGCAGACGAGATCGCAGCACGGAGAAGGTATGGTGCCCGTACGTGTTGGATTTATGATAGATGCCATCTCAGGCAACCCGTTTCATACGTTTGTTCCGATCATTTCCTTTCCCTTTCCAGTTGGAAACATAAGCCAGCGACGGCTCTAGCTAAGTGTACGTACTTGGTTCTGAATAATTTGACGAAGAAGTAGTACCCTCTTTGCTAATTAATCTGTTTTCATTTTTCTTTTTCCTCCTTTGAACAGTGCATTCACTTTAGAACTCTGATATCCATACATGTAGAACACTGCAAAAGAACATCCTAATGACCAACTAATTAATCATGAAAACAAGGTTGAGTGGGAAAAAAATACTAAGAGGAATACATCTAATTATGGTTGCCTTTGCCTTGAAGAAGAATTGTCGTTGTCATTTGAAGACATGACATTCTGTGTCAACATTTACATCCAACAACCATCAACGACGTATCTTTGACGGCACCAACGCGCTATAAATTGTTCGCAGTTGACTGACATTAACCGATTGATTATCAATGGAGACCTGAATGTGTTTTAATTAGATGGATGTAAACTACCCGACAAAGACCAGTAATTGACATGGATTTTCCTCACCTGAAGCCGGATCTGGATTCTGGACAGGCCAAGTGCATGAGGACGAGGCCATTGCTGGGAAGCTAGCTAGCTTGCATTTCGAGCTCCATCGGTGGGTCGTTGTGCGAAGATGATGAGATGGAAATTACTCCCTTGCACATAAATTGAATGTGCATTTGATCCTCGTAAATGGAGGCATTTATAGCCTCCATATGATGGCTTCAATGTTGTTAATTTAAGCCATGCACCAGACCCCTACAGGTCTCGGTGACTGAGAGAAAAATGCCGTTTGTTTATGAGCCCAGGGGCAAATGCACCACTTTACAAATCATTGTGGAACCACATTTGATGTTATTAGTAGCAGTATTGAGTTTCAGTACTAGAACAGTACTACAGTGTATATGTTTTCTTTAGCCAATGAGCAATCTACCAGATGACTAAATATTCTGAAACATGTCGGGGGAGTACTATCAAATCAAACTGAACACCGGGGGGGGGGGGGGGGGTGGTCCAAGGTCCATGCGCCACAAAGAGAAAATGAAAGTTACTCCCTTCGTCCACAATATAGGTTATTTTAGTCTTTTCATTTTGTTTCTAAATGTAGATTATTTTACAAGTTTCTAGACATTTCCCCCTCCACTCTTCCTATCGGTTGGTGTGTGTGACCAGTGGACCATTACTATCATGAATCAGTGATTTCCACCTCTCTCCTCCTCTCTCTCCTCCACCTCAGCATACAGCCAGCTTACAGCCTCTTATAATACTTGCTCTGAGTAGAGCAGTTAATTGGCTTGCATGTGCGTTGTGCTGTGGGAGCTGCATGTGTGCTTGTGAGCTCTGCTGTGATTAATTAGAGAGACCAGAGAATGATAAAAACAAGAGAAGAGTGCGTTGGCCATTTTCACACAATGCCTTAATCCTAGTGCCCATTCCTAAACAACCAACATCGAGGGACAGGAGGAGTATATGAACTTATATGATAAACTGATAACCAATCCTCCTTTTTACCAATAACACAAGTGTCTTTATTCTGTGGTTCATATGATGAAATATAATTGCTGTTTTATCATTACAACATTTCATGTCAGGCAATAACGACACTTCATTGACTCCTAGTTGTTGTCCTCAACCAATGTTGGTTGGAAGCATGACTAACCAGCTATGTTGACAATGGCCCTGCTTTTAAGATGCATATTCAGAATGAATGAACCAGAGTTATCTTCAAGGCATTACGTTGATGGAAAAATAGACAGGTTCTCTTGTCCTATTTGGCAACATGTCTGCTGTAGCTATCTGTTCCCTGCTTCCCTTTTCCTCCATTTTCAGACTTGATCAGCAGAGTTTACGAGCAACGGAACAGAACAAACCCAAAAAAAAATCCACTCGTCAATCCTACAGAACAAACAGGCCTGAATTTACGACTTGCACAGCGCAGTGGCGTCTACGCCTACGGCCCAAGCCTACGTCGAGCCACTCGCTTTCGGTTAAACCACCTATTTCCACGGCCCGGCAAGTGGCAAGTCGACTTGGACAACGAACAAGGCCGCGGCCTGGACTCCCCGATCTCACTGACAGGCCCAACAACTCTCCAGACTCGATCTTCTTGGGCCCCACACGTCGGTGTCCCGAATCCATACAAAACCACGGCCCCACCACGCCAGTGGCCAGAACCTTCTTGCGTGCCCCCAACACTGCACAAACGCACGCACCCATACCATACCCAAACATCTCGGCTCGCACCCGTCGCGGGGCCCTCGCCGGAGCCGTCTCCGCCGATCACCACCGCCTTCGCCGCCGGCGGAGGAGACGAGCCGTACCCTCCCACCAACTCCTCCTCTCTCTTCCACCGCTGCTGAGTCCCAGTGGCTCTCAAACCCTAGCTTCTCGTTCGACGCCTCCTCCCTCCACAACCCCGCCACTACGTCCTCATCCCTCCCGCCGACGCCACTAAGCCCTTCGTCGGACGATGAGGAGGCGCCGAAGCCCGCCACTGCAAAGTACGAGCTGATGCCCTCCTCGCCGTCGCCTCCGGCCTCCGACGAGGAGAGAGGATCGAAACAGAAGGACATGAAGAGGAGGAAGCGGAGGCGGGAGAAGGAGCGGTATGATGGGGCGACGGCTTCGCGGAAGCGGGGGGTTCGCGCGTGGGCTGGGTCGGTGACGAAGCCGGCCAAGGATTACTACTTTGACGCGAAGGGCGACCAGGACAACCTGGCGTTTGGATCCATCTACAGGTCTGGTGTTTGCTTATGAACTGTATGATGGATGCTACTTCTTGTTCCGTACGAAAGTGCTTTGGATTTTGGCTTTTGGCTCGCAGAGATTGAGGGAAGCCACTCCGTTCAAAGTGGCTCCTGCAGTGATTATAGAAACCACCACGAGAAGTCATTCCGTTCAAAAGCCTACTTCTAAAGGCCAAAAGCCAGAAACTGTTTGGAACAGGGTAATGGTTAATCTTCTCTTGCTGGATTATCTGTTTGTTTATTGGCACGCGCGATTAATAATGCGTAGCTACATTTTGTTGGTTTCATTGTTGCGGCGTTTGGTTCTAGTAGGAAATGATTGGGGTTTATGTTCATTTTTGCAATTCGATGAAGGTGTGTTAGATTACATGCTGAAGGGGTGTGTAACAGTGTAAGTGGTTGTGCAGGGTTGCTTATATTTAGCTTGTTATCAAAGTTCTTGGCATCAAGTTTGATTTCCTAGCTACTTATTTATTTGTAATCTCCAGGACACTAACTAAAAGCAACCTGGCTAATCGAATTGTAAGAAATTATCAGGCAGAGTTATTGCTAGTGATGGAGCATGGGATGCTGGTTTAAACATCAAACCCAGTATAGGAAATTATACCTTATTTGCATGTTAAGTCCCCTGCAAGACACTGGGTTGGACTGATTTTGTTTTTATGTCACAAGGAAAAATATTAGATTCTGTTGCATTTTTTATATTCCTATTTTATGAGTAAACTACGGTTCAACTATATTTTGTACAATGTTTGGGCACTTATCTTCTGGGATTTGCTACATCTAGAACTTACTAAAATCAGGCTATTTTAAAAGGTTGTTGTATAAATCAAATAAATCTATGCAGCTACTGTAACAATTTATTTTATCAACTGCAACTCTATTCTGCAGCTAACTATTTTGCAATGGTATTTCAGTTACCTGTATACATGTAAAATGTGGGCAAATAGTATTATCACCTGTATTTGTGTACATGAAGGAATTGAGCTTCTAGCTGCTATCTGCAAATGATATCACGTGTTTTTTGTTTCTTTTAACAAGTTCTCCATTTCAAGTCTGTTTACAACCATACTTGGAGCCATGGTTCAAAATCCCGGCGGTTACCGGCCGGTAACCGCCGGTTACCGGTTTTACCGGTGGAGACCGGTAACCAAAAAACCGGCCGGTATGAATTTTTTGATTTTTCGAATTTTGGCCGGTTTTTTTTTCCGGTTTTCCGGTTACCGGCCGGTTTTTCCGGTTACCGGTTTCAAAATATCTCAAAATTCAAAATTTGATTTTCAAATTGTGACCGGTTTTTTACCTGTTTTTCCGGTAACCGCCCGGTTACCGTTACCGGCCGCCGACCGGGATTTCTTCCGGTTCCGGTTTTTGGAACCTTGCTTGGAGCTGCTATCTCAAAATTAACCTATCAATGGAAAACCGTTATTGGGGTGTGAACTGTGAAATATGATTGTATTGTCCAATTTGAATGTGGTAGCCAAAGAGGGAAAATGTAGAACATGAGGGCTAATTAAAGCTTGCACTTGAGTGCAATTCGACTGATGTGGTTGATGTAACATTGTCAACAATATATAGAATTAGAATATCATCAATCTGGGAATGTTTTGTGCAGTGACTGTCAATGCTTAATATGATGTTGCAGTTTTCCATTTTTTTGCCAGGTGCAGAGACTTCAGTTTTATTCTGTCTTCATTTCTGTTTAGTCGAACTTGTTCAGATATTATATTTTGTTCTGTTTGCTGAAGTCTTAACACAAGGAAATATGCAGAATGGGTATCGCACGCTACAAGCCTCAAAGCATGCTGGAGGCATGTGGTTTGAATCGGCTTGTGTTTTTTTATAATTGGGGACTTGCTTCGTCACATATGGATCTAGATTCAGATTTAGATGGACTGGATAGCAAAGTAAGAGCTGGAGGTTGCTACTACTTGATGAAACATGCAGTTTTAGAAAGAAATAGGGGTTTCAAACACCTGAAATTTTTTAAAGGAGATATCTCTGGAATGCTCCCTGAAGATTTTATCCCCTTAGAAACACCATCCCTTCCTGCAAAAAGCACAACTGTGCAACAGGAGCTTGAGGAATCATGGGAAGATGAAATACTTCGAAGGACAAGAGAATTCAATAAGATTTCTCAAGAATGTCCTCATGATGAAAAAGTTTGGTTGGCCTTCGCTCAATTTCAGGTATCACGAATTTCTATGGTTTTATAGATAATGTTTCTTTTGTCAGGCTATGCGCATTGTATACTGCATAGTTTTTTTTACAGGATACAGTTAGTAATTACAGATATAATTCTAGATATCAAACTTATTACTAGAGTTTTACTTCAGTCAACCTTTCCGTCTTCCATTCTTAATAAATGTACTGAAGAAATTTCCTCTGCTACTGAATTGCAGGACAAAGTTGCCAGTACTCAGCCACAGAAAGCAGCTCGTTTGCAAACAACTGAAAGAAAGATTAGTATGTTGGAGAAGGCTGTGGAGCTTAATCCAGATAGCAAGGAATTGTTGCTTTGCCTTTTGAAGTCATATGGTGAGAGGGATAGCACTGAGAGTATCTTGGGTAAATGGGAGCAAATACTTACGAAACACCCGGACAGTTGTAAGTTGTGGAAACAGTATCTACTTCTGTGCCAAGGGGAATTCTCGAGATTTAAAGTATCTGATATACGGAAGTCTTACGCGTATGCAGTACAGGCTTTATCTGCAGCTTGCACCAAGCTATGTAGGCTGGTTTAGTTTTTCTTTGCATATAGTTCAGCTTGTCTGCTTTCCCACCCTCCTCTCTCTCTCTCTGCATGAATGTGCTGTTAGCTAATAAAATGTTTTTAATGTTTTCTTTTGATTTGTGTCCACAGGATAGTCAAAATTCTGATCTCAAGGCACCATATCCTTCCTTAATTGAGCTTGAACTTAGTTTAGTGGATATATTTGTGAATCTGTGCCAGTTTGAGTGGCAGACAGGACATCGAGAATTAGCAACTGGGCTATTTCAAGCTCAAATAGAGTTTAGCTTATTCTCCCCTCCTCTTTATCTGACCACAAGCAGTAAGCAAAGGCTCTTTGAGCACTTCTGGAACGGTGGTGGTGCCAGAATCGGAGAAGATGGGGCTCTTGGATGGTCTACATGGTTAGCAAAAGATGAGGAGAGTAGACAAAACATGGTTATGCAAGAAAATCCGCAAGAGACTGAAGCAGGAGGCTGGAGTGGTTGGTTTGATCCTTCTGTAAGAAATAATGAAACAAACGAAGTATCTAACAAATCAATAGAACCATCAACAGCTGATGGAAATGATGCAGAAGACCCTGATGCTGAGGACACACCCGCACAAGATGATGTTGAATCTTCTCTAAAAAAGCTTGGCATTGATGTAGATGCCGAGTACAATAGCAAAGTTAAAGAGGCAAAAACTTGGAATAGATGGTCCCTGATGGAGTTATTCTTTATTTTTGGTATACTGAGATGGAGATAGCATTATCTACTTCAAGAAACAATTCCAACTCAGTGCATCGTGCAATTACATTCTGTCCTCCTTGGGGAGCAATGTGAAGTATACTTCATTTGTTGGCCCTATTTCACGGCCACAGGTCTTAAGGGCTCGTCAAGGATTTAAAGAGCAGATTAGAAGCTTGCGATCTGCATTTGCATGTGGTGGTATAAAAGAAGAATCAGTTGCTCTGATTTGCTCAGCATCTTTGTTCAAGAGTATGACTTCTGGTTATTCTTCCGGTCTTGAAGTGATTGAGGAGACCTTTCCTGTGGCACTTTCAGGTATTTCATCCTTTTCTTTTCTGGGTATATTTGACTGATAATATTTCAAGCCATTATATTTTGCTGCCGTACATGGCTTATGTACCCACGAGTGAAGTGACTTTGCTTTCTCATTGTACAAAATGGCAGTTGTCCTTTTTTTTGCCTGCGTCCAGTACTGGTGGTAGAAACTGCTGATGTATATTGACAATCCTCCCTTGCTAGCTATTGACTATGAAATATACACTTGTATTCAGGGCTTTGTTAGTGGTATTTTACAATTTTACAAGTTGATCATTTGTTATTTGTCAAATCCTAAGCTATATGTGATGTATCTGTCAAAGCTCTAAGGTATTTCACTAACTAGTAATCTTGCATAAACAAATTATACTGTTTTCTGACTAGAAGTAACAGCCTCCTTTTGACTGCTCTTAAGAGTCAAGATGGATTGCTCAGGCGCGAGCTACAGCATTTGATACCGATATTTTGTATCAACTATCCAGCTTAGTCGGATTAGTAGTCTTCTTCACAAAAATAAAAAAAATCAAAACCAAAAGTACCTTGTTGTATTTTACTGTAGAGCTTACCTTCATGTTAACTTCTGCCTTGTTGTTCTGCTGTTCTTTTGAGGTAGGCAGGACCTTGGTGATTCCCATGTTGTAACTTTGTCCTTTACCTTTCTGTTGTTTTGCAATGTTTGTAAATTGTATAGTTACTCTTTTTTGTCTTGCAATCAACAAAGCGTGCTCTTGTTATCTAAACATGATTGATTCAGAGAGCAGCCATCGCTTGGAATTCGAAGCTTTGTGGATGCATTACATCAAACTGCTTCAAAAACATTTGAACCAGTTGAGTCTCTCAAGGGTTTGGCCGAGCATATCGCAAGGAGTACAAACATATCCTTGCAATCCAAAATCATATGCAGCCATGTTAACTCTGAGCTGTCTTTACAGTGTTTCCAACAATCTGCGTCTCACACTAGACAAATGTAGTCAAAGGTAAGGGTGCTTTGTTACCATGAAAATACTTTGTATTGAAGTTCCGACTTCTTTTCAGATTGCATTTTTTTTGGCTGAATGTATTTTCACTACCATATGTTTTTTTTTTCTGAATACAAATCTTGAATATCTGCTATAATGTGATATAAATGTAATTGCTACTGAAAATGTTGTCTAGTCCTCTTTTAATAATCAGTCCTTTACGATATTTGCACAGTACACATATACGGTATTTAAAGATGGATTGTCAGGGGTGTGGGCCTTGGGCTCAAGGCCCAGTCGGGTTATTATTAGAAATTAGAGATTGGTTTCTATTTGAGTTAGAGATTGGTTTCCTCGTATTAGAGATATATTTAGAGATATGATATTAGTTACTATATCTGTTAGAGTTATAATTGGGATTAGATTCTATCTGCCGAATTTTTTCTATTTAAGCCCTTTTTTTTGAAAAATATTCACATTTAGACCCCTGGTGGTTTTAATTCCGTTTTTGGACCCAGGGGGTCGGAGCCGTGACCCACGGCGCCGAGGTAACACGTCTCGGCGCCGTGGCCCATGGCTCCGAGGTCGCAGGCTCACTCCAGCCTGGTGGCCTGCGTGGCGCTGACGTGGCAGCACCTCGGCGCCGTAGATCGTGGCTCCGAGCTCGGAGCCGTGAGTCGTGGCGCCGACCTCGGAGCCGTGGGTCGTGGCGCCGAGCTGCCTGCCACGTGGCACCGAGCTCCCTGCCACGTCTGGAGACACTCGGCGTCTAGGGTTTGCACCGATCAGACTTTACGTTGTCGCAAAAAGAATTACTAGTTGTATTTTTTATTTTGATTATTTAATTTTAGTAATATTATGTAATATATTTATTTATTTATAGAGAAAAAAATACGACATATGTTTTGAAAATTCGTTATGTTGCAGATGATGCATGTAGAAAATTTGTTGTAGATTTTTTTAAAATATTATGGTACGTTGGTAATGGTTTTTGAAACATAAAATTTTGATGTGGAGTACAATTTAATGAAATTTTTTTTGAGCACAAATGTGATATGAACAATTAGACGAAATAAACGAAAGTGATATTGAACATGTGGGAATGAGTGCAAGAACTGTAATGATTATAAGTTTTGTTAATTTTGTATTTGTGAATTACAAAACAATCTGATAAAATTGTAAAACAAGTTTATGTTGATTGGCTCGTTGTAGATGCATAAAAAAATATGGTAATTTTTTTAGGAACGATTGTGCGTAGAACGGTCGATATATAAAATGGTAAGTGACTTTTAAGGTTTGGTATGTTTTAAGGGTTTGCAATTCCCGTGGTTTTTGCAAGGTTTGCTAATTTTGTAGTTGTAATATGGGAACGAATCTGATGAAGTCGTAATAAAAGTTTATGTTCATTGCAAGTTGGACATGCAAACCAAATTATGCTAAATTTTTTTGCCGAAGGATTGAGCGTAGAAATATCGATGCATATAGTGGTAAGTGATATTTCGAAGGTTAGTGATATTTTGACATGGCAGGCATGTGGCATGTGTGCAACTCTGTACTTCTAATGTTCAGAATTCCACCACTAGTCCTAACATGCATGCCTTAGGGAAAATAACTTGCTGGGTCTATTACATTTTGTCTACTGGGTGTAGCGTGGTTGTTTCCCCTTTTTGTCACGCCCTGAAGATGGCTCCGCTGCATCCTTCTTCCTGTCACTCTTGGTCTTGAGAGCTGCCTCCCGAGCTTGAAGCTCCTCCTCCTGACGCTTGATGGCAGCTTCACGCAGACTTAACTGCTCCCGCCTCCTTTGCAGCTCATCCTCCTTGCCCTTCAGACGGATTTGGTCCACCCTCACGCGGCGCTCTTGCTCAAGCCGCATCTGTCGTTCCACCTCGCGAGCCTGAGTCATCTTGACAAAGTATTGTGCTTTGTTTTCCACCTCCACTGCCCGGTTATCTGGCCATGCCGGCGACACCCGATCCACCCATTCGATGAACCTGCAAGCCTATGTGTGGCGTGGTAGATGTCATCGATCAAGTTGAAAAAAGATAACGAGAAACAAATGATTTAGTTGTGGTCGTTACCACGAAGTCGTCATGCAGGTCAGGACATTTGAAGAACCTACGACCGTATTTGGCTCGTTGTACTCGATCAGTCCAGACTCCAACATCGTCCTAAAGCCGCAATGGCACTTCGGGCGCTCATGCCACTCCGGCACTCCAAATGGGTCGGACCTCCAGGAAGACATTATTGTGTAGTAGTATTGTGATGCCTTGAGGAGGAGATATGGTATGGAAGACATAGGAGGGAGGCCTTTATGTAGGCAGGTTATCTGGTGCAGTGGGCATAGTCCATGGAGAGGATCTTTTCGCTTTTCCTGGATTCCAGTGTAGCAATAAATGGCCCTATGTAGGCTTTTCAGAGACTATAGTCTCGTAATAAATTCATAGTTTGTAGCCTTTTCAGAGATTGGACCATTCAAAGCCTAGAAGGCTAAAGACCTACACCCCTATATGTGTACAGGCCTACTCCTGTAAAGGCTAAAGACCTACGCCCTATATGTGTACAGGCTAAAGGCCTACTCCGTCACTGCGCAAAGCTGGCATATGCTACCCCGTTTTCTCATGTCAGAGCAAAGCTGCCATCTTTTGTCATCTCACTGAGCAAAAGCTGACCTCTTGTGTCATGTCCCTGAGCAGACACGGGGGCCGGGGAGGCGGCGGGGGCCGGGGCGGCGCTGGCGGCCCGGGGAGGCGGCGGGGGCCGGGGAGTCTGCGGCGGCCCGGGGAGGGGGCGGCCGGCCGGGGAGGCGGTGGCGGCAGGGGAGGCGGGCGGCCGGGGAGGGGGCGGGCGGCCGGGGAGGCGGTGGCGGCAGGGGAGGCGGGCGGCCGGGGAGGCGGGGCGCTGAGGAGTCGAGCGGCGAAATGAACACGCGGGCGCTCGGCGCTGCATAAGTGGCCAGGGCTCAGCGCCAAGATCTACGGCTCCGAGCTCGGCGCCACGACCCACGGCTCCGAGCTCGGCGCCACGACCCACGGCTCCGAGCTCGGCGCCACGATCCACGGCGCCGAGGTGCTGCCACGTCAGCGCCACGCAGGCGACCAGGTTGGAGTGGGCCTGCGACCTCGGAGCCATGGACCACGGCGCCGAGACGTGTTACCTCGGCGCCGTGGGTCACGGCTCCGACCCTCTGGGTCCAAAAACGGAATTAAAACTACCAGGGGTCTAAATGTGAGTATTTTTCAAAAAAAAGGCTTAAATAGAAAAAATTCGGTTCTATCTGTTAGGGGGAGCCATCTATATAAGGAGGCTACCGCACTCTATTGTAATAAACTCGCATTCTCATTCGATTCCCTGATTTCCTTCAACTGCTGTGGCGACCACGACGACGGTTGAGGGACTGGACGGAGACGCCACTGCTCGGATCGGGAAAACTAGGGTTTCCCCCGGTTGGACCGGTTGATTGGTGGCGGCCGGACCGGAAGAAGATGCTGCGGCGCTGGGAGCTGGCAGTAGATGAATAGATGGTTCTTGTTTTTGTTGTTGTGGGAGATCTGATGTTGGATGATGACGTGCCTTCATCATCTCTTGTAGCTTCTTCATCGCATTCTCATTCGATTCCCTGATTTCCTTCAACTGCTCACGGATCTCCTTGCAGAGCGCGATCGCGTCGCTCCAACCGTTAGCCATGGTAGCAGAAGTCGTGGGAGGGGATCGACTGCTCTGATACCAAGTTGTCATGAACCGGGGTAAACACCACCAAGGAGATGGCCGGATGGCGTCGGCGTAGAACGAGAGGGAGAGACTAGATGTTTAGGCGAGGAAGACTATGATAATTCTCTGATTAATTACAATGGCATGCGGAGTGTCAGGGGTGTGGGCCTTGGGCTCAAGGCCCAGTCGGGTTATTATTAGAAATTAGAGATTGGTTTCTATTTGAGTTAGAGATTGGTTTCCTTGTATTAGAGATATAGTTAGAGATATGATATTAGTTACTATATCTGTTAGAGTTATAATTGGGATTAGATTCTATCTGTTAGGGGGAGCCATCTATATAAGGAGGCTACCGCACTCTATTGTAATAAAGCAGAATAATATCAAAATCTTTCCCGTCTAAATCCCTAGTCTCTCTCCCTCTCGTTCTACGCCGACGCCATCCGGCCATCTTCTCGGTGGTGTTTACCTCGGTTCATGACATGGATACATACATGCATGCATGTACGTACGTACGTATGTTGTGAACTTCCCAACACACACGTATATAATAAGCCTTATTGTCTCTGTGCAGCTTTGTTCGGTGCGTGTGTGTTTCACTGAACATCTTGAAGTGTAGATGGTCTTGCATTCTTGCCTATTAACTTTTTTTTTTATTTGAACAGGGACCCTTCCATAATTGCCTTGCTCTTTGCTTTGTCCTTTGAATGGAGTAAAGCAGGATCTGACAATAGAATACACAGTCTGTTTGAGAGAGCTCTAGCTGATGATAAGTTACAGAAGTCTGTTCTGTTGTGGCGCTGTTATCTAGCTTATGAGGCAGAGATAGCCTGTAATGCTTCGGCGGCACGGCGTGTATTCTTCAGAGCTATACATGCCTGTCCATGGTATGGCACTGACATAATTTTGATATCAGAGGTTAATGATGTCATTTTACTTATTGATATCCATTCAAGTGCCTAGAGCCCTTCCCTTTTAGATCAGTATGTTAGTAATAATGAGCATAGAATCTAAATGAAGTGCATGTAAGAGAAGAAAGTGCTTTCACAATTAATTGGTGTTGTCACAAATTTGAGTAGTTTATGAAATGTTAGCTAGTAATGTCTTGCAGTTTTTGCTTGCCTTTCTTTGCTACCCATACGATCTCGGGGATCCTTTCGAGAACACCTAAGTGGTTTTAATTCCATTTGTATTCTCTGGTAATTCTTTTAGCAGCTCTTGTTTTCTAATATTAAACTGTAATTTTTATTGCCTCCAGACTCGAATGATGGTTGGGGTACTCGAATAGACAAGGGATGGTTTAGTTTGCTTGCTATTGACTATGCATTTGTAAATTCTAACAGTTATACTTTGCAGGTCTAAAAGATTATGGCTTGATGGATTCCAAAAGTTGAGCTCAATTCTGACCCTGAAAGAGTTATCAGATCTCCAGGAAGTAATGCGTGACAAGGAATTGCACATTCGCACTGACATCTATGAGATACTCCTACAGGATGAAACTGACATGTGATAATACTTTTTCCTGGCTGGTATCCAGAATTCCAAATCTGTCGCATAAATATTGAACTCTTGAGGCTGATTGCTCAGGAACATGTTATCTTACAGCAAATAGGATCTGGACGCAATTTACAAATGGACATGTCTTTGGATTGTCAATCTCGCCAATTATAGCTGTTCTTTATTTTTGTTCCTTCAAGACGGATTTTGTTGGCAGGTTTGTTGCCATTCTGATTCTCTCATTCGGATCTTGGTTATTGAAAGTACACGAGGTGCTTCACTGGGCTCTTTAACCACAGGATAAAACCAATCTGAAAAGGTCTTATTACAACTGCTGTGAAGGTAACCACAGGGCAGTGAGCATAAATTTGACCAAATATGGGAGATTTTCTTGCAAAAAGGATACAGCAGAAGCCGGTGGATATTCCTGTTAACTGAATGTAAAATTACTGCAACCTCAGGCAAGTGATTCATGTTTGTTCAATTTTCTTCTTTCTTTCATCTACATTTTACCTCTCGCGCTCTCGCTCATGGTTCTTCTGGTAAAGCAGGTTTGGGAATCTTTGTGCTGTGTCCCAGGCTCTTGGCTGTTCAAAGAAAAGCTTGGAGTATGTAGCTTAACCTGGCATTTTGTTGAAGGCTTCGTAAAGGTTTCTGTACAAAATAGTAAAATCACTAGCTTTCTGCTAAACTGAACCAGCCCTTAGAAAAATCAAGAGGGGCATTGTGTTCTGCACATAATACAAATAGTTACTGTGGTCTGCTTCTGTACAATACTACCCCATACTACAATGCTTGAAGTGATACAGCAAATTAGACCTTTTAGAGACCATTATCAAAAGTTGGCTGGGAAAAAAGGACAAAAAAGAAGAGAAAGTAGCTAGAAGACGGGTGCACATTCCCTCGGGATTTATGTCAGCTGGATCTGCTGCAGTAAGTGATCTTAGTCGTGTGCTGTGATCACATAAGATATTATTTTCCGACTTCGAGCTTTTGTTGCATGAGTTGACTCCTATGCTTGAGGCCAGTATTGCTCTCGGGTGTTCGCGTATGGTGGCTAGATAAGTGCTATTTGATGGTCCAGACGTACCGTGATATGGGAACATGCGGTTGTTGGATTATTATTATGCGCCTGTGCTTTCCTAGTTCATGATCCGGCACATCTCGGTTCTCTTCATCAGAGCGTGGGTGATCTGTCTTCGTATGTTGCCTGTTGGTGCTAGGCACACCTAGCACAGGCTGTATTATGAACATATACAGTTCATGTATTGTTGATACTCGACACACTTGAGACTTGGGAGACAGCGAGACACCGACAAGGTCATGCAGTCCTTCAGATACATGATACATCGGGGAAGCTGCTGGAGTTAAAACTTGGGCTCCCGTCGATTACCTAGGCTGCTGCATATGTACACACGGGAACTAAGCTTGTTACACAACAGATGTTGGAACAGCCTATGCATCAAAACCCTCGGGTGTATTTACAAGGGGAGCTACTGTCCGATGATTTTCCTGGGATATGGCACCTCCCCTCAGGTCCTAAAAAGGGGAAGAAAACGCTTGATCATTGATCCCTTTCAGCCTCTTGTTCTAATGATGGTTATGGTGCCCTTTCCTCCCGTTCTGATCCTTGTGAGGCTAACGACTGCTTTGCCGGACAGGCCTAGCCCATGTGCTGACACGGCGGGGCTGCATGCGAACTGCCCAACGGGGTGCCGAACTGGCCTGGCCGGTCGCTTCAGGATCCTCTGGTTGACGTCGTTTAGCGTCGTCGTGCCGCCGCCGTCTAACCCCAGCGGCTTGACGACCGCAAAGGGATACAGCACAACGATGCCTCTCTTCTTCCCTGCAAGCGATCCAGAAATTTTTTGAGACGCCCTCAAAACAAACGAGGACTGCGATTTTTGTGAGCATCACGGAATTCCAAAACTAAGGGTTTGTTTGGCTAGACTTCGTCGTCGGCTTTTGGACTCGAAAGCTAAAGCCAAGGCCAAACAGAAGGGCGTGTGGTAGGTAGCTCACTACTTAAGAGCATCTCCATTAATGCTCCCTCGTCGACAGTCGTTCTACCCATTCACATAGGAGAGAGGCTATCAGTGGTTCTATAGCGATTCCTTCCCAGATGTATTGGAGATAAGTTAGCTTCAAGTAATAACTTCGGATTTTGTTGGGTCATTCCGAAGCTACTATACATTAGAGTAGGAGGTTTTGGGTGGTTGCATTAGCTAATGTGACTCTTCTGTAGCAACCAGTCAAAACTACCATGCATTCGGGGAGAGGGAGGGAGGCTCTTGTTGGACTTCTCTGGCTCGCTTAACCTCAAATATTTTTTTTTAGAGGCCACAAGTAAGGCTAAGCAGAAGACCTAGAAACAGCTTAGCCGAACAAGTTCAAAATATTGCTGCAAGTACTGCGCCGCTCTCCTCTCCCCTAAGTCTCTGCCAGTGGTTCAGTGCGCACATGCGCGCGCGAGTAATAATTGCTCACCGGTCACCCACCTGCTAGCGAGGAGCAAGACGAGGAGGACGTCGCGGAGGCGGCACGAGAGGACGGCTCGTTGATGAGTTGCGGGCGGTAATTGCCGCGGCGCGCTGGTTGCGCTGCCGCGTGGGGCGCACCTGCAGTTGCCTTTTGCAGTTGCAGCAGGGGCCGGGGAGCTTGCCCCGTGCAGCGAGAGGCGAAGGGGGTGGGGACTGCCTCGCCTCCGCCCTGCGCCGCTGACGCCTGTCCTGCTGCCGCGCTCGGGCCCCTCTGCCACTGCCCCTGCTCTTGCACCTGCTCCCTACCCAATGCATCGTCCTCCTCTGCCCAAACATTTCATTTCAAGTTTTTAAATGCAAGTACCACTTGTACTTATCAGTAATTAACATCGCGTGAAACAAGGTACTCCACTGTTTCTAGTGACTAATAAATGCGTTATTAGACTAGGACAAGAAGTAAGCACTATTTTGTCTCTAGCTGTTCTTTGCCTTCTCCACAATGCCGCTTGAAGAGGATCGAGCAAAGCTCGGTTGACAAGCTTCGCCGCCGTGCGAGTTGGCCGTCTAGATTCAATCCCTATATCAGTTCTAGGTGTCTTATGTTACACATTTATGTACGGATCACTTTTAGATGTCTCATCTTTCACATGTATATATGTTCAGTGGAAAAATATATGATCATATTCCATAAGGTATTAGATAAATCTAGAATTTATCTAGTAATCTTTGTTTAAGTCCTAGCATGTGTGTTAGTGTGCGGCCTCTATTGTAACCTAAAAGGGAGTGTTTATACAACATTCGACTGTTTTTTAAGACAAAAACAGTTAGATTTTGAGCCGTTAGATGTAGATCCAACACCCTAGATCATTTTTTTGGAGGGGGGCTTGTATGGGTGGATCCGTTGGATGGAGATCTAATGTTCCAGATCAATCTGACTGTTTTTGTCCTAAAAAATAGTCGAATATTGTATAGCAATACTCTAATACTAATACTTGTAACGGTGTACGTAGCAACGTTACTAATTAAAGGGAGGTTTGGTTTTATACGTGTGTGTGTGTGTGGCAATTGAATGAAAAGGACGTGTCGATATATGGAATCACCTGAGACAAAACTGCTGTTCTCCGGGATCATGGTATTCAAATCGTGGAAGAGATCTCCCTCGCCGCTGCTAGAATCCCAAAAGCTCTGCATGCAAGCCGAGAACAACAAACAATAACAACGCTACAAGTTAGAAAAGGGAGGAAGAAGACAATCGGCGCTGCTTGCTCTGCGAGGCCACACGACTGAACTACTCTTTTGTACGTATATTAGCTTTTAAGTTATACCATTCCACTTTGATGTGTCTGTTCTTAGCACTGGGTAGAGTGCTACTTAGAAAACACTTGGGAACAGATTAGGAACAACAGCCTACATATATAATTTCTATATGAGATACTAGCAAAGTTTCATCAGTACTCAAAGCTAGTATATCTAGGCGCCGAGCTAGTCACCTCCTATCTAGCTAGGCACTGCATGAGTTCTTGCGTGTATGATTCATCACTCATGAGAAGTACTACTACTACCACCACTACTACTACTATATCCATACCATGTGTGTGTGATGGCATCCTGCTACTACGGCTTACCTGAAAAAGGGACTGCACGTCTTCGTTCACCGTGGCCGGACGCCGAGGCGGCGCCGCCGCCGCCATCCTCTGCCGCTTGCAACGGTCGCTCCAGTGGGCGACGGCGTCTTGCAGGTAGCCACTAGACGCCTCCGACGACACCGGCGACTCCACACCTACTACAGCACGCACATGCCGCAAGCTAGCTCAATACCACTATCACCATGCCGTAGCTTAGATAAGAGGAGCATTCATGCGTGCACTACATGTGTCGTGTGTGTGTGTGTGTATGCAGTGAGGTGTAGTAGTAGGTCTCTTACACGTAGCCGGAAAGGCCTCATGAAAGCCTCCCTTGGCAGCAGCGTCTCCGAGTGTGTGTAGCCCCCAATCCCAATCCCAATCCCAATCCCAATCCCAATCCAGAGGAGGGAATGCGCAACAGTCGTAGTTGTCTACGGCCATGGCGTATTGGGCTATTGGCGTGCGTGTTGTTCCGTGTGAGCTGAGCTGAGCTGAGTGGGGTGGGGTGGGAGTGCATGCCTTAAATAGGAGGCCCTGGTTTTAGGGGTCTTTTGGAGCAACAAAAGCTGTGTCGAATTGGTTGGTTGGATGGAAATGGCTGGCTGGCTCGCTCTCTCTGTGCAGGAGGAGCATAGAAGTGAGGAGAGAAGCAAGCAACCGGTCAATGGAAAAAGAACGAATAAAAGAAAACAAAAGAGCAAAGGGGGGAAAAGTTGCGGTTGCTGCGTGTCATGTGGCCCTTTCTCGTGATTCGTTATGTTTGATCGCCCTCTCTCCTTTCTATCATCATCGGAGAATGTTACAAGTGCATTCGGTACAAAATAATATGAATGTTGATTTCAGAAAAAAAAACAAAAAATAATTTTGAAAATGCATTGTAAAGAGTACATATATATAATCATGTGAAAAAAGGCTATTTGAGATGAATCCTGCTTTTACATGGAGCAAAAATGTTTTTTTTTTGTGTTTAGGTTGATACTTGTAATCAAGAAGTAGATCTATTCGTTTGGTAAATTACTTCATATATGTTTGCCATACATTATTTCCAGTAGAAGATTGCTGTGGAGTGTGACGGGGTAAATGTTGGGAAGCGGTAAAAGAAAGTTGCCAGTGCTTGCCTGTTGGTGTTTTGTTCGTATCCTAGTGCTGCAGCAGACGGGGACAGCGCCAGTAGCTTGCGTTCTTTCATGAAAAATCTTTGGACGAGGTCAAGAAGTTTTGTTTCCTGTTTCTCTCTTTTTTTACTGCAAGATAAGTTTGCGCTAGCTCTGCCATTACTGCCATCCTTGTAGAACTGCGAGCTTATCATAGCTCCATGTACTTGGTACAGCAACTTGCTGTCAAAGTGTGGGGCTTCACATATCACCAATAATGGCCAAAGGGACCGCTCAACAATGTCGCTACTTGAGAGATTAACTTGGATGATTTGAAACATTGTGATAAGATCAAAGTAGCATCAAATTACAATGTTTCTAAATATAGATAAACAAACCAAGTTTCTCTTTGTAGTTGTGATTATTGCTTCTAAACAATATTCTGTAGTGTCGACGAATGGTTCAGATATATGGGAGTTTTAGAATTTTTGTCAACCAAAAGATCGACGTTTTGGACTTTGCCACTTTAAAGATAGTTGTTCATGATTTGTCAATCTATCAAAACGAGGAAATGACAAAAAAATTATTCTGACTTCTGAACTAGTTAGTGTAATTTATATCGAGAGAGAAACAGATTGATCTCAATAAAGCACGTGTAATGCCTTAGGATCCAAACAGATTTAGACCTAATCTTATTCTGGATAAACTACGCACACGTAGCAACCTGCTTGCACTTTCATCATGCTTCGTGCAAAACAGTTAACCAGAGATTGCTACCATTGGAAACCCTAATATTATATATTAGTGCTTCTTAAGTTGAATTAGTAAGGTGAGACTAATTCACACCCTCATGTGCACACACACATATAGATCATCATGAGCCTAATTCTATAGAGACCAAAGTGTCACAACAACCCTCTCAAAGGACCCGATGTCCTCGTCGGCATAACATACCCATATTGAGGCAAATGATCAAGATCTCTCCTCTTGTTACATGTCCGTGTGTTCAGTGTTAGCACATATGCCATGCCTTGTGTCCACTCCAGGCCCACATGCGCTATGCGCCATATGCCTGCGCCCCTGACCCGCACGTGCTCATGTAACCGCGAAGATCGGCTCTGATACCATTTGATACCATTCTGGATAGATCACGCACACGTAGCAATCCGCTTGCACTTTTGTTCTCGTTTTGCGCAAAATGGTTAATCAGAGGTTGCCCATTAGAAGCTGTAGGTTTATATGTTAGTGCTTCTTAAGCTAAACTAGTAGGGTAGAACTAATCCATATCTTTATATGTACATACATACACACACACACACACACACTATATATATATATATATATATATATATATATATATATATATATATATATATATATATATATATATATATATATATATATATATATATATATATATATATATATATATATATACTATTATGGACCTAATTCTCCAAAGGGCGAGATATCACAACACGGTCCCAAACGGAGATCAAACTGGCCTGGAACGGAAATGAGCTCCCTAAAGTGGGGTCAAGAAAGGGTACGAAGGAGCACTTAGCCCTGACATGTATCGATGAGCTGATATGACTTCTGTGTGTAAACCCGTGAGTTTAGAGAGAAGTTAGTAACTTGGACGTGACCTCTTTTTCCAGTGCTACTACTACTCGTCTTTACTTGCCTCATTCTTTCTGCGAACGGTCAATGCAAAAGCAAAGGAATGCCACTACTTGGGAGCAGCTGCGACTACTCATCAGTCATCAATGGCTAAGTAGCTGTTGTTGCTACTTGCAGCTCCATATCTACGTCTACTACCTTTGTGCATGCTGCAAGAATGGCTAGCTCGGCTGCTGCATCTCGACACTTCTGCAAAGCTGCCCATCCATCTTGAGGAAAACGTTGCCTTGTTGTTTTTTATCTGTCCTTTCGCGACTTTGGTGATACATCATTACCGTGGCCTTTACCTACTCAGTTAATGATTGGGTGACATACCTGGCCATTTGCAGGGGCTGGGAGAGGCCGTCCTATTGTGTAGTAGTGTGTGTCCTATGTGAAGAAGGGGGTAGCAGTAGCGCGGCTAGGAAAGGTGTTCTTGCGCCCTGTGTTGCTTGATGATTCATGTACTTGTGTTCCAAGTACATTGCCCCCATGTGTTTTGCTTGGTTGATGACTCATTTATCGTGCTATTTATAGATAAAAAAGATTGCCCAGATCATAATGTACTACCTTTTTTGTGATGTTGAGAACCACTAACAATTGATCTGGGAGTCACAATTCACAAATCCCAATTTAAAGGATGTCGGAGTAGGTGAGGCAAGTAGGATACTTTACTGAATTATTGGGGTTAAGAGAACCATAAGAGAAGTAGATGATGATATAGGCTTGTTTGATATGGCTGTGGCTTATAGATTTTAGTTGAAAATTTTGAATTTTAGCTATTTGCGACAGAAATTACGGAGTGAGAGATACTCGCTTGCGATTTTGATTTATACAGATGTTGGTCTTTGAGAAAATACTCCGTTTAAAAGTTAGGTACTATAACAAAAATCAAAAACCACTTTTAAAAGTCGTAAAGAACAGATCCATAGTTTATATAGGACACTAACTGAGTAGAACATTTTTTTACCGCTTGCCATGATGTATGTAGAATCTGCCAATCTGGTATGAAATTAGTGTATATCTATACAACATTCGACTGTTTTTTTAGGACAAAAACAATCAAATTGATCTGAGACGTTAGATCTCCATCCAACGGATCCACCCATACAAGCCCCCCTCCAAAAAAAGACCCTCCTCCAAAAAAATGATCTAGAGCGTTGAATCTCTATCTAACAGCTCAAAATCTGACTGTCTTTGTATAGACACTCCCATGAAATTATTGGCAACTTTCACCTCCCAAAGCTTTTGCCATGAGCAGTAGAACGCGCGGCTTTTCAAGAATGCAACGCGAGCCTTGTTGCGCGTGGCAAAGCATGTGCGAGACACACACTACACTAGCCGAAAGAACAGTGCGCCTAACGGCCTATAAGTCTCTAGCTAGTTCTCACCATCTCCACTGACGGCCAATGGTGCATTAGGTAATTAGATCGATATCCCTACCACTAGTGTTGTACAATGATCGACTTTGTTATTCGTCTCTAATAGTAACTATAAATGTGTGTGGCAACTTGACAAAGAACTTGAAATTTCAGGTCAACACCTCTTAAGTGTTAAGAGCTTCAAACTACCATGTATGCCAAGAACTAGGAATTTCGATCAGCTCAACAGTAGCAAATTTGCGTGCAAACAAAATTCGAACTTGTCAGTTATTGCGTTGCATCCAAGTCAACTGTTGCGAGAGTAAAAACTGCAGCAAGAATTTATAGGACCACCCATCAAAAGCTGAAGATTTGACACTGTTCTTCACCATTGGCATGATGGCATCCTTACTGGCCCATCTATGTCCTCCACACTCCACAGTTTCACTGGAGTACTCAACAGAGTAGGCTGGTTAGCTGTTGTTGTTCTTTACAGCCAGGAGCAAGAGCGACACATGAATACCTTCTTTGGTTTCCTTTTCGGTGTTGAGCTTCATCGTAGCTCAACATATTCTGCGCCAGCTCGCCCAAGTTGCTCCAACTGCATATGAGTAAACTGCAGTGCTGCGGCACCGCATTGAAGCCAGAGGCAGTAAAGGTGCAGTACTGCGTACATTGCCATCGCGGTTGCTGGTGCACGATTCCATGAGTCAGTTTTCTCCGTGAAAGTGGTGAAAAGTCCTCATATTCACTCACTGGAGCTCGCGGTGAAACTGAACCTAGCCGCAAACGTTCCTGTTCTGCAGATTGAGCCTGAGCTATCCAATGAAGCGCGGCGCGTACCAAGCTGGGACAGGCATTGCTCAAAGTCATAAGGGCGAACACATCGAGGACCAGATTGCCATGTCGAGCACCCACCAGTTCGGTGTAAAGTTGAAGGGGTGTTCATTCTGCCTTTTAAGTATAAGTTTTTAGCTTATTTTATACTACAGTAGATTTTTTATGTTATGGCTATTAGTAGCTTTTTCGGTGTACTTAAATTTAAAAATAAAAAAAATAGAAAAAAGATTGTATCATCACAGACAATGTAAAAAAGAAAATAAAAAAAGGCAAAAAAAACCAAAACAATCAAAATTAAGAAACTAAAAGATTACACCTGAAAGAGCCAGAAAACTTGAGGACGGAGATGGAGACAAGAGCATGCCAAATGATTTCACGAAGTATCCAAGCCGCACTTTGGACCCAGCTCTTTGCTCCTGCCGTTCAAATCTGACGCACAACTTCTTTTGGTAAAGAGGGGGAGGATGGATGTATGATCCCAAGAGATTCTTGGGTAAAGACTAAGGCCCTGTTTGGAATGCGGGAATTTTTCCCGATTCCTGCGGGAATTGAACTGTTTCCTGCAAAATTCCTGTGAAATTCCTCTGTTCCAAACAGGCCCTAAAGATGAGAGCAAAGCGACTGACTTCATGAGGAAGTCTCCATCCCGTTGTGATGGGCCCCGAAAGGCTCTTTGGGATCTGCAGCTATGTGTGGGTGCTGCACCACAACTCCAAGTCCCAGAAGTCATCAGAAGATGACGGAACATGCCGATCTCCTCGTGTTGACTGTGTTCTAGAATGGCAGTCCTGAGTCCCAGGCAGTTCACGCAAAGACGTCAGTTTCGGTGCAAGAACGGCGCGGCGCTCGGACTCGCCGTGCAACGATGCGAGTAGTTTCGGTTCAGGAATTTACTCCCCTTGAACCTTGTAACTCTCTAAGCTGTCTCATACCTATGCCTCGAACGCATTTATGAAAACTAGAGGCTAGAAGAGATTTTGTGAATAAATCTACTAGATTATCACAAGACCTACCTTTCAATACTTTTACCTCTCTGTTCTTCTAGAGCCCACGAGGATAAAAGAATTTGGAGCAATATGCATCGTGATATTACTCTTAACATAGCTCATTTGCATATGTGGCGGCATTATCTTCATAGATAATAGTGGGGTCATCGACGGTGTTCATGCCACATGAATTCTGGATATGGCTAATCACTCACCTAAGCCAAATACATTCTCGTGAGGCTTAATATGTAGTTATTTCTGAGTGATTGGTAGACATAGCTACCAAGGTCTGCTTAAATGATCACCAAGAAATGGTTGTACGACCACAAAGAAATACAATTCCTATCTGGGATTTCGCATTATGTGGATCAGACAGATATCCTGCATTTGTATATCCAACCATAGTCAAGTCTTGGTTCTTCAGGTAAAATAATCCAAGATCTTGCGTACCTTGAAGATACCTGAGTTGAGTTTTAATGCCAACCCAATGTCTTTGGGTTGGAGCTGCGCTGTGTCTGGCTAGCAAGTTTACTGCAAAGGCAATATTCGGCCTCGTGTAGTTAGCCAGGTACATTAGGGCACCAATGGCACTTAAGTATGGAACTTCTGGTCTAAGAATTTCCTCATTTATCCTTGGTCTAAAAGGGTCTTTATCTACTTTTAGGGATCGAACCATCATCAGGGTTTTCATTGGATATGACTTATCCATGTTAAATTTCTCTAAGACCTTCTTGGTATAGAAGGATTGGTTAACTAAAATTCCTTCATGGAAGTGTTCTAACTGCAAGTCTGAGCAAAATTTGGTTTGGCTAAAATCCTTCATTTCAAACTCTTTAATAAGATAGGAACTTGCTTCATTTATGTCCTTTGTCATTCCAATGATATTCAGATCATCGACATATACTGAAATAATACAGAATCCATTCTGAGATTTCTTTATGAACACACAGAGACAACCTTCACCATTCGTGTATCCTTTCACTAGGAGGAATTCACTAAGTCAGTTGTACCACATTCTTCCAAATTGTTTTAATCCATACAACGACCTTTCCTGCTTGACGTTGTACAAATTCCAATTCAATTTATTTTGATCTGGAATATTTACTCCTTCTGGACTTTCATATAAATATCCGAATCCAATGACCCATATAGATATGCAGTCACTACAATATCCGAATTCATACCTGTTGCCATTGATATTAAATATCAGAACGTTATCCACTCATGACAGGAGAATAAGTTTCATCATAATCAATGTCGGGTCTCTGCGTGAACCCTTGTGCTATAATTCTCGCTTTGTATCTCGCCACCTCATTATTTTCATTTCTCTTCCCGATGAAAACTCATTTGCACCCTACAGGGAATACCTTGGGTGGTGTTCGGGCTATCGAGCCAAACACTTTTTTTATTCAGCGAGAGTAATTCTACCTCAATTTATTCCTTCCACTTACCCCAGTCTGAATGCTTCTGGCATTCAGCTAAGGATTTTGGTTCTAGATCTAGTTCAAAGTTTCTAGCAATTTTTGAGCTGAAATAGATGTCGACAACTGTAGTCTTTCTCTTATATAGTTCTCCTAACTCAACAAAATTAGTGGAAAATTCTTCATTTATTTCATCCAGCTCCTTGTGATTTCTCACAACAACGGAGTCTGGTTGTTCCGAAATCCCAGTATTAGGCTGTGCACCCGCAATTATACTGGGGGTACTATCTTCAAATCATTCTCTTCAGGGATTTTCTCAACTTCAGGTTGAGTCTCTTCAACTGGCATGGGAGATGTCTTATTTTCATCGAGTTTCATTTTCTGCGGATGTCTCCATGGAATTGAGGCCTCATTCTCCGGTGCTCTCCCCCTCTTCTTCACATAAGGGGTTGGAGTGGTTCGAGTATCCTTCTGGAGTACTTCCACTCTCTCCAGAGCATTTGCTGCTGGTATGTAAGACTTTGTTACTCCCATCTAATCAATGAAGGCATCGGCAAATTATTTGCAATTTGCTATTGGTTTATTATTATCTGAACTTCTAGTTCAGTTTCTTTAGGGTGTGTTTGGTTTGCTGAATATGGACGGCCGGATCCCAGCTCCACCGTATATTGCAAAAAATTCGGGTGTTTGGTTGGACGAATTTACTGTGGAAGCCTGGATCCGCTTGTCCCCGCATACGGTCTCATCTGGGACCGGGAGTGAAGGCCATTTCGACCGAATCTGCCCGTCCAGGACCGAGGGAGTTGAGCAAGACCTTCGTACAGCCTCATATACAGTCTACCAATCACATACTCATTCAGCCTGTATCCACAGATACATCAAACCAAACACTCTTCTTTTTCAAAATACGGCCCTCCTTATCTAGCTTCCCCTCATCCAGGATATACGATCCCACTACCCAAAAGCAACCAAACACACCCTTAGTGCATGGATCCAAGGCCTGAATGCCCAAGGCATTCCAATCTATTTCTTGATATTTTTCATTAGTAAGGTACTTTCCTCCCCTTAGTGCCGGGAAATTATCTTCATTGAACATGCAATCAGCATGACAGGCCGTAAACATGTCTCCCGTAGTAAACTCAAGATATTTAATAATTGATGGGGACTCAAAGCCAACATATACTCCCAACTTCCAGCGGGGTCCATGGCTGCACATTGTGGTGGTGAAATTGGCACATATACAGCACAGCCAAATTTTCGTAGATGGGAAATACTTAGTTCTTTTTCACGCACTAGTTGTAAGGGGGAAACATGACGATATGCGGTCGGTCTTAGATTTATTAGTGCTGCTGCATGCAACACTGCATGACCCCCCAACAGCTAGTGGGGAGTCTACTATTCTGCAATAGTGGTCTAGCATTCTACTTATTTCTTTTAATGAATGACTCTACAAGGCCATTCTGAGTGTGGACATATGGTACAAAATATTCTACCTTAATGCCTAAAGCTAAACAATAGTCATTAAATACCTTAGAGGTGGACTCGTTAGCATTGTCCATTCTAATGGACTTAATTCTTTCATCTGGAAAGTTGAGCCTTAATTTGACAATTTGAGCTATTAGTTTAGCAAAGGCGTGGTTCCTAGTAGACATCAGTCATACATGGGACCACCTAGTAGAAGCATCTAATACCACCATAAACTATCTAAATGGGCCCGACAGGGGTTGAATAAGTCCACAGATATCATCTTGTATTCTCTCCAGGAAAATAGGTGACTCTACCTCTACTTTCAGGTAAGAGAGTCTAGTGATGAGTTTTCCTTTGGCACAGGTTGGGCACAAGAAATCTTCAGGTTTAGGAAAGCATATGGTCTTTAAGCTATGGCTAATAGAGTTACTTATTAATTTTCTCATCATTCCTACTCTAGGATGCCCTAAATGATTGTGTCAGATCGTAAAAGGCTCCAATGTTTTATACTTTATCTTCATTGCTATATATTCTTTAGGTTTTATGTAGGTGTAATATAACTCGGATGAGAAGGAGGGAAGTTTTTCAACCACTCGTTTCTAATCGCCGTCAAATTTGGTCAAGAGGAGGTATTCTATACCACCCTCATTTTATGTCTCGATATGGATATCATTCAAGCGAATATCCTTGAAACTTAATAGGGTACGCTTTGATTTGGGATACAAGAGACCATCCTCAATTACTATTTGGGCACCCATAGGGAGAATAATTGTGGCTCTTCCAGTGCTAGCAATTTGAGCGTCGTTTCTGACGATGGTCACGACATTTCTTGTTTTCTTTGTTAACGTATGGAAATAACTGGTTTCCCTTAGTATCAAGTTGGTGGTTCCACTTTCTACTAGACAAATCTCTTCCCCCACCATCAGATCTAAGGAGATGTTCTATATATAGAGCATAATATAATCAAACAATAATTCAACAGGAATAAAGCTCTAAAAGAATAGGCAACTCATTTTATTAATCAAGGAATATTTTTTAAATCCTAAACAATTAATGCTTCATAAGAGCATGAACAATCCATTATTCTTCTAGAATAACCTAAACCGATAAAGCAAGCTTAAGGAAACTATGACATTTGGAGTTGCCTGGGGAAACAACCTATGGCCTACTGTAGGTCACCATATGTGTCAACCTCCATGTGATCACCCCCTGTTGTAGTTTCGAGCTCCATCACTGCACTCAAGGCATCACTCTTATCAGCATCAGGCTAATCAACAAAGTGTGTCTCTGCAGCCTTCTTCACGGTGCCTTCTTGTCATTGGCAACTGACTCTTAGTAGAGATCTACCAGATGCTTTGGGGTGCGGCAATTGTGGGACCAATGGTCCATACAACCACACCTGTAGCAAGGCGCAGGAGGGTATGTCTTCTTGCTACCTGAGTCTGGCTTCTGTTGCTTGCCTCTCCCTTGCCCCATCCAGCGGGGTTTGCCATTTCCCTTCTGCATATTAAGTTTCTTCCACTGTCCACCCCTCTGCATGGGGCCCTTTTCGCTGCCCTGGCTACCAGTGGTCCTCTGGAAACTAGCATGAGCTTCTGGCAGTGGCTGTGACCTAGTGGGACAAGACTGATAGTTCTTCATCAGTAACTCATCATTCTTCTTTACCTCGAGAAGAGTAGTAATCAGCTCCGAGTACTTCTTATACTTGGCCTAACGATACTGCTGCTGGAGTGTCGTGTGAGTAGGTGAAAAGTGCTTAAAGTCTTATCAATCATCTTAGCATCTATGGTCTTCTGGTTACAGAATCTGAGCTTAGCAACAAGCTTATGAATGGCGAAGTTGTATGCAGACACCTTCTTGAAATCCTGGAGCCTGATGTTGGTCCACTCACACTGTGCTTCAGGAAGCATGCTGGATCTCTGCCGGTCATACCTCTCCTTCAAGGAGTTCCACAGTGCCAGCGGGTCTTCTTCTAAAACATACTCAGACTTTCAAGTATGGGTGAATGTGGTGCCCCAATAAGTGTGGTGTCGCACATTTGGTAGCATCAGGAATGGTGGGAGCCCCAGCTGCAGGTTGGGTTATGGCGGCTCTGAGTGATCTAGCCATCAAGTTGATCTTAGTATCATTGCCCATGTGAGGTAGTTGCTACCGTCTAGGGCGAGCTCGGCAAACTCCTTCTTAGCGATGTTAGATATTTCCTATATTATTCATGCATAATTCTAAATTTACTACAGGTAAACAACATGAATATTGCTAAATCGGCAAGGTGTGGATTTTATCAATTCAATAGACATTATTTAGGACTTTTTGGAATTTTCTAGTAATTTTAAAATTTTCTACTATATGAAAATTTTAGAATTACTAAATAAGCGAAAATAATATGCTAAATAAAATAATTCTAGAAACATAAAAACAATAATGCAACAAGATAAGTAGATTATATTGAAGCATAAATAATCTAGGAAACAAATCATGTGGAAAGAAATTTGGTCTACTGGACTTAATTGCAATTCTGGCAAACTTTAGGTTTACAATTATAACTATTTTCAATTTTCTAGCAAGATTATTTAATTTACCGAAAACCCAGGGGTTAAACTGCAAAACTGTGGCCAGATTTCCCCCTTTTTCGCTTCGGGCCCGAAAAGAAATACTCGGCCCGGCTGGCCCAAATTCGGTCGGTGGCTAGGGTTTAGCTAGGGTAAACCTTAGCCACCGGTCCAATCTCGTGACGGTGGCGGCACTTCAAGTGCCGAACGATTCGGGCGAGCGGGCAGCAATCGGTGATCGGCGACCGATGGGTGGCGGCCATGGCGCAGGGAGCGACGCCCAGGCAAAGCGGCTGTGAGCAGCATTGGCGGGCAGCCACGGCTTTGCGGGCAACTGGTGAGCAGCCGCGGCGGGCAGCTGCGGGCAAAGGTCGGTCAGGTAGTCGTAGCTGCGACTAGCGATGCTGGCGATGACTAGGTGAGCGTGGGCATGGACAGCTGGCGCGGCGCCGGTGGCTTCAAGCCGAAGGCGAGCGGCTGTTTCGGCAAATGAGCAGCCAACCGAGGGCAGCATCGGCAAGCGGCCGCGGCGGGCGAGGGCAGCTGGTTTGGCGCCAATGGCTACGGGCCGGCGTTCAAAGAGCAGGGCAAGGCGCCGGCTTCAGGCGGAGGCATAGAATCGGCGACAGGTGGCTGAATAAGCCGGGTAGCAATGATCTTGGATACGTGGCAGCATCGGCTGGAGACGGCAGGCGAGCGCACAGCGACGGGGCCTTCTAGCGTGCTTCGGGCTTTGCGCAACGGTGCCGGGTCTGGTGCCGTGCGGCGGCCGGGATGGCCGAGGCCATACGTTGGCCATCGGCTATGTGCGATGACTTGTCGGTGGCTTTGAGCGCAGCTTGACGGCATTGGGCTTGTCGTCTGGTGGCAGCAGTTGGGCCAACTTCTGGCGGCCGGCATGGTTCAAACGGCTGACCAGCGACGACCGGGGCCGTGAGACGGCTGTCGGTTGTAGCAAATTTTCTCTTAATTTGATCTAGATTCTACACTGAGATGTAATCTGATATGGAGACTAGATGCTAGATACCCAATCTATTTGATTTTAGATCGAGTACGTAGAATTTCAGATCAACCTATTGCTAGAAACCATTAACACAAGATTAATCTAAACATGGCATTGCTAGAGAATAGAGAATCAATCTAGATTGAAAACGTGAACAACAATGCATAATAGATTGGTTCGTGATTTGCATACCGTGTACCTCGTAGAGCGGGTCATGCTGATAACATATTAAAAAATTGATGTAGAACAGATGAACGGCAATGCAATCTACACATCAATCAATCACCAAGAACGAAGTAGATCAATCACAGGAGAGGTACCAATTGAAGGAGAGCATCAGAAAAAGTAGTATTTATTAATTATCAAATCTAATTACATGGTACAATAGCTTTTCTATTTATAGTCTAAGTCTATCAGAAGCAATTTTCGTATTTTTTTCATACCGTAATTTTTTGGGTTTCGTAACACTGTTTGGGCTTTTCGCCTCATCTCGGCCTACTGGTGCACAGTAATTAGGCCCTTCGCTTGTCTGTGATACCCGGCCGCGGCAGCAAATTTTGCTGGGCCGCACGCCCGCATGCTGCCCGCCGTTAAGACGAGAATTGCAAAGAACCAATCCTTTTTTTTTTGCGAATGCAAAAAACCAACTGTTCATGCGTCTGCTTCCTCTATAAAAAAGAACCAACTCTTTGTGCGTCTCCTTCCTCTAAAAAACAAGTGTTCCATTCATATTTCAAAGTTCATGCACAAGTCCGTTGAATTCCATACGCAATTCGTTACTCGTTTACGTTAATATATCTCTAAGTCTCTGTTTAGTTGGGCTGAAAAATAGTGGTTTATAGCTAAAATTACACTGTAGCTAAAAGTGGCTTATTTGATGTAATTAAATTTTAAAATAGAAAAAATACGTTAGCTCATCACAGACAACGTAAACAAATACGGGAAAAAGAACCGGCAAAAAAGCTCAATAAAAAAACCAAAAATTAAAAAAAAGGTGAAATTTAAGAATAGTAAATAATAAACTAGATGCCATAAGCTCAAACCGAAATGAGCGAGATGTAAATCGAAGCACGTAGCCGAAACACAGATCCAAGTAAAATGAGTGTGACTTGCCACGTAAGTGCTAGAGTACGAAATGATGGACGCATATATTCCCAATGCTATTTGGATTACATTCGTGGAATGGAAGTACACCCTTAATTACACATAAACACGAACTGTACAATTTTAAACAGCGACGAGACGAACCATCCTTAACGATACTAGTACTAGATTTAACTTACAATACTCAGCATTACTGCACAAACACGTCTCGAGCGAAGAGAACTACCCACACACACACACACCAACCGGTAATAATATAACTGAGCTGTCCAGTGTTCTCGAGGGGAAAAAAGAGTTTGAGCTCCCCAGCTGCAGCTACGTTCCCGAGAACTAACCTTCTGCAGGAGAACCGCAAAAGCAGAGGCATTTAAGGATGCTCCTCATAACTCCGCCGCGCTTTGGCGGCGGGTTGCCTGGCTTCTTCCTGTAATCGTCGGCGCGGCGCCCGTCCATGAAGAGCTAAATGGTATGTCGATGAGGACTAGTGGCAACAAACAGACACTTCACAACACCAACACCCGGTAGCTTACCTCTCATGGAGTGTGTGTGTATAAATAGATGCACGGTCGCTTTGTACAGCTCTTACCCCAAATGTAGAGACATTTCATGCCTGTTTCGGGGGTAAAATATGGAAGATGCATAGTAAGGGACATGTTGGGGGGTAGCATGGCTCCTTTTTGGAAGGAAAGGTTCAGCCAATCGTATTGATCAAGGAACTTTTCACGACTCACCAGTGGCGGATCCAGGATTGGAGCACGCCCCGGGCTAAATTTAAACCAAGTAATAGTCTAGTATACTATAAGTTTAAAACTATATTATGATATAAGGAAATATATGCCATGAATGTATCATAGATATGAAAATTTTGCTTGTGTTGGAAAATACGACGACAATGTCTTGCTCCTCTTTATTTTGTAATTTGTATCCTTAAATCTTTTTAGTTAGTTCCTAAATAGCAAATGTAAAACATTAAATATATAACATTTGATTATTCATACATACATATTTTAAAACATAAAAAAAATTCGCTTATTACCTCTCTGGCTCGCTGCCTTGCGGTCACTGCTCCGGTGCTCCTCGGTTCGACACTTCGACGGTTGTCACGGTTCGGTTCGGTCACTCCTCCTCAGACAGCTCAGTGCTCGGCTCACTGCTCTCGCCTCTCAGGCCTCAGCATAAATCCGAGTATCCGACGCACCGAGCCACCGACAGCATAAATCAGTTCAAAAAAAATCTCCACTTCTCCAGAACCGCCGTCCCGTCCGTTCAGTCTTCAGACTTCAGAGCCCTCGGCCGGGTCGGCCCCTCGCCCCTCCGCTCGGCTCACTCTGCGCTCGGCGCTCGCCGTCCTCCACTCCTTCCTCGCCTCCAGAAGTCCAGTCCTCCAGCTCCTCGGGCCTCGGCAGTCGGCTCCTCCCCGCTCGCCGTGCTCCAGTCCCCGCGCAGCGGCGCAGGAGAGGGCTCGTCGCCGACTCGGTGGAGGCGCGCGCGGCGCAGGTAAGGCGGCGGCCGGCGGTGGGGGCACGCGCAGGACGGCAGGAGTCAGATCTGGATGCGGGATGCCTCGGCGATGGGCGGCTCAGCGGCTGGGGCTGTGTTGACGGGTTGGGGAATGGCCGAATGGGGATTAGGGTTTTGCACTTTTGCTAGGCGATGTCTCTACTGCTGTGGGCTGAATTGTGGGCTGAATTGTTGGGGGTGGGGCTGTGGGCTACCATGGACCTCGGGCTGGGCTGTGGGGTAAATATTTTTTGAGTATATATTAGTGGGGATAGTATTACTAGTTTTGCTGGGCCTCGGGCTATAGGCTACCCAGCCCGAGGCCCAGTTCCGCCCCTGCGACTCACGTCACATATACATCGAAGTTGTGCAAGTAATATGAATTTAATCACTCTTCTAGTTCTAGGGACAGGGAAAATACACTAGCAGTCCTGCGTGTTCCTTCGTCATATGGTTGGCTACAACAATAGGACCGTGCAGATTTGTACGGCTCCTAAGCTTGCGCTAGAATCCCAGTGCAACTACGACGTAATTTACATGAGTGCCTTGCCGGATTGCCCACCAAATCTTGACTGCTTGTCTCCACGCAAGCGTGCAGGGCCAGCGCCGGCTAATCATATGTGATCAGTTCACTTCAAATAGGACCAACGACAAGGCACCGAATGTTCTACATGGATCCAAGTCATGCCGAAAGTGAAACACGATAGTCATTTTCTTGCATCACTGAAAACACCCTGAAACAGGCTCCATCGCAAGGAAACTTACTGTGAGACATATGGAGGGAACATTTGATTTTGTTCGTGTCTTACTATTGTTATTTGAGTTTGATTTTGATAAATTGCAATTTTACAGGTTGCTTTCTATTGCTAGCGGTCTAACTGGCCTTGTAATGGCAGTCATACCAGCTTGCGGTCTGATCGGCTGTGGTGATAGTCTGATCGGTGTGCGGCAGTACCGGCTCGTAGTTGACAGTAGCTATTTTTCAGATAAGGTATTTTGGAGGTTTTGAGTTGTGACTTGGTGCAGTAATACCAGCATTGAAAATACGGTATAACCGGAGAGGAGCGATCTGATCGGCCATTGCATGGTGATCTGACTAGTGCGTGTTAGGTAGTCTGATTAGCATGGTTGCCACATTAGACCAGCACTGGTGCCAAGTTGAGTTGGTTTTGATTTTGAGTAATGTTGGTGTCCTTGAAAGTGTGAGTCATGGAGTGTCCATACAAGTGTGAATTATGGGTATGTCCATGCATTTGATTTGCTAATAAGTCAAGTGTATGTTATTTGTGCTCAGATCCATTGTTTGTTTTTTTATGTGCAAGTGCTTGATGATTGTTGTGGTCAGCAGCAAGACTGAGGCTACAGAAGGGGTCCTGAAGCTATAGCATGTCACGTAAGTCCAAGTGAAGCATTATCTCAAGTGGAGAAGCACAAAAGAAAGACAAAAGATTGTGAGAAGACAAGTGTATGCATGTGGTGTGTCAATTAGACTTATGTATTTCAGGTGGTGACGATTCTCGAAACTGCCGTGTGATCTTCGCGACAAATAATTGGGCATTATGGATTATGATGTAATGTGGTGTGCCATAGGACTCGGAAGTTTCAAGTGGTGACGACTTTGATGCAGGTGTACAATCTTGGCGACTAGGCATTCGGAATCACATCTTCGTGAAGGCTGATGGGTGGCAATTGAGGAAATTGTTAAATATCGGGTGGAATGGCGGTTTGTAAAACTGTGGAGTTGGTTTAAATGGTTTAGATTACATCTTTAAGGATAGAGCATCTTAGCAGACTATTTGAGCCATGTAGAAGTTGCGCTTTAAAAAACGTACAAGTATGTGAAATATAAAACCCGTTTGTGTAAACGTTACCAAGTTTTCCCAATTGTAAGTGGTGTGATCCACTAAGAGTTGTTGGTGTTAGAGTATATTTTTTAAAATATCAGTTTTAAGGTATATACTCATCTATAACAATTCAAATGAAACATATAAGTTTGAAAAAAAAACTCAAATTCAAAGTTTTAAATGAATTTAGATCACATACTTTGTTGATTTATATATATAATTAGCATATACATACAATCAAACTATCATAAAAAAAGGCAACTAAAATTCAAAATTTAGTTCAAACGTGTTTGAACTAGCGCACACGATACATATCTATTTTAAACTATGATGCCTAGGCACCAAGGAGCACTCGTTATTTTATATATATATATATATATATATATATATATATATATATATATATATATATATATATATATATATATATATATATATATATATATATATATATATATATATAGGAAGGCGAAATGGGACTCCTAGGAGTCCAGGCACCTAACCTATAAACCGTTCGATCAAATTGAGATGTGCTATTTTGTAGTAGGTAAGATTTTAATGGGTATACCCATTAGGCTATACTGCTTGCCATAGTATTCAAACTCCTAATTGAATGCATGAAAATCTGATTATTAATTGCCATAAACCGTAGTATACCCATTAGCCAATACATTCCTTCCGTAGCGATTGAAACGGCTGATTGATTAGTGCAAACCGGAATATTTTATGCCATAAATATCCAGCATAATGATCCTTTTGAAGTATGTGTGTAGAACCTTTTGAAGTAACGTGAAAACATTTATGTGTTAAGATCATTTGGTGCCATATATAGATTTCCTGCCATTACCGTAGAGTAGGTATTTGTATTGGCCATGTATTAATTAACATGGAGTACATGGAGTATGTATGCAAAACCGTACGGCATTTAAATTATGATTGTTTGTACGTATAAATTTAATTTAGTATGGTGCATGCGAAATATCATTACTTGTAATATATGATGAATCATTGTGATCAAATGGAGTATTATACCCAGAAAAAAAATTAGTGTCTTATGACAGAATAATAAAAATTGTGTTGACTTTCATGATTTTTTAATCAACGCATGAAATGATTGTGAGCGGCGAATTTATACGAGATGTTAGCAGGTAAGGGGAGAATCTTTTGTGAATTTGTCAACTCAATCGGACAACAAAATGCTTTATTAAAAGGATGATGCATACGAAAGGCTTTTAAATAAAGAGTATGTTGAATTGCATTATTTCCATTAATTTTTAGATGTCGCACGGAACGATTTAGAGTGGCGAATTCGCACGTATTGTAAGCATTTAAGGTGACAAACTTATGTGTTTTTTTTTCATCTCAATCAGACAACAAAAGCTAACTTAAATGGTTGTACTACACAAATGTCACAGAAAAGACGGGTATGTTTGCTTACATTATTTTCTATAAGCCACCTGTAATGATTGAGAGCATCGAATTTTTACGCCATGTGAGCGCTTATTGTAAAAATCTTATTTGGAGTTTTCATCTAATTCGAGCAACAAATGTTCATTGAATTGTAGCTAGACATGAATGCGTAGGAAAAAATTAATGTGTTGACTTCCATTTTTTATATGAAAAAGGGAATGATTTAGAGTGTCGAATTTGTACGTCATTATATGGGTTTGTACGTATAAATTTAATATAGTATGGTGCATGCGAAATATCATTACTTGTAACATATGATGAATCATTTTGATCAAAAGGAGTATTATACCCAGAAAAAATTTTGCTCAAGCAATAAAATTTTTGCATTACTTGTAATAAAATTTTGAAGTGGGGTAACCAACATAACTGCTCAAGCATGTCATAACCAATAACTCACATGCTCAAGCTGGAGAATGCGTTGTTTTGCATTGATTCCTTGGTCAACTAATGAGACCTCCTTGACGGCAAAGAAAAAACCATCACTGTAAAAGCAATGTTACAAATCGGTCAGTGAAACATTTTATCGCGGAACATGAGGGCATGCCTATCCATATCTACACCCAAATGCTCAAGAACTGAAGTTATATTTTCATAAAGTGGTTTAGATGGTACTCACTGAATCTTACTATAGAGTTATGCAATTAGAGATCCACCTAAATAATGTAAAATTCCCATTAGGAAGCGTAAAATTAGAGCATAACCAATTTAGCATGCCGCTGCATATGAGTTTTTACCTCTGAAGTTCATAAGCGCGTGCACACAACATGTCAGATAAGATGTTGCATCAGTATGTCTAACTATTTCAGTTAAGATACACTGCGGTTCACTCAACAAGGTCTGGAATCTTGATGCTAAATATTCCAACCAATTGCAATGTATAATACCAATGTGTGCAGTCTTTTGTTGAGTTCAAAAGAAAAGGATAAATTGATCATTCATCTTATGCCTGCTTACATCAAACCAGTAGCAAACAATGAGGTAGGCATATCAAGCTAATGCTTTGTTTCAATATAGAGAAACACTATGCATGAAAGCTTCGATGGGACAAATCAGACGTAACAACAGGCTGATGGCTGATCCCCTTTTGATTTACACATAAGTCAACCGTCAGCGCACCTAAAAGATGTGATGCAAGAGATGGCAAAATTGTTATTTGGCATTACCACAGTTTCAGCAATGATCTGCCAGGAATGACGGCGGAGTAGGAGGATTTCTTCATGGCGTTGATGCGCGCGAGCTGCGGCCGCGGCCGCGGGCGCTGCGGCGTCGCCATGGCCCCCGCTCCGCTTCCGCTCCGGCGCGCGGTGGGGTGGGGCTTGCGCTCAGATTCTCTCCCCGATGGATCCAGACGCCGCGGTCACCGCCGCTAACTCCTTAGGTCCCCGCCTTCTACGGCAACCACTCTTGGGACGACACTAGCCTCCCGGGCCGCCACTGTCTGCCGTCGCCTCCAATACATGTACGTGAGGTGTTGTGAACGACGGAGCTGGCATCCGGTGAAGCATCCGCACTCGATTTGGGGGGAGAGGCGAAACCGGGGGAAATGATCGATTTGGGGGGGAGAGGCGAGACCGGGGGAAATGCGCGATTTGGGGGAAGATGCGTGACCGAGATTCCGATTTGGCCCAAACAACGGGTCTAGCGCCTCCCAACCCGTTAATCGTCTTTTCCAGGCTAACTGTGCGTGAGCGCGATCGGACGGCTCAGGAATGAGGAGTCCGGACACCTAGGAGTCCTCAATATTTTTACTCCTAGGTGTCCGGTAGCATTGAATCAATTTCCTATATATATATATATATATATATATATATATATATATATATATATATATATATATATATATATATATATATATATATATATATATATATATATATATATGAAGCCTCTTTTCTACTCCTAGGTATAATTATACCTTATATCGTATCTCACAACATAGAAGGTATTTCGTATAACGGAGGATATGTATGTGTAGCATACGAGTATTTATACTATTGAGGTGGTATGAACAATTTTTTAGAGGTGTTATGTATATTTTTTTAGATATACTCCTTTTTATATGTGTATATGAATGTATTTACAAAATATGCTAAAAACTATGGACGCCCTTGCAATTTTTTCATGCGGTTCATATTGAAGTATCTTATAATTAATATACGAGTATACATAAAGTGTAAATTAGTATTTCAAGTTTATTTAGATGGTATATTAGATGTGGGTGTAATTACCACCTAGGAGTAAAAGTAAGTAAGTAAGTATATATATATATACATATATGTATATATATGTATATATGTATATGTGTGTGTGTGTGTGTGTGTGTATATATATATATATCTCGCAACCATCAGCCCCAAGTCTCCCAGTTCCAGCTCACAAGATGCTCCGGAAGTGGATGCCAGTTGGCAAAATTGATCAATATTGCACATGAAGCTATCTAATCCACCAATCAATCACCTTTGCAATTTGCGTTCGATCTTTCTCTTTCGGTTCATGTAATTCTCTATCCGTCATGTCTTGCGAGGTTCCATATCTGTCCATACGTGATGTTATCGCCTCGTTGGTTACGTACTTACGCTCGCGTCAATCAAACATGCGAACGATAACTAACGTAATCAATGCTGACATTACCATCTAGAATGACAGAGGTTCCATCTAGACATGATGGTGTTGCCCTGTTGGTTACGTCCATGGACTACGTGAACAAGAACAATATCTGATGATGCGATTAATGTTAACGTGTGATTGTAGTGATTGAACTTCACAATCTATTTGACATTCCTTAATCGAAAAGAATCTATTTAAAATTCAATAATGCATTTATATAGCCAGCTGGCATTATTGAACGCAGAGTTAAGTACGCGGTTACCTCTGTCTGAGAGACATTACGTGATGCATATGGATGTTGTCGTGGATCAATAGGTCGGTTTTTTTTTTCAGTTTCGACTTATAGTTTTTAGCTGCGGCTTATGATTTTTAAGCTGTTCATGAGAGAAGATACGGAGAGAATGTGCGGTTTTAGTCGATATAAATTGTAGAACCGAAGATGTCAATAAAGAGGACACTGGTCTTAGACTACATTGATCTTTGATCGCTTTAGTCTTCAACTACACTGGTCTTGTTTACTATAGTGTATACTATAATCAAAGGGAAATTTTACCATCCTTGAGGGGGAAGAGGTACCAAATTTGAGCTGTTGATCACACTGATCGAACGGCTGAGATTTGGCAGTACCTAGTGGTACCGGACGCGAGGTACCAAGAGGTACAAGGTACCAAGAGGTACCAAATTTTGAGCCATTGATTACACTGATTGAACGGCTGGATCTAATTTGGTACCTCTTGGTACCTTGCATCTCTTGGTACCTCCTCAAGGATAGGAAAACTGCTCATAATCAAATTGTAGATCGCGTCTTGAAAAGATACTTCATTTAAAACTAGTTACTGTAGAAAAAATAAAAGGTAGTTTTTATAATCTGAAAAGAAGATGTCCAATATGCGTGGAAAATGGCATGAGATTCTCATGAATTTTATTGGGTTAAGGTTGTTCACAGAGCTTGCTCTGCGTCTTGCATGTTCTGTTGAAAATAGCGGGCTTGAGCAACTCCATCCCATTAGTCATTTCTCCCTCTCTATTTCCTAGGATGAAGAGGTTAGCTATTATTTTCAGCTCTCTATTTGAGTTAGCATTCCAATGGCCTAGCTATTTGAGAAGCGAGTGAGGAGGCGCTCGCCAAATCTAGCTAGCGGCCGGGAGAAAATAGCGACTCGATAAAAATGAAGAGGAGGATAAAGAACCGGTTGGAGACCATTTCTTGAGTCATATTAGGTAAATATACAATGAAGAGCAGGATAAAGAACCGGTTGGAGTTGCTCTAATATACTCCGTCTTTTTACAGAGGAAGAGGAAACTGGGTTCGTTTCGCTGAAGCAGTGCAGCTCAACTTCTCAAGTACTTGCTAAGTTACAGTAGCTCACACGTCAATTTCGTGTGAATTATGATACCAGAATTTCAGACATATAAGTAGATGCACGCTCACTTTGTGCATCTCTTACTCTAAATATGTAGACATTTCACTCCTGTTTCGGGGGTAGAAGCTGGAAAATGCATACAGGGCATGAAATTTGGCAGCAAATGGAATAAATTTTACGGAATTTCAAGAGAATTCAAGCCTTGGGAAAATGGAGTAACAAGCAGGTTCTAGGCTTCTAGCTCCACCTTGTGCCTTCTGCAAGCAGAGCTAGAATTGCGCTCGGTGCACTTTACGCTCTCCTGCCAGAAAATCCAATGTTATGTGTAGACATTCAGAACGCTCGTAGGCTAGTAGATTTTACAGTGTGTTCATCATAAGTTCTGACGTGTGCCCAAAGAGTAACCCCAAAAAACGCATTTTCCTGCGTATCTGAAACTCCTGAAACAGGGCACCGGTGCAAGAAAACTTACCAGCCCGGTCTTGCGTCTCAGCGTTTCGTCTCGCCTCGTCTACATGTGCGAGTATACGAGCGCAACGTCTCGCGTTCATCCATGGCGGCATGACGCTCAGGAAGACGGAACGGCCGGCACAGCACACGTCGTACGAAAAATACTGCGAGCTAGTCTCTCTTTTTTTTTTCTTCCTGCTAATCGTGTCTAATCGTGACCAATGTTACTGAAGAAAGAAACTCGGGAAAGATACTCAAATTCGAGAAAACTTGTCGCAAACTGAACTTACTCCAATAATGTATCGATGGCCCTGCCTTAAATCTGTGACTCCAATAATGTATATTTGATGGGTGGTTGAACGTCAGGAACAAAATATGCTAGAATTTTTTATCTCTCGATTTGGTGACCGCTAATTGCGATTAATCCGTAACCATTAGATGCTGCATTTAACATGTTTAAACTCAAAAGATCGAAGACTTATAAACAACAAAACCGCTATCGTTAAGAAATACTATAAAGTCTACTGAACTTTTGAAAGAGTGTGTATATTTACTAGTCTAGGCATATTCATTTTTTCAAGAATTTCAGACATATGCATGGAGCAATTAGTAAAACACATGAGAGATAAGGCGGCAATGTTTTATCACTCTCAATCAAGCAATTACACGAACAATTCTTACAAGACGACTATAAGATACACATAGAACAACCCGGACAGAAGGTTAAACTAAACAACAAACCAGCTGCAAGACCATATATCAAATGGAACACACACATCTGACATCAAAAACTACCTACCTACCTGACGTGCTGACGGCCACTACATCTTCTTTACTGACATTACAATTTAACAAGCGAACAACACATCACATCGACATAGCTTTGGAATATTTGGCCATGCAGGAAGCGTTGAGCTCATTGATCTCAACCTTCCGTCTTGGGTGGTGAAAAGCAGCAGCAGAGACATCTCAACATGCTCTTCTTCACTCCGTTGTGGTCAGGCATCCTTCGCTTGGGAGAAGATCGCAGCTACTAAACCCGAACGACTGAAACAACTAAGATGGCCACAGTCAAAAGACTAAGCAAGAACAAGAGCTACTAGATAGTTGATGCCCCAGCAAACCTCCCAAGTGACATCTTTATAGTACGTAGAACTTCTGAGTGTCACAACGAAGGAAACTTGCTTTGCAAGTAGCAGGAAAAGTGCATGTAGAACCACAGAAAGGCTCAATGACTATGTGGAACAAGTCCTAGCAAGTAACAGTATCTTGCACTGAGCTTGGTTTGCACTATATATGAATTTTCTCCCTTTTTTTTCCCTGCGACGTCGAGTATATTACTAGCGTATTATGCGCCTAGCCTGTCTAGTATTTTCACTAAAAAATTAAGGCTGTCCTTTTAGAGCTGAAGAGGTATAGAAAATGACTTGAAACTAAAGTATGAAATGATATTTAGTGCGTGTATGACAGTGTCAGCGTGAACACTCTCAAGTATGAACTTTCAAGGGGTTCCGAGCTTTGATGGCCTTCCATCGTGTGCAACAAGATGGAATATGGTAATTAGCATGATACGCGTAAGCTGAGACTCGCTTCCGTGGTCTGATCAATGGCGACTAGTGTGCAGTACTCGGCTTGACTGAAACGCCGTTTACCTTTGAACTACTCTGGGTCGTTCGAGCTAATTGCTCAAATGAATGATTCGGAACTTCATCGATCTTTGATGCTCCATGAAGATTATCAAACAAAAACAGAGTATCCGTTCCAAGAACAGAAAACAAATACGGAGTGGTACCACTAACGTGCATGAGTGCAGTTCTCATGTATGAAGAGTTTAGTGACGTGATGGTTGGTGAAACGAGTTTAAAAGCCCCTTTTGGACGCGAGATTTTTTCCGATTTCTGTGAAAATTAAAATAATTTGTATAAAATTTATGCGAAGCTTCTGTGAATTCTTGTGCGGGCCCTGAACATTTCATCAATGGTTGGTTGCTCTTGCTCTCCGTATGCACAGGACATGGCGCGATAGAAGATCTCAGGGACGAGGAATCTCATGATTACTTCACAAAAAGCCGCGTCCGGTTCACCTGGACCTCTTAGAGCAAGTATAATAAGAGGCTGTTAGTAGCCTGTATGCTGAGGTGGAGGAGAGAGAGGAGGAGAGAGAAGAGAGGTGGGCTGTAAGTTTACAGCCAGCTGAAGCACAAGAACCAAGAAACTTTGTGAGAGAAAGGGGTGGGTCATACAGCCTTCAGCTGGCTGTACACTACTATATGAATGGGCTGATAAGTGGGCTGTAAGTGTCTATATAGCTAGCTGAAGGCTGTATTATTAGCCTCTTAGAAAAGAGGCAATACTAGATTCCATACCAGCTTATAGGTCTGAGCTCACAAATTTTGAAGCAGATGCAGAAACTTGCATGCAAGTCAGGGCCCAGGTCGTCTGGGCCGAGCGTTAGCTCCCCTAGGCGCTCTCACTTGGGCTGCAGATGCCGCTGTGTCAGGGTGGGGCAAGGGTTCGGGGATTTTCTCGATCTGTGAGAGGATCTTTCTTCTTAAGCTAATGCCGGGGGGTGTCTTGTACCCCTGCAGGTCGAGTTTTGTATTCGATTCGGAGTTGTTTTCTGTCCCTTATATATACCAGCCGTAGATATATGAGACTAGCCTCATAGGCGCGGCGGCACGTCGTGCCAGTCACCGTGTGTACCGAAGTAAAAGAGGCGAAAATTCGTAGCTAAAGGAAAGCGTAGGGTTTTTTTCAAAAAAAAGCGAGGGGCTTTTCGCAATAAAAGGAGACCAGAGGGGTTTTTTCGTAAAAATCAGGGGTTGTTTTGAAAGAATCGAGGGACTGTACGTAATTTCGGAAACTGCGGATCGTTATCAACGAAAAATAAATATGCGCAGGGTCTTTTTTGAAAAATCTAGGGACCTTTTTGCGATAACAGAGGGCCTTTACGTAATTTCGGGAAAATATAGGGGCTTTTTCGCAAAAACGGGCACCCGACCGTACGGGAATTCCCCCGCCACGCGTCGGCCGGAGCGGGCGGGCGGGGTGACGTGGGTGCCTCCTCCTGCGGGAAATCCTGCGGGGAGTAATACAAGTATGATTAGTTGGCGTATTATTGTAAAATCTGTTCTTTGTAACTCTTCTTCTATAGTCAATCATCACTGTAGTGTGCGGTGTGTTCACGGATTTTTCTATAAGAATTTTTCTCGTTTAAGTTGTCTCTTATTCTTTGATTATCTTTGTTTCTATCGTGTCTTTTTTTTGACATATCATGCTTTACTAGGAAAAGAAGACGAGAAACCACAAGAAAATCCAGTGAAGAACGAACCCTGTCCTGTGAATATCTGTCACCGCTTACAGTAGTACTTCAAGCCACAGCCAAGGAAACTTGGTTTGCACGTACCTGGAAAAGTACATGACAAATCACGAAAAGGTTCAATCTAGACCAGGTCACTGGCCATACTTAAACACTAATTTTGGACCCAGTTTGCACTTTGCCATAGAATTGTTCACTGAAAGATGCTTGCAAATTTCTTGCAAAGTTTTTTTTTAAAAAAAAGTTGCTTACAATGCAAGTTTATGCTCCTAGCTAGCAAGCTCGCCTCCTGTTCGTTCACCTGACCAGAGTACCAGACGTTATGTGTGAGCGTGAGCGTGTGACTGCGAGCTTTGAAGGGCAAGATGCCTTCAATGATTTGGTCGGCAAGCATGCAACACGACTACATATGGTACGCGTAAACGAGGACTGCACTGCCTGATCAAAGTCAAGTAGGCTCCCTTGAGTGAAGCATGGACCGTTTACCTTTGCTTGGAACGGTTCAGTCGCTGCAATTGCATGCTGCGTAATGAAGATGTTTCAAGCAAAGTGTGCATGTGTTTACGTGCGCCGTTGATTCGTGCGTGAGCGGTGTGCGTGCGTACTGCGTACTTCGTGCGGAACAGCAGCGATGCGCCATGGTTCAAAAGGGGGGAAAAACGGAGTGCCATGTATCCGTTCCTTTCAAAAGCTAATATATGGAGAATTTAAAGTGATGCGATAAATTGGTTGGTAAAATAAAAGCATTTTTGTCTACATCTGCTTGCTCTCCATCCGCATGGAAGATGGCATGAAAAATCTCGACGATACCTTTTTTAAGACCAAATCCCAAGGTTACTTGGCAACATCAGAAAGTGTGCTTTCGGTTCACTCAGACCTCACTAGAGATAGGGCAAATTCCATCGTATTGATATTGAAGGTACCTGTTTCACTTCGAAGGTCTAGCAAATCCTACATAATCCTTAAATCAGAAAAATAGTAAATTCTTAAAAATTCTCTCATTAATCTAGAGAAAAATAGAAGATCTATACCACTTATTTTGGGAGAGTCAGATTATAACGCGCGGATTAATTGTATAGATATTACAACTATTATAATTGTATAATAAACACAAATATATTTTTGAAATGTGATAGAGTTATATAATAAATACAATATGTTACGATATCTAGCCGCTTAATTGCGCCGGAAATTCTATTAGCTGCTTTAACACCAAGCATAGAGGAGAGCTTATACGTCAAAAAACATAAATTCTAAACCAGATGCACTTCACGTAAAAAAAACAGCTGCACTCACTAACAATTTCATGGCTATTTATAAAATCTATTATATACTAAAAGTTGATAGCATGCCTTTTAGAGTTGTTAAGAAAAAAAGAGATATATTAGAAATTCTCACAAAAAAAACAAAACATCTTGTACTTAATTAATTTAGTGTATCGTATTTTTAAATGCTTAGATTTTATAGTTAACTTAGAGATATAAAAACATATATATATATATATACACACACACACATTTAGAGATAGTTGACTAATTATACATTTAAAGAAAGATCAAGTCATCAATCTGACAGACCGGTTAAATATTGGCCACTTTAAGTCTACTTTTGTTCCAACATTTACAACCCAATATACCCAGTTTAAGCCCAACGATTGAGATGGTCGCGACCATTGCTAGTTTTCGGCCCAAATGTAACCCAATATCCTTAATACGGGCCAACCACGTTATGATTAAGCCCACTTAAAGCTAACATTATCATACAGGCCCATAGAATGCCCATTGCCCATCGAGAATCCCAGATGCTTCATGAGTAGGCCATATAAGGCCCTGTTTGGCACAGCTTCACCAACAGGTTCATGAGCTGTTGTGAGCTATTTTTTGCCAAACACCCTTTTTGCAAACAGCTTCATGGGTGAAGCTCCTTTTTTCTGCTCTCACAAAGGAATGGGGAGAGGTGAAGCTGAAAAAAATAGCTTTTCACAGCTCTCTCTCCCTCAGGCTCGCAGTCCTAGGAACCCACTGCCCCTCTGGTTCACCAAAATTACACGCATTTGCCACTAGTCTATCCCGTTCACCTCTCCCGTTCACGAAACATAAACAAAGCACTAATATTGCTTCCTAATGATTTTAATTTTTTATTATTTTTATTTTAATGTTTTAATTCATACTCATTCAAATATATTATTTTTTAATTCATATGACCATATACAAACATACAACTCCAAATGTTAGAACAAGTCAGGTAGACAGGGGCATCTTGGACAATTGCCCTCTCTCAGCCATGCATGAAGCTGTTGGTGAAGCTGTTTTGCCAAACAGTTTTCCAAAATAGATTTAGCTTCGTCGGTGAAGCTGCTCGTGAAGCTGAAACAAAAAAAACAGCTTCACTAGTGAAGCTGAGCTGTGCCAAACGGGGCCTAAATCCCATTGCCCGTCCAGATGCGTCATGCTTAGGCAAGTCGGGCCATTTCTGGCTTAGTTAAGCCGATGCAGACCCACACCGGGACAAATTAGACAGCCTAAAAATATTAGCATAAGGCCCATCTCGATTCAAAACCACCAGTCAGGCCCATACAAAGCCCATTTTCGGTCCATATGCATCACGGCTGGCCCATATAACGAAACTAGTAACTTCACATTAGGCCCATGCTATCGGCCCAATTGCATTAATCACCGAAACATATTGTTTAGCGGGCCCAAATACTCTTCCTATTTTTTTATTTATTTAGCTCGATTGCGCCACGCTAATTTGAAAATTAGCCAATGCACCACAAAATTGCAAATATAGCCTCCTTGGCAAGCGCAGAAAGACCTGAGGGCGACGCGTGGCACATACTGTGCTACCCAGGAGTGGCAGGCATCTGTCACCGTGGCACCCCTGCACAGCGCAGCACTGCTCAGCCAAGCGCAGCAGGTGGCGGGCCCCACCGAGGTGCCGCGCCCCTCGGCCGCGATATGCCCTAGGCGAGGTGCCGCCCTCCCATGCCATGGCATCATGGCTCGCATAGCCATGCGTCGATTGTTCTACGCGCGCTGCCCCCCTCGCTCTTGTGCCGCGGCACCTAGCCGTCCTTGTGCACGCGTCGACGGCTCGGCTCGCTCTGGCGCTAGCTCCCCACCCCGCTACTTCTACTCGTGCGCGATAAAATTCCCAGATTGGTCCCTCCCCAACACCATTTCATCAAGAGGTAGGAGAGACCGAGAGAGGGAGAGAATGGAGGAAGGGAGGGAGTGGAAATTCGAAATTTTGCGTGGTTTTGATTTGGAATTTGAAGTTTGCGCAGTTGCGAAAGTTGTAGATCAGCTTATGAGCACGAACAAAAGATAAGTTTTATCCATATGCGACTATAATTTTAGCAATATGATTAGCATGTAATTAGCTAAATGGTATCCTATTAGTGTAGAAATAAGTAGTTAGCCTTCTGTATTTAGTCTGTACCTATAGTTAACTTAGACGACATATTGTTGTTAGTGTTAATTACTTATAAGTCACAGTAGTTATGTGCATGATTTTGCTTATGTTTAGCTAAATGAGTTTGCATACAAACAAAATTGTTACAATTAGTGCATTAAACATAATTGTTATGCAATATGTAGATTGTTATTTTGTACATGTCATCTAAATGTCAAAAATTTCGAAAATATGAAACATTATTAGCTGGAAGTACATAGACTTTTTGACGCAAAAAATTCAAAAATCATTAATGCATCAGAAAATAATTATTATGCAATATGTAAAGTGTTAATTTGTACCTATCCCATAAAAGTCATAAATTTTAAATAGAGGTGAGGTTAGCTTGCATAGTTCACATATCATTTCACACTCAGAACAGAAAAGAATTATGCAATGTTTTATTTCAGACTCTGGTTACATGACACTTGTATGTCTCGTACTTTAGGGAAAGCCCGACACAATCACAAGGCTACTGACCAATTGAACCAAACAATTAAGCATTACCCGACATTTAATCTCGCCCACCCACTCCTTAACATTCAACATGAAACAACTTCTGACAAACATATACGAAAGAATTTCACTTGTGGAACCATTAACTCTTAATGGTTTCACTTATGGCAAACCTCGTGCTCTCTCTTGCATTCAACTCTTAATTAATCGCTCGTCTGAGGTGATGAACAACCGCATAGGAGCTGCCATATGCTCCTCTTGACGTTGTTACGCTTCGCTTTTCCCATTCTTCTTCCAGAAATCGCTGGGCACCAAGCTGAAATGCTCCAAGAAGATGATACTGCACAAAAAAAACATAAACACAGAGTACATGGTGTGAGCATCATTGGCCAAAAGCTCAGATAACTGTTCTCCCACTATAAACCTAGTACCAAAAGATAACTAGCAAAAATGGAATCCTGTAAAGAGCATGACAATGCCTATTCTTACTGCTACAACAGGGAAGGAAGATACCCGAAAATAGCAGCTCTGAAACACTCTGAAACCAAGCTAGACAAGCCTGGAGCCTTCGCTGCAAACTACAATTCATAGGTGTTACAATAGTAGCAAATTCGTCATGAGTATTAAGAAACACGGCTTCGGAATAGTATCAGACTTTACTAGGCAAAGTTCGTGAGAATCCACAAGAATATTCAGTGAAGAGCGACTGAACGAGTCCAGAACTTGAACTTGAAATGTGGTCCACTTGCAGAAACTTCAGTGCTACTGCAGCGATTGGCTTAACTAACCCACCTCTCATATTTTATACTACTAGCTGAATACCCGTACTTTGCTACGGAAAAAGTTCATATTATTCCAGCACGTTGAGTCCATATTGTAGAGATCGGCCTGCCTAGCCCACACTGTCGGCTCCATCTCCACGCTTAGCCGCGTCATGTCTCCGTGCCCTTGGGTCTATCGCACATTCGGTAGAGCTATATTGTTCTTTTGCTACAGAATTTTTAGGGTGGTGGAATTTATTTTTGGTATATTACTTTTTTCCTATTTGTGTTAGATATTTTTTTAAGGAAGTGCAAAGAAGAGTTAGAAGAGATAGATAAACCGCCATCACCAACTCACTCTTTTAAGTAGTAAAGATACTCTGTATAGAACGAGTCCTAGACGTCCAAAAATGCTTAGTTATTAACACATGTTTATGCTAAATATGAGTAGTTAATTCCTTTGTTTAATTGTTTCTTAATTAGAAATGTAAATATAAGGGGGCTCAAATGAATGATTCGGAACTTCATCGATCTTTGACGCGTATCCAAAACGAAAACCATTGCGTATAGCCGGGGTTGCTTATGTTTATCAATACCCTCTGTTGTAACGAAAAGTGAATCCACAGGAAGATTTCAGTGAAGACCCGACTGAACGAGTCCTGTTGATTGAAGCATTCATCTTAGAGGACTTCAGTCAACTCCTTGTAACAAGTGGTTAAACTGAGTTCTGTTCTGTTGCCAAGACTGTTACTGAGGAGTGCGTACACGTACAAGAACAAGCGTGTACAACTGTACAAGCGATCATTCAAAGGAGGTAAGACTTCGAAGAAGCCTAACGCCAACATCCTCAAAGCTTCTTGAGGTCTGCACCAATGGCGAGACCAAGAAGAGAGCCCATCTCGCTCGCCGCGACTCCACGCGAAGACTCCTCCTCCCCTCTAGCCGCCACCGCCTCCGTCGAGCCCTTGCATGCTCCGCTTCCTGAGGCGCCCCGCTTCGCCGTCGTCGTCGTCGCGGCCGCTCGGCCAGGCCAACCTCGTACGGATCAGATCCAGTGCACCAGGCGCACGTCGTCCGAACCTTGATACACGGTTCAGATCGAGCCTGGCGGAACGAACCAGTTGGAGTTATTTTTTTTATAGAAGCCCCCGTATCCTATCATATTAGAAAGTTGCTACGGCATGCCTTCCGACAGAATTCCTCTCTTGCACTGCCCCTCCCCTCCCTCCTCTCGAAGAGTCGTCGCTCCCCTCCCATCCCCTTATCTTCTTCTGCTTTGGAGCAGCTCTGTGTGTCTCCTCTGTCGCTCCCCGCCCCCTCCACCACCACCTGCGGCCAGCGGCGTCGTCACTGCCTCGCTGCGCCGCCCCTGACCGCTCTCCGCTGCGTTGCCTCCGACCTAATTGCCACAGCCATCGCTGCCACCACTCACCACCCTTCTACCCTATTTATCACCCTGCCACCGCCCACCGTCGGGGCACCAACTCCCCCTGACCTCTTTCTATATCCAGAGAGAAAGGTGAACCCATAGCGAGGGAGGTAGATCCAATGGCGGAAGAGAGTGAGGGAATGACAACGACGAGAATAGAGGGAGCGGTGAATGGAAGCGAGAGGGAGCATAAGAGAAAGAGAGCGGTGATGCTTCGATAGAGAAGACGGATGAGAGAGGGTATTCCGTATACCATTCCATAGATTTTGACATCATATTAACGTTATTGCCAACCTGAACTCGATCGCGCAGAAAAATCCCCATCCAAATTGGGCTCCACCACGTGCACCATCCGATCTAAAATACACTGCCCAGATCGATCCTTGCACGCGAACCGACTTGTTATTTTTCATAAAAGCCCCATGATGGTACCATATTACCGTTATGAACCATCCAGACATGATCGCACATAAAATCCGTGATCCAAATCGGGCTCCAGAAGCGCACCGTCCGATAGAAAATACACGGTCCAGATTGGAGTTGGAACTTGGAAGTGGACCACGAGGATATTTTGCATAAATCCTTCGCACAATATCGTATTATCTGTCCGATCCACCATAAACTATGGAAGTCCTTGCCTAATTGCGAGCTAGTCTCTTTTTTGCTTTCCTGCTAATCGTGTCTAATCGTCACCACTGTTACTGAAGAAAGAAACTCGGGAAAGATACTCAAATTCGGGAAAACTTGTCGCAAACTGAACCTACTCCAATAATGTATCGATGGCCCTGCCTTAAATCTGTGACTCCAATAATGTATATTTGATGGGTGGTTGAACGTCAGGAACAAAATATGCTAGAATTTTTTAAAAATAAAAACATTTATCTCTCAATTTGATGACCTCTAATTGCGACTAATCCGCAACCATTAGGTGCTGCATTTAACATGTTTAAACTCAAAAGATCGAAGACTTATAAACAACAAAACCGCTATCGTTAAGAAATACTATAAAGTCTACTGAACTTTTGAAAGAGTATGTATATTTACTAGTCTAGGCATATTCATTTTTTCAAGAATTTCAGACATATGCATGGAGCAATTAGTAAAACACAGGAGAGATAAGGCGGCAATATTTTATCACTCTCAATCAAGCAATTACACGAACAATTCTTACGAGACCACTATAAGATACGCATATAACAACCCGGACAGAAGGTTAAACTAAACAACAAACCAGCTGCAAGACCATATATCAAGTGGAACACACACATCTGACATCAAAAACTACCTACCTACCTGACGTGTTGACGACCACTACATCTTCTTTACTGACATTGTACATAGAACAAGTGAACAACACATCATATCGACGTAGCTTTGGAATATTTGGCCATGCAGGAAGCATTGAGCTCTTTGATCTCAACCTTCCGTCTTGGGTGGTGAAAAGCAGCAGGAGAGACGTCTCAACTTGCTCTTCTTCACTCCGTTGAGGTCAGCCATCCTTCGCTTGGGAGAAGATCACAGCTACTAAACCCGAACGACTGAAACAATTAAGATGGCCAGAGTCAAAAGACTAAGCAAGAACAAGAGCTACTAGATAGTTGATGCCCCAGCAAGCCTCCCAAATGACATCTTTATAGTACGAGTGCACAACAAAGGAAGCTTTCTTTGCGCTTACTAGGTGAAGTACATGGAGAACCGTGGAAAGGTTCTGTAACACTAGGTGCCGAATTTCCCGTGTAACTCCGCGGCTAGCTATTACAACATATATGCTTTTATTTGAAAATAGACGTGTATTTGTTATATAATTCTAATACTTATGATTAAAAATAGAGTTGTATTTATTAAACAACAGTAACTGTTTCAATATATATTTGGTTAATCTACACCGCTATAATCTAAACCCACCTAAATAAATATTGTAGATATTTTTTCCCATGCAATTGTGCAACTAAATACTATACAGCGCGTTTGGTTCCCTGCATGGGGCCTCGTCCTGTCTCTGTGCATGCAAGACACCGCGTTTGGTTGCCCTCGTCCTGGCTCTGTGCATGCAAAAAGCGCGTTTACGCCTGGCCGCGCGGAAACGAAAATTGTTTTCGTTTCTCCCTGGCCTGTCTGGCGGGAGCCAGGGAAACGAAGCCTGGGTGGCGGGAGCCAGGAACCAAACGCGCTGATAATGAATATGCTTGTGTCAAAACATAGAGTTGCATTTGTTACACAACTCTGATTATTACGATGAAAACATAGTTGTATTTCTTATACAACTGTAGTAGCTCTTATATCTGATTAATCTATATTGTTATAATTTAGATCCACCATAATTGATGGTATGAACCTTTCTCTCTTTCTGCCAATTAACACTAGAATTTATAGCTGTGGAAAGCAAACCGGTGACCTTTTTTTCTATAATATGATAGGCAGAGTACAACGTGTCCCTAGCAAGTAACACTTGAACTTGGGCTTGATTTGCTGTGTATGAGTCCTGCCCTGGCCTTCTAGAACTGAAAAGTGTATAAAAAATGACTTGAAAGTATGAAACGAGGTCGAGTGCACGAATAGTGTCAGTGTGAGCAGAGCACTTTGAAGATTTAACTTTGAAGGGATTCCGAGCTTTGATGCCTTTCATCGTTCCACGGTGCGATGCAACGAGATCGAATTTGGAATGACCTACGCGTAAACTGGGACTTAAGACTTGTATGGTCTGATCAATGGTGAGTACTGAGTGCTCGTCTTTACTGAAACACCGTTTACCTTTGAAAACTTAAGACTTCTCTTACCAGAACTGTTCAGCCTAACTAAGGTTGGTTTTGCATAGGACTAGTTTACATTCTGACCTCAACTGGAGAGTGATATGTACGTGCAAGCACCCATCCATGGCCTTAGATTTGTTCATGTGCCGTGTTCACGCGCTCCTATATGTGACAACAAACAACAGTGATATTCCACGGAGATTAAAGTACAGAGTTGCACTAACGTACATGAATGCAGTGCTCGTACATGGGGAGTTTCAGACGTTCAGTCCTCACTTCCTCATACATGTGACAACAGTGATGTATTAGCTCAAGGATGAATGCCTCCTAGTTCTAGCACTGCAAGCTATCTGAAATCTGAATGCTTCCAAGAAATGAATGTGTGGGGTTCTGGGAATTCAGAGTTAATTACGCGGTTATCTGAGAGATAGATTACGTGACGCGAATGGATGTTCTCCTCGATCAATATGCATCGAACATGTCGTGAGAATCCCATGTGTATTCATGGGTAAAATTGTTCACAGAGCTTGCTATGTGCCACACAGAGCTTGCTATGTGCCAAGCATCAAGCATGTATTGCTGACAACGGCGGGCTTAATATTATCTCTGTCCTTTTCCAGAGGAACACGAAACTGGGTTCATGTCACAGCAGCTCAACTGCTCAAAAAGGTACGTATATTTTGTTACAAAAAGTTACAGTAGCTCGCACGTCAATTTTGGTGAATTATGATCCGTGATTAAACCGCGATTCGAAATTCTGGACATATTTAGCAAGAACTTCCGAACATATTCATGAAGCAAGCGAAGTTGCTAATATTTTATCTAGGCTCTCGCCGTCGCCGGAGCGCGTCACCGGTCGCCGATGGCCGCAAGGAGGGCGGCGGCGGGGCGTTTTTCCTCTCGGGCCTCTCCCCTCAGTAGGCAGTGGGCTGCCCTCCCCCCTGCCCGGATCCCGCCTCCTCGCCGTCGCCGGAGCCAACGGCTCCCCTCGCCGGCGGCGGATCCGGCGGCCTGGTGGCCGGATCTGACGTCTCTCAACCCAGATCTGCGGGGGGAGTGGCGGCGGGCGGCCTGGGGCGTGTCGTCGTTGTGGAGGCTGGAGGCGCACTCCTAGGGCGCGAGCGCGCGGAGGCGGCCTCGGTCCCATCCAAGCGCCAGCGGGCCTCCAGCCCAGAGTACCACCTCCGCCGCCGCCGCGGGGCCGGTAAGCGCAGCGGCGGCCGCCTGCGCCGCTTCCTCTGTCGCCGCGTCGGCGGCGGTGGGCCCGAGCCCGTGCGCCAGCAGGAGGACGATTTGAGGCCGCTCGTGGGTAGCGGCGGCCGCACGATGCGGGGTCTTTTCATCGCGTCGCCGGAGGAGGCGCGCTGTCGTGGCGGATGCGGCTGCGAAGTCGGCGAGGAGGAGGATGACGAGGGGGCCATTTGTGCTTGCAGGGTGGCTCTTGGTGTCCACGGCGGCGGCGGTGGCGGCGGGGGAGGGAGGAGGTTCGGGGCCGGCGGGCTGCGGAGCCTGCTGTTGCGACGGAGCTGGGGGCCGGTGCTGGTGGCGATCCTGGAGTGCGAGGGCAGCGATGGAGCTCGGCGCCATCGAGGATTAATATCAGCAGCAGCAAAGAAATCAAGAACCCCAAGCGGACGCGGACCCGTGGCTCATGCCCCTGGATCTGCTCAGTGATGGCGCATAAGCGTCGCATGGTGGTTTCTACAGAGGCGGATTTTGCAGGAAGCAGCTCATCGTGGAGTTCAAGGGTGGCTATGCCATGGCCTTGAGGCGAGCAAGACCCCGGTGTGTTGGTGGCGGTCTAATTTGTGGCTGGGTAGTGCGTGGGGTGCTGTGGAGGTGCTGGCGAAAGCCTTGCCGGTGATCTTACCGGTCTCGACAACGATGACGCCTTCGGGCGCCATTTACCTTCCTGGAGGTGTTGTCATGGTACTCCATAGCCCTCATGTTTGCTGATCTCCAGGTGAAAACCTTGCCTCGGTGAGGCAGGCGGCGTCGGCGACCCTAGTCGCCTTCTTGGAGGCGTCGCCTCGGAGGTCCTTATTCACGCTAAGTAGACCGAAGTTGGGATGGCACAGTCAGATGGGGTTAGAGACTTGATTGAAAGCAAGGATGGAGAAGAAGTTCTGAAGCTTAGTCTTTAATTCTAGCTTTTTTTTCATAGTCCTTAAGTGCTCTTCTTTGTTGTTTTTTGCTCCTCAGTTTTGAGGTTTTGAGCCTAAGAGCTCGTGTAACCTTGGCTGCGTATATCCTTCGTGGATATAGAGGCCGGATTTTATATCCTTTATCTAAAAAATATTTATGAAGCAAGCAGAGATATAAGGCAGTAATATGTTTTAGCACTCAAAATGGAGCAAATACACGAACATTCTCTTACAAGCCGACTATATGACACGAACAGAACGAATCAAACAGAAGATTAACCTAGACAACGCACCTGCAAGGCTACAGATCGAATGGAACGGACGCATCAACAAACTACCTACTTGACGGTCAATTATGAAGCCGAAAGTCATTTGAATATCTTGGCTTCTAAAAGCGGTTTCTCCAATCCGCTTTCAAAAGACACTGACCGGCCTCCGTCGTCACCTCCGCATCCGCGTCTTCTAAAAACCGTTTTCCAAATGTTATTCTAATAGCTACTTTTTTTCAGCTGTTATTATTCTATTTCAACAAAAGACCGAATTCTTCACTTTGTTGCGGTCAGTCATCCTTCTGATCTTGGGAGATGGTCTTCACAGCTGAAACGGTTAAGATGGCTAAAGGTTACAACTGCTAAAACTGAGCAAGCAGAAGAATTGGATGTTTGGTGCCTCAACAAGCATATCAAATGTTCTATTTATACTTAGTGAGTCTATTCTTTTTTTGCTTCGGCTTATGGCTTTTAGCTGTGACTTATGATTTTTAGTCTGTTTATAAAAGAGTACAGAGTAACAGAAACTCGTGTGCGGTTTTGGCCAATATAAATAAAGTCGCTACAGTGTGTATTACAATCTACTTGTAAATTTTGTCATGAAAAAATATTTTTTTTTGAAAGCTAGTTACTGTAGAAAAACAAAAAAACAATTTTTTAAAACTGAAAAGAAGAGACCACTAGTACAACTTCTGAGTGTCACAACGAAGGAAACTTGCTTTGCAAGTAGCAGGAAAAGTGCATGTAGAACCACAGAAAGGCTCAATGACTATGTGGAACAAGTCCTAGCAAGTAACAGTATCTTGCACTGAGCTTGGTTTGCACTATATATGAATTTTCTCCCTTTTTTTTTTCCCTGCGACGTCGAGTATATTACTAGCGTATTATGCGCCTAGCCTGTCTAGTATTTTCACTAAAAAATTAAGGCTGTCCTTTTAGAGCTGAAGAGGTATAGAAAATGACTTGAAACTAAAGTATGAAATGATATTTAGTGCGTGTATGACAGTGTCAGCGTGAACACTCTCAAGTATGAACTTTCAAGGGGTTCCGAGCTTTGATGGCCTTCCATCGTGTGCAACAAGATGGAATATGGTAATTAGCATGATACGCGTAAGCTGAGACTCGCTTCCGTGGTCTGATCAATGGCGACTAGTGTGCAGTACTCGGCTTGACTGAAACGCCGTTTACCTTTGAACTACTCTGGGTCGTTCGAGCTAATTGCTCAAATGAATGATTCGGAACTTCATCGATCTTTGATGCTCCATGAAGATTATCAAACAAAAACAGAGTATCCGTTCCAAGAACAGAAAACAAATACGGAGTAGTACCACTAACGTACATGAGTGCAATTCCCATGCATGAAGAGTTTAGTGACGTGATCGGTTGGTGAAACGAGTTTAAAAGGAATTTTTTGTACGGATAATCCGATTTTTATTCGAAAATACATAAATATACCCGCGACAAATTTTTTTACAAAAATAGTCTCCAGTCGCCCCCCCATTGGCGACTTCTGCCTTTCGCCCAACCGGGAGGCGACACAATGGGAATGTCTGAACCGTTGGGCGATATATGCAGTCGCTGTACGGTTGAGCGACTGAAATTGAAGTCGCTGTACGGTTGAGCGACTGCAATTTCAGTCGCTTAACGGTAGGGCGACAGGGGTGGATATCCACCGACTGCCGCCCACTACCCCTCATTCTGCCCAGAGAACCACATTTCCCTCATTCTACGCAGAGAGCCAGAGAGAAGAAGAAGAGAGGAGGAAGGGGAAGAAAAGAAGGGGAGAAGAGAGGGAGGGGAAGAAAAGGAGGGGAGGGGAGAAGAGAAGGAGAGGAGGACAGGGTTGAAGGAGGAGGTGAAGGAGGAAGAAGGAGTCCAAGCTATTCCATCGATTTGGATCCAGGTATTTTCGTTAATTAGGTTGTATTTACACTATTATTTAGATGAAATATTGGTGTTAGTAAAAATTGTAGATGTAGTATACATTTTGTAGTATGGAATATTTTGTAGTATAGAAATTTTACTACCATTTTTAGTATAGAAAGTTTAGTTTAGTGTTGAACGATGATATTTGACATATCGTAAATTTCAATCATACATGTAGGCCTACATCATTAATGGCCAGTACTACATTGAGAGTGTATTATGGTGCTGGAATGATTCGTGAAGGTCCGAATGGTGTGGATTTGAGCGATTTTTCGCAAGTCACTCTCGTACTTCCGGATGACGAGAATGCTCGAATGACAGATGTGCAGCATTGGCTGACCCAGAGTTTTTCATTGGACCCCGAGGTGTGCAGCGTCGTTGTGCAAGGGCTTTGGAGCCGGTCTCCCACTGACATCAGATGGGAGTTGAAGACATTGGTGCGCTCTGCTTCGTGGAAGGGCTTTGTGCAAGGGTGCCGACGCCGTAGATACGAGTGTGTTCTGCTTGTGCAACCGTGCTCACTACAAGCAGCTGCGCAAGCTCGTGCGTCCGCCTATGCTTCGGGAGGTGCTAGCAGCTCGGGCGGGCAGCACGATGGCGGAGCTGATGAAGTTGCTCGTGATGAAGGCAATGCGGTACATGGAGGAGAGTTACAGCCGTCAAGCTATAGAGGGGGAACTGGGCAAGCCGATGCGGTATATGGAGGAGAGTTACAGCCGTCAAGCTCCAGAAAGGGAACTGGGCAAGCTGATGAAGGAGAGTATAATGAGTATATCGTGCAGCAGATGGAATCTGATGACCAGAGGGCATGGGATGAAGAGCAAGCTGTAGAGGACGACGAGGAGGACAGTTCCGATGATGAAGAAGTTCCTATCCCCCAGGAATGGAACCGGTTTAATGCGGAGGGTGTTTCCGCACATGATGAGCATGAATCACCATGGGAATATCATGAGACAGAGGTTCGGGTGCATGCTATGTTTGCTGACAAGGAAGCGCTGCAGGATGCCATCAAGCTTTGGGCCCTTTCAATGCAACGGACATTTCGCGTCGTCAAATCAAGCCAGGAGCAGTACACTGTGAAGTGCGAGCAGGCTGGTTGTCCTTGGAGGGTGCACGCACGTAGACCCAAGTATGAGACTCACTGGATTGTGTCCAAGGTGGAGCCGCACTCCTGCATTCTAAACACTGTCTTGGCGAGGCATCGTAACCTGACGTCCGGATTTATAACCAATTTGATGTATGGGGAGATAGTGGAGAAGAAAGATGTTGCGGCAACACATATTGTACTAGCTATTGAGAATAAATTCAAGTATAAGATTAGCTACGCGAAGGCGTGGCGTGCCAAGCAAAAGGTGTTGGAAAAATGTTTTGGCACTTTCGAGGCGGCGTACGACAACCTTCCTCGTATGCTTAAGGTGTTGCAACAAAGGAACCCGGGCACGTACATCGCCGTGCATGAGAAGTCGTCCGTAAGTCCACCGGGATTTGCAGTGTTGCAGAGAGCATTGTTTGCATTTGGTGGTAGCATTGAAGCATTCAAGCACATGCTGCCAGTGATCTCAGTAGATGGGACCTTCTTGACAGGCAAATACAAGGGGCAGCTCCTGACGGCCATAGGCGTTGACGGTAACAATCAAATATTGCCGCTGGCTATTGCATTTGTGGAGAGTGAGAATTATGAGAGCTGACTGTGGTTTCTCAGACATGTGAAGGCTGGAGTTGTAGGCACCCGTCCTGGTGTGTGCGTAATCCATGATCGCCACGCCGGTATTATAAAGGCGGTACGAAAACTTCAAGAAGACCTTGAGGAGAGCGTTCCTTGGCCGGACATGAGGAACCGGTGGTGCAGTCGTCACTTAGGGGCAAACTTTTTCAAGCAATTCCCGAAACAATCTTTGATGAAGCTATTCAAGAGGCTTGCTAGGCAGAACCAGCAGAGAAAATTTGATGCTTTATGGGGGTTGCTGGATGAGCACACCAGGAAGAACGTCGACGAGAGGAGCAAGGGGCCGGTCACTCCTGGGGCGGCACAACCGCAATGCTTGCCAGCAATCGATGAGCCTAACCCAAGTGGTCCAAGAAGGAGGAGCGCGCGAAACATCAAGTGCTTCTCGCAGTGCATCGAGGGGGAACCATTGGAGAAGTGGTCGCTGTTGCACGACACGGATGGCGCAAGGTACGAAATAATGACAACTAACCTTGCCGAGGTGTACAATTGGGTTCTCAGGGGTCTCCGTTCTCAGCCCCTTGTCGCCATCGTGGAAGGTGTTCTTCACAGCACAATCCGCTACTTCAGGGAGAGGCACGCGAGTGCCGCACTTCATGCGGCCAATCCCGGAGCCCTGTATTCGTCAAAAATTACTGTGTACATGGAGACGAAGGCACAAAAGGGTCAATTGCACACAGTGCATTGCATGGGCAACTGGGAGCATCGTTTCGAGGTGATACTCCGTGACAGAGCCGGATTTGGAACATCTCGTTCACTTATTACTCACGAGGTATGCCTTGGAGATCATGCAAACAAACCTAGCTGCACATGCAACAAGCTTAAGTTGTTACACAGGCCATACTCTCATGTCCTCGCTGCATGCGGAACCGTGGGCATGGATCCTTCCAACTTCATGTCCGAGTACTTTTTCAAGGAGAGAATACTGCAAGCTTGGTGTGGGGAGCTCCGGGGGTTCAGGGCGGTGGGAAACTTCACCACTTTGGACATTTCAGCAAGGACCTGGGTTCCGGATATTAACATGCTGAAGGGTGGGAAGGGTCGGCGACAGAGCCGACGTATTAGAAATGACATGGACGAATCACAAGCTGGAACATCTGGTGCACGTTGTGGGCGATGCGGTCAAGAGGGGCACACAGCTAGACGATGCAATGCATGTCCTGATCAGTAGTTGGTGTTGTAATGCATGCTAAATTTCATGTACCATTTGTTAACCTTGTATGTTACATCCCTTTTCTGTAATGCACTTATTTCGTGGACATCTGTGCTCAGTATTGCTTGTGATAACAACTCCACGAAGATAACAACTAATCCATCACATGCTTAACACCAGAAGTTTCAACGAAGGTCACAGAAAATGAAGGCGTCACGCACTTATAACACGAAACAACACATACATTACACATACAGAATTTATGAAAAGTAGTACACCCAACATTTTAATTCAACACAACAGTTCTACCGCCACAGCATCAACACATGAACAAATATATGAACTAAAATACGACACAACCATAACCCTCGTTACCTACATGCCAAACGAGCCTCGTGGCACCCACATGGAGAATTGCTGAGGGGGCCGCCTCGGACGTGGCTGGCCGTCATGGTAGTGGCATGCACATATGCAGCTCGGGTTCGCGCAGCAACATGTGGGATCATAAGAGCTTCCTATATTCATGACCTCCTCGTTGCCCCTCTCACGTTGCATCTGTTCGCGGAGGTCGTTGTTCTCCTCAGTGAGACTCTCCAGCCGGTACTCCAAGTCTCATATTCGCGCCCATAATGTATCCACATAACGATCAACATACCGTTCATGAGGAGGGTCGATCCAGCGAGAGAAGTCGCATTTTGCCATCTGCAAAAAAAGGACGGTAAACTTCGAGGGTCCATAAGCAATAAAAATTGTAATATTACTAATTTGTACCCCGGAACGTGAGCATCGGAAGAAACGTCGGCCGCCATCGTTTGAGGAATCCAAAATCTGCACGACCGCGTACTCATTGTGTCTGCATTTCGGCCAAGCTGGTTGAGCACGGCGGCTTGGTATCAATCGGTACTGTGGACCGAACATATCCCTCCTTTCTAAGGGAATGTCTTCTTTCGGTGACCCAAATCCCACTGGCCCCTCGGCTTCCGACATGATATGTTCGATTTACAATGTCATGGGACCCCAACTCTGCTACTTATAGCAAAACGGGGCAGCTTCATGCAGTGACCAAAAACAAGATTACAAAAGAGGTCAGCTTTTGCTCAGTGAGATGACAAAAGAGGCCAGCTTTTGCTCAGTGAGATGACAAAAGAGGCCAGCTTTGCTCAGTGAGATGTCAATAGAGTGCAGCTTTTGCTCAGTGAGATGACAAAAGATGTCAGCTTTTGCTCAGTGAGATGTCAATAGAGTGCAGCTTTTGCTCAGTGACATAACAACACGGCCCAGCTTTGCTCAGTGACATGACAAAAGAGGTCAGCTTTTGCTCATGGAGATGACAAAAGAGGGCAGCTTTGCTCAATGACATGATAAAACGGGGCAGCTTTGCTCAGTGACACGATAAAACGGGCCAGCTTTTGCTCAGTGACATGACAAAACGGGGCAGCTTTGCGCAGTGAGATGACAAAATATGCCAGCTTTGCGCAGTGAAAAGCCTTCATACGGACTGTTTCCTGCTATGAATTTATTACGAGACTACATGCTCTGAAAATCGTTCATAGGCTCATTTATTGCAACACTGGAATCCTGAACAGATTCTCATGTCGTCCTCTCCATGGACTATGCCCACTGCACCAGATAACCTGCCTGCATAAAGGCCTCCCTCCTATGTCTTCCATACCACATCTCCTGCTCAAGACATCACAATACTACTACACAACAATGTCTTCCTGGAGGTCCGACCCATTTGGAGTGCCGGAGTGGCATGAGCGCCCGAAGTGCCATTGCGGCTTTAGGACGATGTTGGGAGTCTGGACTGATCGAGTACAACGAGCCAAATACGTCCGTAGGTTCTTCAAGTGTCCTGACCTGGATGACAACTTCGTGGTAACGACCATAACTAAATCATTTCTTTTCCGTTATCGTTTTTCAACTTGATCCATGACATCTACCACGCCACACATAGGCTTGCGGGTTCATGGAATGGGTGGATCGGGTGCCGCCGGCATGGCCAAATAACCGGGCAGTGGAGGTGGAAAACAAAGGACAATACTTTGTCAAGATGACTCAGGCTCGCGAGGTGGAACGACAGATGCGGCTTGAGCAAGAGCGCCGCGTGAGGGTGGACCAAATCCGTCTGAAGGGCAAGGAGGATGAGCTGCAAAGGAGGCGGGAGCAGCTAAGTCTGCGTGAAGCAGCCATCAAGTGTCAGGAGGAAGAGCTTCAAGCTCGTGAGGCAGCCCTCAAGTCCAAGAGTGACAGGAAGAAGGATGCAGCGGAGCCATCTTCAAGGCGCGACAAAAAGGGGAAACAACCACGCTACACCCAGTAGACAAAATGTGGCGAGGAAAGTGGCCCCGGTCCACACAGTAGGTGGTACGAGCAGTTGGGTGGGTTAGTCGCATATCATGCTATATGTTATGCATGTAATAAAACTGTAAGCGGCATGTTACTCCCAACTGTATTATGAAGTTTATTTCAATTCACATAAGGTTATTATCTCGTGTGTTAGCATTCAATGATTCAGATAGCAAATCATGTAACAATATTAACATACCAGTTTTCTTCGTACACTAATTCTTAGTAACATAAAAATATCACTTACCAATGTATATATCAAACGTTCTACAGTCAATTGTTCTTAAAAAAATTTCTCACAATTTTTAATGCACGTACAACATACAATAAACATAACCTTTTATTACAACTACACTATATTTTTTCCCAGTTTTAAACTACAAAATTGACAAAACTCTACAAAATCACGGGGACTGAGTAAAGTCGCCCTTCCATTGGGCGACTGCGTTATAAGTCGCCCATCCATTGGGCGACTGCCATGCAGTCGCCCAATGGGAAAGCGACTACTTGCAGTCGCTCGAAGAACCAGCGACAAATATTGTGTCGCCTCCCGGTTGGGCGAAAGGCAGAAGTCGCCCAATGGGGGGGCGACTGGAGACTATTTTTGTAAAAAATTTTGTCGCGGGTATATTTATGTATTTTCGAATAAAAAACGGATTATCCGTACAAAAAATTCGTTTAAAAGCCCCTTTTGGATGAGAGATTTTTCCGATTTCGATGAAAATTAAAATAATTTGTATAAAATTTATGCGAAGTTTCTGTGAATTCTTGTGCGGGCCCTGAACATTTCATCAATGGTTGGTTGCTCTTGCTCTCCGTATGCACAGGACATGGCGCGATAGAAGATCTCAGGGACGAGGAATCTCATGATTACTTCACGAAAAGCCGCGTCCGGTTCACCTGGACCTCTTAGAAAAGAGGCAATACTAGATTCCATACCAGCTTATAGGTCTGAGCTCACAAATTTTGAAGCAGATGCAGAAACTTGCATGCAAATCAGCACTTCTGTATTCGATTCTGAGTTGTTTTCTGTCCCTTATATATACCAGCCGTAGATATATGAGATTAGTTGGCGCATTATTGTAAAATCTCTTCTTTGTAACTCTTCTTCTATAGTCAATCATCACTGTAGTGTGCGGTGTGTTCATGGATTTTTCTATAAGAATTTTTCTCGTTTAAGTTGTCTCTTATTCTTTGATTATCTTTGTTTCTATCGTGTCTTTTTTTGACATATCATGCTTTACTAGGAAAAGAAGACGAGAAACCACAAGAAAATCCAGTGAAGAACGAACCCTGTCCTGTGAATGTGTCACCGCTTACAGTAGTACTTCAAGCCACAGCCAAGGAAACTTGGCTTGCACGTACCTGGAAAAGTACATGACAAATCACGAAAAGGTTCAATGAATCTAGACCAGGTCACAGGCCATACTTAAACACTAATTTTGGACCCAGTTTGCACTTTGCCATAGAATGTTCACTGAAAGATGCTCGCAAATTTCTTGCAAAGTTTTTTTTAAAAAAAGTTGCTTACAATGCAAGTTTATGCTCCTAGCTAGCAAGCTCGCCTCCTGTTCGTTCACTTGACCAGTCTGTGTCGACCTGACCAGAGTACCAGACGTTATGCGAGCTTTGAAGGGCAAGATGCCTTCAATGATATGGTCGGCAAGCATGCAACACGACTGCATATGGTACGCGTAAACGAGGACTGCACTGCCTGATCAAAGTCAAGTAAGCTCCCTTGAGTGAAGCATGGACCGTTTACCTTGCTTGGAACGGTTCATCAGTCGCTGCAATTGCATGCTGCGTAATGAAGATGTTTCAAGCAAAGTGTGCATGTGTTTACGTGCGTTTCGACGTCGACTGGAGACTTAGGTACGCCGTTGATTCGTGCGTGAGCGGTGTGCGTGCGTACATCGTGCGGAACAGCAGCGATGCGCCATGGTTCAAAAGGGGGAAAAAAACGGAGTGCCATGTATCCGTTCCTTTCAAAAGCTAATATATGGAGAAATTAAAATGATGCGATAAATCGGTTGGTAAAATAAAAGCATTTTCGCTCTCCATTCGCATGGAAGATGGCATGAAAAATCTCGAGGATACCTTTTTAAGACCAAATCCCAAGGAACATCAGAAAGTGTGCTTTCGGTTCACTCAGACCTCACTAGAGATAGGGCAAATTCCATCGTATTGATATTGCATTGGCGTAGTTAAGCCCGGGCCCAATTACATAGCCTAAAAATATTAGCACAAGGCCCATCTCGGCTCAAAACCGCCAGTCAGGCCCATACAAAGCCTAATGAGTTTGCTTATGTGCATGATTTTGCTTATGCTTAACTAAATGAGTTTGCATACAAACAAAATTGTTACAATTAGTGTATTAAAATAATTATTATGCAATATGTCGGTTGTTATTTTGTACGTGTCGTCTAAATGTCAAAAACTTTGAAAATGTGAAACATTATTAGCTGAAAGTACACAGACTTTTGGACACAAAAATTCAAAAAACATTAGCACGTCAGAAAATAATTATTATGTAATATGTAGAGTGTTAATTTGTACCTGTCCCATAAAAGTCATAAATTTTAAATAGAGGTGTGGTTATCTTGCATAGTTCACATATCATTTCATACTCAGAACAGAAAAGAATTATGCAATGTTTTATTTCGGACTCTGGTTACATGACACTTGCATGTCCCATACTTTAGGGAAAGCTCGACACAGTCACAAGGCTACTGACCAATTGAACCAAACAATTAAGCATTACCCGACATTTAATCTCGCCCAACCACTCCTTAACATTCAACATGAAACAAATTCTGGCAAACATATACGAAAGAATTTCACTTATGTGGAACCATTAACTCTTAATGGTTTCACTTATGGCAAACCTCGTGCTCTCTCTTGCATTCAACTCTTAATTAATCGCTCGTCTGAGGTGAGGAACAACCGCATAGGAGCTGCCATATGCTCTTCTTGACGTTGTTACGCTTCGCTTTTCCCATTCTTCTTCCAGAAATCGCTGGGCACCAAGCTGAAATGCTCCAAGAAGATGATACTGCACAAAAAAACACACACACACACAGAGTACATGGTGTTAGCATCATTGGCCAAAAGCTCAGATAACTGTTCTCCCACTATAAACCTAGTACCAAAAGAAGTACCATTAACTAGCAAAAATGGAATCCTGTAAAGAGCATGACAAAGCCTATTCTTACTGCTACAACAGGGAAGGAAGATACCCGAAAATAACAACTCTGAAACACTCTGAAACTAAGCTTGACAAGTCTGGAGCCTTCGGTGCAAACTACAATTTATAGGTGTTACAATAGTAGCAAATTCGTCAAGAGTATTAAAAAACACGGCTTCGGAATAGTATCAGACTTTACTAGGCAAAGTTCGTGAGAATCCACATGAATATTCAGTGAAGAGCGACCGAACGAGTCCAGAACTTGAACTTGAAATGTGGTCCACTTGCAGAAACTTCAGTGCTACTTGCAGCGATTAGCTTAATTAACCCACCTCCTATATTTTACGAACTCTGGTTCGATCCTTCCGGATGTGTAGGAGGTGCTAACACCTCCACCAGATCTGACCGTCCATCTGCCAGGGGCATGGTTGTACATTCATGTGCACCTAGCTGAATACTTGTACTTTGCTACGGGAAAAATTCATATTATTCTAGTACATCGAGTCGATATTGTGGAGATCGGCCTGCCTGGCCTACGCTGTCGGCTTCGCTTCTACGCTCAGCTGTGTCATGTCTCTGTGCCCTTAGGTCTATCACGCATTCGGTAGAGCTATATTGTTCTTTTGCTACAGAATTTTTAGAGTGGTGGAATTTATTTTTGGTATATTACTTTTTTCCTATTTGTGTTAGATATTTTTTTAAGGAAGTGCAAAGAAGAGTTAGAACTTAGAAGAGATAGATAAACCGCCATCATCAACTCACTCTTTTAAGTCTGCATAGAACGAGTCCTAGACGTCCAAAATACTTAGTTATTAACACATGTGTTATGCTAAATATGAGTAGTTAATTCCTTTGTTTAATTGTTTCTTAATTAGAAAATGTAAATATAAGGGGGCTCAAATGAATGTTTCGGAACTTCATCGATCTTTGACGCGTATCTAAAACGAAAACCATTGCGTATAGCCGGGGTTGCTTCTGTTGTAACGAAAAGTGAATCCACAGGAAGATTCAGTGAAGAATCGACTGAACGAGTCCTGTTGATTGAAGCATTCATCTTAGAGGACTTCAGTCAACTCCTAGTAACAAGTGGTTTCTGTTCTGTTGCCAAGACTGTTACTGAGGAGTGCGTACATGTACAAGACCGAGCTTCCTGAGGCGCCCCGCTTCGTCGTCGTCGTCGCGCCGCTCGGCCTGGCCAACCTCGTACGGATCAGATCCACTACACCAGCCACCAGGCGCACGTCGTCCGATCCTTGATACACGGTTCAGATCGAGCCTGGCGGACGAACCCACTTGGAGTTATTTTTTTATAGAAGCCCCTGCATTCTATCATATTAGAAAGTTGCTAGGGCATACCTTTCGACGGCATTCATCTCTTGCGCCGCCCCTCCCCTCCCTCCTTCTCTCGAAGAGTTGTCGTTCCCCTCCCATCCTCCTCTCTTCTTCTGCTTTGGAGCAGCTTTGTGTGTCTCCTCCGTCGTTCCCCGCCCCCTCCACCACTACCCGCGGCCAGCGGCATCGTCACTGCCTCGCTGCGCCGCCCCCTGACCTTTCCCCGCGGTGTCGCCTCCGACCTAATTGCCACAGCCATCGTTGCCACCACCCACCACCCTCCTATCCTATCTATCGCCTTGCCACTGTCCACCGCCGGCCACCAACTCCCCCTGACCTCTTTCTATATCCAGAGAGAAAGGGTGAACCCATAGCGAGGGAGGCAGATCCAATGGCGGAAGAGAGTGGGGGGATGACGGTGACGAGGATAGAGGGAGCGGCGAATGGAAGCGAAAGGGAGCATAAGCAGTGGCGAAGCCAGGATGAAAATAGAGGGTGGGCTCAAAGTGGATGGTCTTTTAAGTGTTAATGTGTTAATAGGGAGTAATTAGGCATCATGCTGAACCAAAATAAGTGTTATCTCTTCCTTTTTTGTCTATTGGTTATGTCATAAATCATCAACATAATGTGCTTTATGCTGTCAATACCAATTTCAAACAGAATAAACAAGCATAAAGGCTAAGTTTTATCATTGCGGTGATATTTCATTCTAAAGCATCAAAGGAAAAGAATAAATCATTTAACTTGGATTTACTCGTAAGCAATGGCAGATCCAAGATTGGAGCACAATTCGGGCTAAATTTAAACCAAGTAATAATCTAGCATACCACAAATTTAGAACTATATTATAATATAACAAAAAATACGCCATAAATACATCATTGATATGAAAAATACCATGCTATGATTTATCCACTCATCATTCATTTTGTTTCATAAATCAGCCTTAATGATGTTCATAGTCGAGAAGCCTCTTTCTACAGTTGTTTTTGCCACTGATAAAATTAAAGCCAATTTAGTGATCATTCTTTCATTCGTACTAATTTCGAATCATAAAAATAATTTCTACTAAAGTCCTAAATATATATTCCCGATAGATCGGTTTCTCTAATCATCCATAATCTATTTATGATTCATCCTTATCTAGTGCAGACTGTCTGGCTGCGCTGCTGGCTTTCTGTCTCGCACTCCCGCTCGGTTTTCTCGCCTTGGCTGCTCCGCTGCAGCACGGCTCTCTCCTCCGCGACTCTGCCTCTCTGCTCGCCTGCTCCTGCGCGGCTGCGCCTGAGACTCGGAGACCGCGAGAGCTCCCCGCCTGGTCGCCTCCCTGTGCTCGGCTGCGGGCTGCGGCGGTGCGGCCTGCAAGGGTGGCGCCGCGGCGGCCGGTGGACCACGGCGTCGCTGCGTGACGAGGGCGGAGCCACGGCGGAGGCGCAGCCGCGCCCGCGCAGGTCCACCGTCCACGAGGCGAGGCGGCAGCCGGCGGTGGGGGCATGCGCAGCGGCGCAGGCGAGGGCGGCGACCGGAGGTGGGGGCGCGCAGGCGAGGGAGGCGGCCGGCGGTTGGTGCGCGCGCAGGCGACGACAGATCGCCTCATCGCCGGATCGGGGGCTCCGGGGCTCAGTTCTGAAGCATTTGGCGGCTGGCCGGCTGGGGGCTGGGCGCTGGGTTGGAGGTTAGGGTTTCTTTATGGGGTGTTACTGGATGTCTCATGGGCCTGGAATGGATAGGGGATTGGGGGGTGCCGTCGCCGAGGGGAGGTGAGGCTCGAGCCTTACTAAGCCTCCCCGCTGGCTTCGCCCCTGAGCATAAGAGAAAGGGAGCGATGATGTTTCGTGAGAGAAGACGGATGAGAGAGAAGATATACCGTATACCATTCCATAGTTTTTGACATCATATTAACGTTGCTGCCCACCTGAACTCGATCCTTGCATGCGAACCGACTTGTTATTTTTCATAAAAGCCCCCTAATGGTACCATATTACCGTTATGAACCATCCCTAGACATGATCGCACATAAAATCCGTGATCCAATTCGGGCTCCAGAAGCGATGCGTCCGATAGAAAATACACGGTCCAGATTGGAGTTGGAACTTGGAAGTGGACCACGAGGATATTTTGCATAAAGCATTCGCACTATATCGTATTATCTTTCCGATCCACCACAAACTATGAAAGTCCTTGCCTAATTGCGCCGGTGGTACGGCTGCCACCGGACGGTGGAGGCAGCGATGCAGGAGGAGCATTCGCCGCCGCCGCCACTGCCGTTTCTTTTGGTGCATCAGGTGGTGTGTTATTGCTGAAAAAAGTAGCTCCTCTTTTGGCGATTACTTATCAAAATCGCTCCTTTATTGCTCAACCCAATCCTCTCTCATCCCTGCAGATGCCTGCCGCAGCAGCACGCTCATCCCCATAACGAGCAACAGCAGCGTCCGCGTTTATCTTGTGCATAGCTTCCGGCGTTGGACTGGCACCCAAAGCTTGGCTTGTGGTGTTGGAGTCTTCAGTTTCTGTGGAGAGCAATTGATCTCAAGTTCTCAACAACACCTTCAGTTCCATCAAGTACTCGACGGACACTGAAATTCACCTTCATCTTCATGGACAACATTCCTGTTGCGGTCTTGATGAGCATATGAGCCAACACGTAACCAGCAGTTTGAGCGTTGGAGTTGCGTTAACCCTCTCTGCCAGTAGGGCAGACCATTGTGCAACTAAGTAGAAAGGGCTCATAATCTAATACTTTCAGTTTTAACATAGACATGAGGCACCTTCTTTTTAGCTTTTTTTCCCCTTTTGGCTTCGACTTCTCCGAAAATCAAAACAAACAGGATAACTTATTCAAACGGCTTCTTAAATCTGCTTCTTTATCGTCTTTACCGTCCGTCGCCGTCGTGTGCGCATAAAGACGTGTGCGCTATCCGCACCAACATCTTTACCGTCCGTCGCCGTCTCAAAAAGCGTAAACAAAAACAATCAACCGTAGTCTAAAACATGGCTATGGTTTGTTTGGCACTTGGGCCAGATGGTAACGAAGAGGAGACACGAAAAACGACTATGTGGGTCCATACTGGTATGGTCCGGCCGGGAACGGCTCAGGTGCAGGGGCCCCTGCACTTAGCGCCGTGCAGGGGTGCCCAGCTCCTGACACGTGTCCCCCAAAAAATCAAAAAAATTCCGAAAAATTCAAAAAAATACTTTAAAAATCCGAAAAATTCTAAAAAGTAATTTTTGTAAAATACTTTTTATTATAAAGTGCAAAAATAAACTTAAGTACTCACAAAAATACTTTTCATACACAAAAATACTTTTTTAGAATTTTTCAGAATTTTTTAAGTATTTTTTTGAATTTTTCGGAATTTTTTTGATTTTTTGGGGGACACGTGTCAGGAGCTGGGCACCCCTGCACGGCGCTAAGTGCAGGGGCCCCTGCACCTGAGCCGTTCCCGGTCCGGCCAGACCATATCCATTGGGTGTTTTTTTTAAATAGCAGGAGAACTGTTACGTGTCTGTTTTTTTTGGGATGCGGTTTATGGTTTTTGATTGAAATTTTTGGCTTTTGGTTGTTTATGAAAGAGGATGGAGAGAGACTATAATCAATTTATAGACTATGTCTTGAAAAGACTCTCTATTTGAAAGCTAAATATTATACAAAAGCCAAAAGTCCAAAGAACAATCCCTATATTCCATTAACAGTAGGAAGAAATTACAGAAAGCCTTTGGCAAAAAAGACAGGAAAAAACATGTAGAAGGGAAAAAAAACAAACGAAAATTGTACAGAGAGGCCTTAGCGGGCATCTAGAGCATCAGGGTGGGATGATTTCCGAGATGTCTCAGCCGCTGACCATGTGCGGATTGCATCCTTGGCGTCCCCGATTGCCAAATTGAGGCTCCTGTCTTTGTGCTGGAGAATCTTCGCATTCCTCTCATTCCATATTTGTCCAAACAACCGCCAACTTGATGGATTGCGGCATTGCGCTGCTTAGGGGTGGGAAACAGATACAAATTATCTGGATTATTCAATAGGATATAAATATGGTATATGATTTTTCATTCGATTAACAATTTCTCTTCTATTTTTATTCGAATTCGTGTAAAAAATATATAGATACAAATATAATATGTACTTTTATCATCTAAAATATTAGTTTATCCAGACTATTCATATTTATATTCGTCCCAACGAACCAATATACGTATATTATTGCAATATGACTAATTTGTTGGACAGAGTTTTTTTAATTCAATATGAATTCATGTTGCTTTAAGTGAAACAGATAAATTAGAATGATTAAGTGTGAATGTATAAGGATAAAATACCATTAATATCTTTATGTTATATAATGTATAAGAATATCTAGATTCGATCGAATTGAGTAGATATTATATTGAAATTCATATTTGTTACAATATTCAATTGCCATTCGTATTTAAAAATATTTGAATTCATATTTATTTAAAAATATAAGTATGAATATAAGAACAATATTATTTGATTTGTATTTAATCTGTTTCTAAAACTTACGTTGCCTTCCACACATGGAGGTGTTCTGGGACGGTTTTGACGTGACCTTATCCAATCGTGGATGTTGTCCTGTTGTCTCCAGTTCACCGGGAGCATGTCTTGTTTTGGCATCCATGTCGCTATTTCCTCAAAAACTGCACGCGAAACACCGCACTGAAATAGAAGATGCACTGCCGTCTATCCCATTAGGCGTTAAGGGTCTGTTTGGAACATCAGAACATCCTATGAATTTTGCAAGAAACACAGTAGATTCTTCCAAAAATTCTAGTTTTCCTTGTTCCAAGCAGCGCATATAATTAACAATTGTCGATTATAGTAACGCTTTTTGTAAATAATCTATTTTTTCTTACAAGTTACAGTAATATACCTAATTTTTATTTTACATTAATAACCCTTTGTTGCTCCACCGACTTAGGTTTTTCGCTCAACTGTTAGGCGTCAAGCAGTGGCGAAGCCAGAAAGAAAATAGAGGGTGGGCTCAAAGCATACTGGTGGTGAGAAATATTAACGAAGTCATACTTGGAAACATCGTAGTCTACACGTGAAAAGCGGCCCAAACAAAATAAAATCAAATGAAATAAAAAAGTATAAAATAGGTACTTGGAAGTATAATATAAATGTAGATGAATTTCAAATTTTGAACCACTTGATTCAGAGTTTGGATAGCAGAGAATAGGTTATTAGAAGGTTTGCCCAAGGAGACAGTATGGAACAAGATGAAGGAGACAATGTGCAGTGATGCTGTTTTTGTGGATGATGCCTATTGATATGGCTGGGCAGTATAATTTTTTAAACAAGTTTATTATGATTTTAATTTGATTCTGACAAACTGGGAAGGAATCGTGCCGTGGAAATCAGCAGCAACTTTTGCTCTCGAGCAACGAAAATATTTAGAGCGCAGAGAAAAGTAAGAAGTAAGCAAGTAGCAAGCAAAATGGCAAGCATTACTAAAAGTAGGTTGTTGATTGTTACCAATGGCAGAAGGCTTTTGATTGCTTTGCTTGTTGTTTTACTTTACTTTGCTCAAGCAAAATGGCAAGCAGCAAACAATATGAAGGCAACAAGTAAATATACAAAATCGCTTCTGCTTTGCTTGTTGGTTGTCATGGGGGAGGTGAGGCTCAAGCCTCACCAAGCCCCCCTACTGGCTACGCCCCTGGCGTCAAGTGTCTAAGTCGCCTACCGGTTGAGTGACTAGTCCTAGTCGTCCAACGGTGGAGTGACTAGTCCTAGTCGCTCATCGGTGGAGTGACAGGAAGGTAAGTCACGCATCGGTTGGACGACTTAAAATAATAATAATATTTTACTAATTTGATAGAAATAATTGTGGGGAATAAATAGTAGGTAATACATTTAGCAAATCTTGTTTACAAGTTGTTATTTTTTTTAGAAATAAAAGGGCAGACAAGGTAGGTTGATCTATTTGTGATTTTCGTAGGTTCTTAAGGTACGAAATCTATTAGACTGGCAATAATATTTCGTGATCTTTGTATATTGTTGCAGTGCGACATACAAAAAGCACAACGAAGGCTCCCTACTTGTCACCCACTACACCACCCGCAGCATCTCCTCCGTCGTCACCATGTCCCACCCTCGGTTGGTGCTCGCCCGTACGACCCCACTTGGCATTCCTTAGCACGGGGTGTCGCCGCCCGATAGGGTGAGGCGCTCAAGAGGCCTGCTGACCCGTACTCCCAAGGCCTCGAGGGTTGACTCCACCGGTGCCTGCGTGGCTACTGGGGTCCTTGGGGCTCGAAGCTCCCCAGGTCATTCCGAAGAAGTTGGACACGTCCTCCAAGGGGTCCTCGTGTGGGGATAGCTCAACTCCTCGCTAGGGCATGAAATCTATAGGACAAATATTGTTTATTCGTGCAATATATCAACGCAAACAAATCTCGAAAGATGAAATGTACCTTCGACATGGACCATGGCACGCATCCAAGTGTCATACCCACCGTACCCACCCTGCTCGAACAGCTCGGGGAACAACAAGTACCGCACTAATGCTGGTAGGTAGGGATCTAGTATGGATGGTGGCGGAGGTCGCGGGGGGTAGGTACATGCCCACCCTGACCCTCTAAGTTGGCTAAGCGCTAGCGTGGCATGTGCCCACCCTGACCCTCTAGGCTGGTCAGGCGTTGGCGTGACACATGCACGTGGCCCTCCGGAGCCTCCTGGCTAAGCTGTAGGACGTGCTGGCCTCGGCGTATGCATCGACATGGCCACCTCCGAGAGCGTCTTACACGACGTTAGAGTCACAGCACGCCTCGCCCCAATGTAGGTCCGACGAAGAGCCTATAGCAACTCGTCGCGCGTCACTTGCAAACCGTGGCTGCTATCCAAGATTGACCTAGTGTCCCTCGCAATCTCGGCGGTGATGTACTCTGCAAGGAGTGCATAAAAGCGTCAAACTTGTAACTGTGATAGCTGTAGTCATACATTTCAAAACACAAGAGTACCTACCACGATGTACAAGTTTCGCGTGAGTTGTAGAGGATACGTGTCAGTCCGTGCTGGTACGTGAGTGGGGAGAGGGTCAATGACATGCACCAACCTGGTACGTGTCTGCAAAGCGTACCAGCGTAGGTACTCATTGTATGTGCTAGGGTCATACGGTGCGCCCTCCTGCACATAGTCCTCGAGGGTGTCTGCCTACTCCTCCAGCCACTGTGCCATCTTCCCTGTCTAGCTCGTTCTGCTACCACCCCTCCTACTATGCCTACGTAACGTACTACTGCAATTAGAAGACATCGTAATAGAACTCAAAGAAACATAGGAATATCTGTTGTGTGTAACTCACACGTGGACCGAGTCAGGCACCCGACTCCTGATGGGGACTAGAACAACCTGGTGGAGGCCGAACTGGTGTATCACTCTATGCACCACGTAGTCCTCAACTAACACAGTGAGGACAACCCAGAGGGAGCGCGATCCTCCATCTCTTGAGCAGAGTAGGCTCCCAGCGCACTTCATCAGCAGTGAGGTGGTGGAGCTACTCGATGAAGTGCTCGTACACACGGGTGACCTGCAATTATGTAAACTGTGTCTGTGAGGCATAATAGTGGTTACAAAGGATAACCCATAATAAAGATCTAGGAGAGTACATATTCGTCTACGGCACCAAAGGGAGTCTGCAGTCGGCCGGTCCACTGTGGTAGATGTCCGCGCGGTATGGACTGCTGTTAAGCAGCATCGGTCATTCAAGGGAGAAGCGCTCGAACGACCACAGTACAGTAGGAGGGGGGTAGTTTGTGAGGATAGAGGTTGGCCTCGTCCTGCAGCACATATCACACATGCTATGATACATCGTAGCAAGTACGACTGATCCCCAGCTGATGCGCACCTCCTCCCTGTTAGCGATGGCCCTCACATACCCCATGAGATGGTCATCAATGGAGTCACCGTGGGTGTTGGTAAACAGTACCCATCTAAACAGCCGCATTGACTCGCTTTGCTACCAACCTTGGACAGATTTCATAGCACCTGTATGAACGTATGAATACGTGAATTATAGCTACTATCCAAATGTGGTGACGATAGTATATGGACGTTTACATACATGTGAACACACCGTATTCTTTCCTAAACCATAACCTCCGTGAGAACTGAGTACTCATGCGCTACGTACGATGAAAACTACCCTTGGAAACATTATCGGTTCTTAGGCAGTGAACTTGGGCCAGATCACAGCCGGGTTTTTACGAAGCTTGGACGAAATTGTTCTTCGGCTTTCCAGACAGGTAGAGAGCCTTTCTGGAGATAAGTACCATCATAGCTGTCCATCTGGCAGTGACCTATCGGCCATGAAAAGGAAAGAAAGCAGTTTGTTCAAGGAATAGCCAATAGTCTACGAGTTCGCAATCAACAGGGGATATTTTGTCGGAGTCCAACAACCTTAAATACCTATCAACCTTAGCATTGCATGTACCTCTCTGCATCTCCTTTCCTTCCAGCTTCACTAACTTCGCCTACCAATTAACTAACCGGGAATAGGCCCAGACAGAGACACATGGCAGCCGAGAAGCGCACCATTGGCCTCGGCATGGACTACTCGCCGTCGAGCAAGGCCGCGGTGGAGTGGGCAGTCCATGGCCGGATTCTTTTAGATTTAAATTTAACTTATGTTTATATTATCTATAGTAACTAGCTTTTAAACGATGTGTTTTTTTAAAACGAAGTTGATAAAAAATTATAGTAAAAAATGTACTGAGTTCAGTTATACCAGCCAAAATTATATACAACTATTTTCCTCTGCGTACTATCTCTCGTGAAATACCAAAATTTAAATATTTAAGCCATAAATCATAAGCCATCAGTTCAAAAGAACCCACCCATTGAAGGCCAGCGATCGTATCATCCGGATCCATGTCCTTCCCAAAGGGGCAGATGAAAATCATAAGGAGCTCTGGAAGAGCACCGGCTCACGTATGTAAAAACATCCGATTTTCAGTTCTGTGCTCTAGTTCAGTCTCATCTGGCTCACAAAGACTGCAACTAATACCAAATTGTTTCTCCTTCCCTGTACTGAAGCTTTGATTCCTCTATTGGAGTTCATGGAGACGAACGCGCAGCCAAGGTACGGGGTCAACCCCGACAAGGAGTTACTGGAGATCCCGCAATCTGAATCCAAGCAGGTAACAGCTCTACAAAACGACTGATTTTTTCACAGAATTATCTGTGATGCGATCATGCAAATGTGTTCAACATAGTAGCAAACATGCTTGCACTCTTAATAAAAAGAGCAAAGGATGATGGACAATTAAGGGGGGTCATTTCACACCTTGTAGATGATGGATTGTCAATTCTGCAATATGCAGACGATACTATTATCTTTATGGACCATGACCTTGAACAAGCAAAAAACATGAAACTTTTATTGTGTGCTTTTGAACAATTGTCGGGCCTCAAAATTAACTTTCATAAAAGCGAAATCTTTTGTTACGGCGAAGCAAAAGTTTTTGAGGACCAGTACATTGAGCTCTTCGGTTGTGATGCAGGTGAATATCCCTTTAGATATTTAGGTATACCTATGCATCATAAAAAACTCCATAATGCTGATTGGAGGAGCATCGAAGAGAGGTTCGCGAAAAAATTGACTTGCTGGAAGGCGAAACATTTATCTTATGGAGGTAGATTGGTCCTTCTAAATTCAGTGCTTAGCAGTCTACCCATGTTCATGATGTCCTTTTTTGAAGTTCCGAAAGGTGTTCTTAAAAAACTAGATTATTACAGATCTAGATTTTTTTGGCAAGGCGACAAAGATACCAAGAAGTATCGCCTTGCACAATGGAATATCTTATGTCGTCCTAAAGACCAAGGAGGACTTGGGATCATTGACCTCCAAGTCCAGAATAAATGTCTATTAAGCAAGTGGATTATAAATTTGCTTAACGAGGAAGGAACTTGGCAAACTTTGCTTAGAAACAAGTATCTAAGCTCAAAATCTCTTCCACAAGTCCAAGTCAAACCCAATGATTCTCATTTCTGGAAGGGTCTGATGAAAATAAAAGATCAGGCTTTGGCTTGTGGTTCCTTCAAAATTAAGGATGGATCACAAATAAGATTTTGGGAAGATATATGGGTAGGCAACCGGCCTTTTAAAGACCTTTATCCCAGGTTGTATAATATTACAAATCGGCCGCATGATACGGTGGCCAATATTATGAGATCAACACCATTAAATATTTCATTTCGGAGAGCTCTGGTGGGGGATAAACTTGATGATTGGGAAGACTTAGTTGCCAAAATCACTCATATCACTTTAACTCATGAGAGATTTGTTTGTTTGGAGCTTACATAACAATGGTCAATTTACGGTCCATTCTATGTATCTTCACATGATAAATCAGAATACGCCCTTTTCTCATAAGTTGATTTGAAAGTTAAAAATTCCTCTAAAAATCAAGATTTTCCTTTGGTATCTCCAGCGGGGGGTAATTTTAACAAAGGACAATCTAATTAAGCGAAATTGGAAAGGCAGTCAAAAGTATTGTTTTTGTAATTGTAACGAAACCATTAAACACCTTTTCTTTGATTGTCATTATGCCAAGACAATCTGGAGGACTGTTTATATAGCTACTGGGATAACTCCTCCCAGCTCTGTATCCCACATGTTAGGGAGTTGGCTATCAAATTTCGATTTAAAAGACAAGAAAGATATTTTGGTTGGGGTAGCCGCTTTATGTTGGGCAATTTGGAGATGTCGTAATGATCTAATCTTTGCAAATTGCAAATATATGTCTTTTATGCAGGCTATTTTCAGGGGAACATACTGGCTGTGGTTTTGGGCATTGCTGCAGGGTGATGATGAAACAAAGGAGTCTTTTCAGTCAGCGAGCAGGAAACTAGAGACCACTGCGTTGGAACTGTTTGCTTCCCATGGATGGAAATTTAATAATAGACTTTGTTATGCATAATTTTTTTCATTCCTTGTTTCCCTATTTCATCAGCAATAGTGTTGAAACTTTGTAATAATGTAAACGTTGTATGCGGAAACGCAGAGGCGGGAAGTTTTATATCTTCCATTTTCTAAAAAAATGCAAATGTGGTTATGGTGCAGTTCTCACTCATCAGGCTCCTAATTTAGCAAATGTTCAGGGTTCTGCCGAACGTCTAGGCTGGAATTATAATTATATTGTAATGCAAAATAGACTGCATAGTGCTCAACTGCGGTTATTTTTTGTATATGATTAAATTAAGAAAAGCAGCACAATAGCACTGAGAAAATGACTATGCCCTGAATCTTCACTCGAACACACGGTAATTTTCACCATAATTTTCATCTGAGTGCAAATCAAATAGCTGCTTAATGAAAAGCACGAAGAGTCGTGTCAAGTTTGCAAAGCATCTGCTATCTCAGATTAATCAACAACATGGAAAGATATGCATTTAATTGATATTTGCATATGTGCAATCTAAACTAATGAAAATCTTCAATAGTAGTAAATAAACCATGTATGTCTTACTTTTCAGTATAGGCTACTTTTCAGTATAGGCGCTAGCCTAAACCTCATACTTCAGAGGAATAATTTTCCAAACATTACTTTCTCATATAACCTTTGTGCAAGCCTGCGTAGGCCAGCAGGAAAACCTTAAATAAAAAGGCAATAAATTAGTACTACTTAAGCACTTATTAACATCAAAAAATACATCTCATCTAAGGAAAACCTGATTGTATAGGGAAAACCATGGGCCAAATACTTCTGGACTATAAAACAACCAATGGAATCAGATAAAAGATAATCTGCAGTCACGTCATATAACCAATTTTGCTTTCGTTTTCCTTCACATTTTCCTGAGGTTATATCCATGACATTGTCCATGGTCCCTTTTTATGTTTTTAGAAGGCCAAGGTCAAACAACCAATACAAATAAAGGAAAGGTGTCGTGTTGAAGTACTTTTGAAGGTTGCCTGCCTTGTATGGCGCCAACTTTCTAGAAAAAAAACAATGTTGGACCAAAATGCACAGCTAATTAAAACATTGATTCCATGTTGGCTGGATCAGGTGGAAGTACTGGCAAAAATATACTGGGGTGATGCAAGGCAGAAACTCTTATGAGGCAGTAGATGATCTCAAGGTGGACTCCTTTGTGCTTGGTTGCAGGGGCTTAGGTCCCTTAAAAAGGTTAACATGTAAACCTCTTCTCGGTAAAACTATTGAGTGGATAGTCCTTGGCTAATCACAGCTTCCTCGTATTTCTACATCTTCTTAAACCTCAATGCAGGGCCCTCCTTGGAAGCATCAGCAACTATGTAGTTAACAATGCAACCTGCCCAGTTACGGTGGTGCATGGACCGTCTGGATCAAGTGCCTGATGCTTTTGCTTAAAGATGGGACTTTTGGAATGCTGGGATCATCTGTATGTTCATTGATCTGTTAACGTTGTCACAGTATCTGAGTTGATGTTATTTACAGGATAGTGATTTTCGGCCCTAGAACCTAGCTTTTTCATTTTTACTGGGAATCGTTGTCAAGTTGATAATTCCGTGTGTTTTCCTCTGTTACCTCCTGCTACTCCTTTTCTGCTGTTTGTAACATACTATTTGTAAAAACATTGCCTACAAACTTATTCAATGGTGCATGTACATGACTAGGCAGCTCCACTAAAGCCGAATGATTACTCCAGAAGTTCCTCAAGAGCATCCAAAAGTGGAAAGCTTTTTTTTATGTACAGAATTCTTTTGGTTGCTTATCAATGAAACCCAGCAGAAGAGGGAACCTTATTAGTTGGCAGTTGCTGTATCAAATGAATGGCAATAAACAGCTACTGCTAGGCAGGTCTTTGTGACAGAATGCCGTATCCAAGACTAGATTTTTTTTATAACAAACAAGATTACATAGCAAAAAAGGAACAGAAAAGGCACCTAAACATTGACATATAAAGCCTCATTTCCAAATGGCAGAAAGATGTGCTTTATTCTTAAAATGTATCAATACCATACTCCATGCTAACCATCTATTCTGCATCTTTTTGTACAGATGTAAGAGCAAATGCTCCTAAGACAAATGAAATGTCTGGAACTCCAAACCATATTGGATGCAATTTTTGGGGCATATTGATCAGAACATCTTACCAGTATCATCTTTGCGTGGGACAGATTCTTCAAGCTCCATTCTGCGCCAGCTGCCAGCCAAAGATGACAACTGATCAACCTTATCATACAACCCAAGAAGGCCACCAGTGTGAATAAAGAGGATTTTTCGCCCTTTCCACTTGGCTGGATTGTCAGTCATGTCTTTCAGCATTCCATATGTTGCCTTCCCACTGCAGAAAGATGAAACATGCATGCCCTCGTTAAGCAAGAAAAATGTTAAATCTCTTTCCACAAATATATCTGTATACAAAGTATCTTTCAGGAAGAGATTTGCTATGTTTAAAACATATAAGACAAATGAATCTTTGGGATATCTTCTCATATACCAGATTACGGTGTGATTTTAAAAAGGCATGTGAGAATATAACCGAAAATAATCAAGTAAAACATTTTATTCTTATTTTTTACAACCAGAAAAGACTAGCATACAGGATATCAAATTAGATGTCGCATGCAAAAGGAAAGTATTTCACCTGTACACTGGATCAAGCACAATGCCTGTTGCTGCAGCTATATCTTTAACAAACTTAAGCTCCTCGGCTGTGTTCATGGCATAACCTAAGCCCTTAGCCTGTCAAGTGGAAGTGGAAGTTGAGCGGCCAAATGTTCACAAATTCCACCAACTTACATGAATTCGATGGATTCATTATTTAGAGTTCCATCACAGATGTGGAACTGTGAAATGAACAAACAAATTGCATGACAATTATGTGATATGCACATAAACATGGTTATAATTAGAGGAGGTGGTGCATCAAGGTAGTGCACACTATTAAATACTGAAAGTTGTAGAATATACTCACATTTTCAACGCTGACTATATCATGTGAATCCAAACCAGATTTAAGTCCATCAATCAGGCCTTGAACATAGTCGTAGAAGTATCCAGGGTCATCACAAACAGAGAATGCATGAACCTATCCAACAAATGGATGATTAGCCTGGAAATTTTAGCAGGATAAGAAAACTGCCAAAGAAAGTTCATACTTTTGCCTTTAAGCTACTCAATCTTGATCCTAAAGCAAGACCAGCAATGGTACCACCACTGCATAAAGTTAAATATCATCAAGCCATAAGGTGACAATGTCGCAACTTTCAGGACCTAAGCATGACATAATAGCAAGTGCATACACATAATTACCCATAAAAAGTAAGGAATAGCAAGTGTTGATGAAATACCTGCCACATGCAACAACAATATCATCAAACTGAACATCACTGGATAGATGAATTTGCTGCTCAATCTCCCTTATTGCTTCAATATATCCCCTATGACAGCAACACATAATATATGTTATAAAGATCAGGTTGAACTTTTTAAATCAAATGTCATTTGAATATATTTCTGAGACTGTCTGTTAGATACTCCTTTCCACTTGACACAATGTGGATAAAGTATGCTGCATTTTTCCCCTTCAGCCTCTGTTTGCATACTGATCACCATAAGACACTATACCACGCTTCACTTGCTAACCACCATAGGAGTTTACACAGATCTTATTGCTTCCCTTACATTAGATCCACTAGGTTCAGTGCCTAGATAATTCCCAAAGTTCCAGAGTAGTATAAAGGCCAACGAAACTTTATAACAAATAGGTGCTAATAATGTCGATTTCAAACATAGCAACAAACACTACTTTTCTGATGGACTGACGACAGCAGCCAATCCATGAATACTATCCCCGGAAGAAACTTCAAAGTATGCTATAAACAGCAAAATAAGAAGATGCAAATGTGGTTTCAGAGTTAGCATTGAATATAGGATAATACCAAACTCCCAGTGAGTTTGATCCACCAACAGGAATCACATATGGCTTCCGCCCTTCTTCCAAAAGCCTCTTTTTCAGCAAATCAGCTAAAGCCTGTTCCAGATAAATCCATACTGTGGTTAGGAATTTCTTAAGCAATACGGAAACTAAAAGTATGTAAAAAATATATATTTTAAAAAATCACTGAGGAAGTGTTAGCACGGGCCACGCAGTGGCACAAGGCACTTTTTTGGTTTATCTATATACATTTCCAAAGAATAGGCAGTAAAATCAATGTTTTTAAAAGAGAAAAAAATGAGCCTGCTAAATTGTATGATCTGAAAATTTACTGCAGCACAAGCTACTTTATCAGATGCTTTAAAAAATGCCTAATCAAGCATGAATATAAAATAACAATAATGTCAAACAAGGTTTTGACTACAAATGGCTTGACAGAACAAGCTCAAAACAATAACAGAATAAAACATGGAGAAGAGTGTACCACACTGCCAATTTTTCCATACTCTTCTTTCGACACAAGATCAATATGTGCTCCCACCAGTCTCTCAACAAGGAGATTGCCAACCAAACCAGGGTCGTTATCCACAAGAAGCTGAAAATTCTCCACCAAAATCAAATCAACCCAAATGCATTACCACACAACATTCTATCAATTTCACCTCGCAAATACACAAATCACCTTGGAAGTACGCAGTATCAGATAGCAATCCAGATTAAGATACTTAGCAGCCACAGCTGTCGCACGGCAATGGTTGCTCTGGATACCACCAACAGTGATAACGCAGTCAGCGCCCTGCGTGACAGCATCTGCCATCAGAAACTCGAGCTTCCGGACCTTGTTACCGCTCAGCTGCATGCCTGACAGGTCGTCTCGCTACAATTTCCCCAAAACTCCCATGTCAGAATCCAAATGCCACTAGCAAACCATCCTGAAGTATATTATAATTTGCGATTACATAGCAATGGAAAGTGAACAAGATAGCGTCTCTTGTGTTGCACTGTTGTACCTTGATCCACACTTCCGTGCCTTCCGGCAAATTGGGCAGGTTCCACTTGTGAATCGGTGTTGGGAACTGTTTTGATAAGAAACAAAGCCATGAGTGCACAAGAGTGATCATTTTACACACAATTTCCGATCAGTTTAAACTACTTCAGAGTCTCCTATTAATCATCTAAGCTGAGATGCCGCTCGGTTAGACTAAAATAAGCTAGTGTATGGTTGAAATTGCACTGTAATAGGTTAAAATTACTACGTAACGATGATGGTTTATTTGGCTAACTAAATTTTAAAAAATTTAAAAATAGAAAAACAGATTAGTCTATCGAATAATACAAACGAATACGAAAATAAAAGGATCGGTAAAAAGCTAAAAAATTAGAAAAAAATGAAATTTAAAAATAGTAAAAATTAAATTAAAAGGTATAAACTTAAACCGAAGTAAACGGACCGTCGCAGATAGGGAAGCTTACGTGGCCGAGGGAGAATGTATGGGAAGGCGCGGGGGAGAGGTGCGAGGCCCAGGACGGCGGCGCGTAGGGTTTCTTGGAGAGGAATCCACCGATCTGTGCGGCGGAGACTCCGGCCATCCCAGCGGCGGCGATCGAGCTCCAGCGGCGGGCGGCAGCGACGGGGGAGAGGAGTGGGAGAGTGCAAGTCACGGGGAGGGCCGGCCCAAGCCCGACAGGGAGCATGGGAAATTGGGAATGGACAGATTGACGGGACACACGCGTGCGTAGCCGGCAGAAGGCGGCCCCAGACGTCAGTTGCACCTTACCGCCACTCACCGCTTGCCGCTCCCCCGCATGCGTTGCTCCAAGAAACTATAGGTTGAAAAAAAAACAGATATATAGGGGTTTTGACATTCCACAAAACCATGTGGCGATGGTGCGGCAGATTAATCACTAGCAAAACAAGATGTATTACCTACGAGCTTGCATCATTTTACATTAGACGAATTATAATTGAATACACCGTAGTAATTGTTAGTGTTCTAAATATGATTTGTTACCGGCCAAAAAATTTAATGAGTTGTAACCATCACAAAAAGATGTGGAATATGTCGCCAAAGACGCCTGATATTTTAATGTATTGGTCCGATACAGGTGATATGTTCAAGACGGGGCAATTATATATATATTAGCTAATAATTTGATATAAGCATAAAATAGACATGCAGTTTTCGTAATAATGCACAAACCATGCTCTTTCTTATATTGTAATAGGAGAATTAATACAGAAATGTAAAGTATGACTAGCTAGTATATGTAATATTCTTGCTTATGGTAATGAAAAAAATGGCGATCAAAACTTCAAAACATGGTAAAAACAACTTACGCAAATCCAAGATAACTTTATATTTAACAAAACCACTACGAAAACACATCACCTGATGTATCATCCATTCATCCTATATCGGATATCTCATGCACCATAGCCAAACTGATATAAAGTTGATGGATGAGTTCTTTTCGTTTTATTGTTTATAGCTTTTCTCGAACAAATAAGTAGAACAAATTCTTCACCTTTTTTAAATTAAAGTAACTTATTAGGATAGTTTTTTTAAAGTGGCTTATTGGCATACCAATGTTCAATTCGTTCACATTAGCACTTGTGTTAGGACGAAAAGAACCCATTGTTAACCACAAGTAACATGTTTATATCCCTGTTCGTATTGTCTTCTGCTTCTAACTTCTATTTATAAAAGTTAAAAGCTAGTATGAACATCTGGCTGATCGAAATGGCTTCTTCACTCCTCTCGCTATCGTCTCGCTCTGAGATAAGTAAGGGGGTCACTGGTGCATTATGCACCTCACTAATCTTGCTCATGTCACGTATATGTATCATTTTTTTCACTTTTTTATTGTACACGTATATGTAATTAATGCAACAGACGTTGATTTTGTTTGGTCAATCTCTATGCAGATTCTGTGTACAGGGTTTATTTTTGTGTTGTTCCAGCATTTTGAGTGCCATTACAAGTTGAGGCCTTTATATTCCTCTTTGCATCTAATGTAGTCATTGCTGAACTTGGGTTTCAGTATCAGTGATCTTTTGTTTTGTCAGAGTTCTTCCTGAAAGGGTTCTGAAGTTCTTCATTATTGTCTCACTGAAACTGGGCAAGATATAAAAAGTGCAGCCTGGATATTAATTGGAGTCCTTACTTTATAAAGACAAATACTAATGTGTTTTGTGTATAAAAGGATGCAAGCTTTGTCTGCTTGTGTGGAATTTATATTTTAGTTGTTCATTGAATGTGATGTGCTAATGCAATGGATGTTGTTTTCAGGGTTAAAAAAATGTCTGATCATGAGAGAGATGATATTCCTATGCTGCTAGGAAATGTTGAGCTGCCAAGATTTCCTCTTAGAAGTACATCAATGTGTGTACCGGTCAGGGACGATGAATATGAAGAAGACACATTTGTACCCCAAACTGGTCCTCTATTCGTTCAGCCACCAACTCAGACTACAGCAGCAAACATTCCGTTTACAAGAGACACACGAGATAGGCTGCCACGACCTTCGGAGGGAAAACAAGTCAGCAAGCCACATGCGGTCATGCCAGAAGAAATTGGAGGATGTTGCAGGGGTGGTTCAACCTGTGTAACTGATCTAGTATATAATAGATCTAATAGTATAGGAATATATGTATAAAGGAACGTAACATGTATCCCTATATTTTGTAACTATTAAGATGGTAGGATAGAGATTTTTCATCCAATCCCACTCATGTATATGAGCCTCTAAGAGGGGTATGAGAGGCGAGATCTACTTATTTTATACACGAGCACTCCTCTTCTGTCGTTGGGTCTCTAACTAGTCCCCTCATATGTTATTTAGTCAGTACTCACAACAGTTGGCGCCGTCTGTGGGACGCGCAAGAAACTGCGGAAGAGAAGGCATGAGAAAGTGATGGCAACCAAGCGAAAGAGAGGTACAACGGCAGCGACCGCCAAGTCCAGCACGTGGCACCGGTGGTACCCCGTGGCAACGACCGGGACGCCCACGCCAATACGACCGCCGACCGTGACGCATACTGCTGAAAATATTACAGAATGTATTATTAAAGTTGTAGATGATTTTGGCCTCACAGATAAGATTTTTTCTATAACTTTAGATAATGCAGCTGCAAACAATAAGGCTATGGAAATTCTTACCCCTTTATTTAATACTTATGCACAATCTTTCTTACTGCATCAACGTTGTACTTGTCATATTATTAATCTTATTGTTAAATCTGGTTTAAAAAGATTAAATACTTGTATTAATTCTTTAGGGATGCAATTTCATACATTAATTGTTTTAACCAACGAATAGCCGCATATAAGAGGTTTTGCGTAGCAATGAATGTCCGTCATAGAAAATTTTGGCTTAGACATGCCTATTAGATGGAATTCTACTTACGTTATGCTTAAACATATATTGCCATATAAGAACATCTTATCTATTTTTCTTCACACTCAAGGTCATGAATCTTGTAGCTCTTTAAGTAGAACCCAAGTTAGAGACCCTAAACTTACTGAGAACGATTGGGTTGTTGGTGAAAAAATATTTTCTTTTTTAAAACTTTTTCATAAAGTTATACTTTGTCTTTCTAGAGTATATTATCCAACCTCTCATCTAATTGTTCATAACATTTTTGAAATTGTCACTCACCTAAAGGCTTTTGAAAATGATCCTATACTACGAAATGTTGTACTTGCCATGAGAATTAAGTTTTTAAAATATTGGAGAGAAAATCCTATTTTATATGCATTCGTCTTTATTTTGGATCATAGGCCCAAACTCCAAGGATTTATAAATATATTACAACTTTTAAGTGATGCTACCGGTTTAGATTATTGTACATACTATAGAGTAGTTAAGGATAAATTATATGAGGTATATGAGAAATATGGAAATAAATTTGGGTTGTGTGTTTGGAAAGACCCCTAGTAACCCCTAGCACCTCTAGGGGGATTATGCAATGGGGAAAGATGTTTGGTTCTTCCTCTAGAGATTCTCGTGCAGATACAGGTACACATCAGTTAGGAGGAGGAAGACGACAAAGCACTGGAGACGTATCAAGTTATCTCAACAGTGATAGCGTCAGTTTCGAGTAAGAGTTGAACATCCTCTCATGATGGCAAACCCATAAAGTAACATATCCAATACTATCCATATTAGCGCGGGATGTATTGACTATTCCTGTCGCTACAGTTTCCTCGGAGTCAGCTTTCAATCTATCTAGAAGAATAATCGAGGAGCAACGAACAAGTCTCTCGAACGAGATGGTCGAAATCCTTTTGACCGTCAAAGACTGGGAACAAGCTGAATCAAGATTCCAACATACTGCAGAGAATAGATATTTAAAAGAATCTTTTGAAAATATATATCTAGATAACAGTTAATAGGATTTTCAATATTTTTCTTCACATATAGTCACTAATGAGTTTTATGGGATGTACTGTTTTCTTTCCCAATGTTTATCAAGTTGAGTTTTTACTTGGTACAGTTTTTAACGAGACAGCCATCACATGTAATTTAACAAGTTAATAAAGCTCATTATATCATTGAAAATAATTATCTTAATGATTAACAATGTCTATAATTTTTTTCTTAATTTTCTATAATTTTCTGAATTTTTTCTTTTTTCTGGCTTAACAGGCCGATTGGACCGGCATAGCCCGTTAAGCCGTAACCGTGCCCTTGCTGGCATGGCACGACCTATTTATTTGGTGGGCCTAAACGGGCCGTGCCGTCGTCGGGCCCGTGACACGGCACGGCGCATTGGCCACCACTAGGAGAAGACTTCAAAATCTCAAGAAAAAGGGTGAAATTGGAATTTGATGTGGGTCCATAATCCAAATGTAGTACCTTGATGGATTGGCCTATCTTGGATGCTATCTGTGACAAATTGAGGCAAAACTTATATATTAGCGGAAGTGACATTCTTTATCAAGGTGGTCCTGTTGAAAAAAAAGGTCTTCATAGTGAGAGGTAAGCTAGAAAGCATTAGTGCAGATGGAAGCAAGGCTCCCTTACATGAAGGAGATGTATGTGAAGAGGAGCTCCTCACATGGTACTTGGAACACTCTTCAGTGAATAGAGGTTTGCAATTTCTGCAGTGGTTGCCTGTTGTTTTTCTCTATGGTTTATAATTGCAACATCACGTGGACTGCTATCGTTTCAGATAGTGGGAAAATCAGGTTTCATGGTATGCGCTTGGTTGCTATACGGACTGTAAGATGTTTAACAAACGTTGAAGCTTTCGTACTTAGAGCAAGTGATCTCGAAGAAGTAACTTCACAGTTTGCACGGTTCTTGCGCAATCCACGAGTGCTGGGGGCAATCAGGTAGCCATTGTTATGTTTAATTTATTATATGATTATCACATTCCTGCTTAACGGAATGGAAGTTACGCATGTTCAACTAGAAATTGTTGAGGCTGTTGTTTTGATTATCTTGATTTATGTGGATCGTACACTGTGTGTTGTCTGAACCTTGTTTGTTAAGGACCTTATGGTTGTATGTGGCCTAGGAACACCACCATTTTCTGACATTCAACTCTGCTCTGTATTACTCTGTGTCTCTGTTGACTGATGTTTGAACCTCCCTACTGCTACTGCATTCAACAGGTACGAATCTCCCTACTGGAGAACCATTGCTGCAACGCGTATTCAAGTTGCATGGAGGTATCGGAAAAGGCGGCTGAAGCGAGCTGAGAAGTCAAGGTCGAGCGAAGAATCCTACCGTATCCCGGCATGGTCTCATGATGCTTTTCAGCATGGACAAGAGGGGGTGATGCGTACGTGATTAGCTGCTAACTTTTGGTTACAATTCTACATCTACAGCTGCTAGTGCCCTGAAGTTCTCGCGTCTGCCTACTTGGCGGAATGTAATCTCTGGGGCTACTATATTTTTTGGTTTTCCAGTTCTCTGATCCCGTAGCTCCAGAGCCGTGGAGGAACTAAGCACCTGTATGTAATGAGTTGCAAGTTTTTCCATGCATAATTTGTTTCGTTTTTAGCATGAAACATTGCCTGCATATCCGCTAGAGCAAATATGCTCACCTAGAGGTATCACCTGGCCAAACTTGTGGCCCAGCTCCCAGTTGTGGATCGATGAATCAATCAGATCACCAAGCTGTTGCTCTAGAACTAAACATCCGATTCCGATGCCGCAGTAACTAAATGGGCTTCAGCTAGTCAGGTGCTCAGAAGAAAGAATGTTCCTTGGTGCAACTCTCTTGAAAGGTCGTTTCTCCATCCAAAGATATCTGGACTACACGTTTACTACTGAGGTTAAGATTACCAAAACCAAACCAATCGTAGATGTTTTTACAAGCATATAGCACGCACGACTCACCCGGTAAACACTACCACTAATCCGTCGGATTGAGGCCAAATCAGTGTCTTATCATTCAATCTACTTGTTGCTGCGGTCATGGCCATCGCCGGCATGGAGCACGAAGTCGCGGATGTTCTTGACGAACTCGTCCCACCCGAGCCACGACCCCTCCACCGCCGGATCGAAGCTCGCCGAGAACACCCCGTACGGCACGCCCAGGAAGAGGCCGAACAGCAGGAACGCCACCCAGAGCGGCGGCTGCAGGTCGAGCCCGGTCACCGCGGCCGCCGCGCGCAGGGCCGCCTCCCCGGCCGCGGACGCCGTGAGCACCGCTGCCGGCACCCGCCCCGCTGCCCGCCTCAGCACCTCCTCCGACTCGAGGAACGCGAGCTCGCCCTCGCGCTGCCGCCGCCCGACCCACTCCTCCCACTCCTCGTCGCTTATCGACGCGTCCACGACCAGCAGCGACCCGACCAGGAACGACGCGAGGGAGTAGACTAGCGGCATCCAAGCGGGCACGTGGGCACCCGCGGCCTCGCCGAGGTAGCCGAGCAGCGCGGGCACGCCGGCGAAGGAGACCGCCACCACGGCCGGGAGCTTCCACAGCACGCTGAGGTCGGGGCTCCTGCCCGGGAGGTCGGCGTCGATGAGGGCCCGGAGGAAGTCGTCGTCCTCGCCGCCGAAGACGGTCGACTCGTCGGCGACGCCGGCATCGACGAGGTTCTGGAGGAAGGTCCGGAGGTCGTTGTTGCTGTTCCGGTAGGCGTCGATAACCTTCCCGGGCAGCGTCCTTAGGTCGTTCTTGATCTTGTCGACCTCGTCCTCGCTGTCGTCGGTGGTGTTGGAGCCGCCGGTGCTTGAGCAAAGGCGGACGTGGCGGTGGCGGAGACGAGGGGGGAACCGGAGAGAGGAGCGGAGTCGGAGGGGGGAGAAGAGTGTGGAAGAGGCGGGGGTCGGGATGAATCGAGAGAGCAGAAGAGATTCCATTGTTGTGGTAGTGTACAAGACGACGAGGGGGTTGTTCTGGGGAGGAAGCGCTGCCTTATCCGACGGACACGAGGGATGATTTGGGCCGGGAAACGTCTGCTCTTCTCCGCCTACTTTTCTGTCCTCCATTGTGCGCGCGAGCTGTCTACACTGTCAGATAAACCTGTAGCTAATTCTGGAAGGATAGACGGGAACATCTCATTTCCAAAGAAACTATTATAAATTCTCTTGGTATGATTTTCGTCCGCTCAAAACACGGGAACATCTCATTTCCAAAGAAACTATTATAAATTCTCTTGGTATGATTTTCGTCCGCTCAAAACGGTTTAGTCTTCTGACTTATTTCACACTATTCAATAAGTTTATTTTTTTCTCATTTTTTTGGTTTTTTCGAGTTTTTTTTATCAATTCTTTCTTTTTCCCGTATTCGTTTGTACTGTTCGTGATGGGCTAATCTGTTTTTTTATTTTAAATTTTTTAAATTTAATTACGCCAAATAAGTTACTATCAGTTACGGTACAATTTCAACCAGCTACAGTATTTTTCAGCCATAAGCCACTCAAAAAAGCCATTTTGAGCACCCCTTTATCCCGTAGCCCTTATCTATGGAATTAGCACGGTTTAGAACGAAGAAATTTTACAGAATTTTTGTTGAAAATAGTTTAATTCCATACGAAATCAAGGAATATTCCTGCGTTTCAAATGGAGCCAAGGTGTGGACGGAAAGCAGCATTTTGGTTGGTTAGAGGAGATTTGGGAATCCTGCTGCTCCTTGATGTCCGCTTTTATGAGTGAGCATTTTTCTCACGGAGGAACACAAGATCCAATTGAAACTTCCGCGAGAGATTTGTACTCAATTGCTAAATTTGGAAGGAGGCCCAACTGGTAACTTGGGTAAGGAACGAAACCATTGCCTGTGCTCAGATCTACAGAGAACGAAACAATACTCAAATTGTATTGTATCAGAGCACCTCACCATCATGGCATCATCATTCATCAAGATGAGAAATCTACTCTAGAAAAAAGAAACCATAGACCGTTTACTGTTCTTAGAGCAACTCCAGCAGAGCCCCTACTTGAGCCATCATTCTACTTTTGAGGGCTGAGGGGCAAAAAACTCACTCCAGCAGGGCCCCTACTTGAGCCCTCAAAAGTAGGGGGCCCTCAAATCTCCCCCTCGAGCCCTCATTCCTGGAGGGTCTGGAGGGAGCCCCTACTTTTGAGGGCTCAAGTAGGGGCCCTGCTGGAGTGAGTTTTTTGCCCCTCGGCCCTCAAAAGTAGGGGCTCCCTCTAGACCCCCAGGAGTGGGTCCTATGTGTCATCCCCTCTAAGAATGAATTTGAGGGTCATGTTTTGAGGGCTCCTGCTGGAGTGCAGCCCAAAAAACAGAGCCCTCAAAAGTAGGAGAAGCCCTCAAATAAAAAGTAGGGGCTCTGTTTTGAGGGCTACTGCTGGAGTTGCTCTTAGTGCAAACACTCACATTCTCTAAGCCTGCCTGAACCACTTTACTCACTCCATGGTTTAATCGAACCGACTACTGTTCAATCTTACATGGTTTACTGTGTACCGTTATCTTTGTATCTACTTAAACTAATCGCTGTCTACTTCCTCCTCTTCGTTATTGTCATCGTTGTCGTCATTCTCCTCTCGATGTCATCCTCCTCCTCCAAGGATAAATCCTTGGTCATGGACAGGACATTCCAGGGCTAGACGACGAGCTCCCACCCTACCAACGAGCCCCTCTCCATGGTGTCCCACCTCGACGACAAGAACCCGTAGTGGAACCCAAGTAGTCCCGCCGTGAACAGCACGGTCGAGCTCGCAGAGTCGGCCCAGGCCAGCCGTCAACCGCTGCACCATCGAGCAACCTTAGGAACATGGCCTCCGTGGCAATCGTCGCTGTACAGGGCGCCAGCATCAACCACATCATCCCGCGCCTCATCTCCTCCGAAAGGTTAAGGCCGAGCCCAAGTGGCGCCCAGCTTGCCGCGCGCCATTCTTGGCGGTTCTTGGCGACGCCTATTGACCTAGCCCATGTAGAAAACTCACACATTGCACGAATTCACGGTGGAAGAAGAATAAACAGAGAGAACATAGGAGAAGCTGCTCTAATCGCAACTGCGTAGCCGAGTTTTCTGAATTTTTTCTAGTATCTTACTCTTCTCTTACAAAATTGGTTATAAGCCTTCCCATTATATAGGCTAATACTTTCTAACTAACATACGTACTCGAACTTCAAGTTGGTCATGACTTCAACTTGAGTAACACACGGAGACGGACTCTGGTGCATCTCGGACTCGATTTAAACTCTAAATCAAAATTATTTCCAACATTCTCTCCCTTAGTCTTGACTCGACATACTCCTACTGTAGTCTCAATGTATTATCTAAACTACCAGCTACGTCTTCACATAAAGTGATCTACATGAGAACTATACATATAATTACATATAGAAACTCAACTCAATTGGTACAAATCCATCCATATGCGAAGACTCTAACTCGTTGAGGCAGTTGATCTCAACTATAACTTGCCCAACTAGTACTCGACATAAAACAACGAACACATCTCCTCAATGTTCTGGACTCAACTCTACGTACTCGAGTTAGGACGACGAACATGTATCCTCAACATTCCGGACTCAACTCTATAGACTCGACTCAGAACGACAAGCACATCTCCTCAACATTCCGGACTCAACTCTATAGACTTGACTCAGGACGGCGAATACATCTCTTCAACATCCCAGACTCGACTTAGCATCACATTCGGCTTAGGCCCCGTTTGGCAGAGCTCTAGCTTTAGAAAATTTGTAGATTTCTTAGAGCTGATCATCTGTAGCTCTAGAAAATCCTGGATCTAGAGTTGCAGGTATGTTAAGTGCATTTACATGACTCATTTCATTTATATTATATATTAAATAAAAATATTTAAATAACTTTAATTTAGTCAACAAACTACAGATCCAGCATAGATCTCGGAGCTAGAGCTGTGCTAAACAGGGCTTTAGTGCACCTTCCCGCGATGTAGCGCCAGATATCATCATTATCGAAACCTCTCACTCATCTTTGGTCATCTTTTTCTGGCCGGTAGGAAGAAGTCTCCTCTAAGATATCTTAACAGATAGCTATCAATGCCATATGTTCATACAGTGAAACGACGGAACTCTTATTCACCATCACATCTGATGATATCTCGTTACGGATGATATCACTTGTAAAGATTCTATCTAGGATCGAGGAATAGTACCTTATTTTCGGACGGCTATTGCTCTTGTTTCACAGGGAACGAGAAAATATAACTGGCGTCTGTTGTTGCTGGAAGCCGACAGCCACGACTCTGAGCTCTGCTTTTCCGCTTGAATCGAGGAACGGAAGTAAAACGCTGCTTTTCACCGTTTTGCTGGACGGCTCGGTTTCTGACTTGGACCGAAAACGAGTTGGCCTCGGTTCCCCCTGTTTCGTCGACTGACGTCTTGCGCTGCGACAAAGGTGCTATGCGCGCTGTGTTCTGGGACGGAAAAAAACCGGTGCGCCTTTTTCCTCCCTCGCTTCGATCGAAGGAAAGGCCAACAAACGATGAAACCATGCACTTTTTCCCTCTCTGCCGCTGAACTCTGCGCAAGAATAGAGACCTTGCCTCGGTTGCCGTTCCTTCTCTCTTGGCACAAAGAATCGTCACAGCTGCTATGCTGCAGTAATTATCTTCTCCTACTGCGACTGCTTCGCCGTGGGATGCAGCGAGCTGAGGACAAAAACTTCCGCTTCGCTTCGCTTCTTTTTCATTGCTAATGTTACCCCTATCTTCGATTTTTATCAATATTTTCAATAATATAGTTTCATTACCTTTAATCTGTGTCAATTACTAGCTTACATTATTTATCCTTTACACACCTTACTTGCGACCGTTGTTAGGTACTTGTTGAGATTTTCAATCTCACACTTGCTCTTTCCATTCTCAAGTAAAAGGCCAGTGGATTGATAGCAAAATACATGGGTGTGAGCACTCGGATTTTTAGTATCATGGCTTGCCATTATTTATGTTTTCTTATTTACTCTTTGATTAGAAGCGGATCGGTCTTATGTTTCAAATATTTATTTCAGCTTTCGCTGATTTTTCTATTAAAGTAATATTAAAGTTTTATTTTTTTATGATTTTTATTATTGCTTTTATTTATTCTTTCACTTTGACGATGACGATCTATAGTACAGTCTTATACTGGTATATGAGGTGCTACACCCCTATCTGTCCCAGGCAGCCTTGTGTCATGTCAGGCTTTGTCCGGATTGTTATTTCAGTTTTCCAGGTGATAATTCGACGCGAAATTGCCCGATCGGTAGTCTATAGGTGCATCGTTCATGAACGCTATCAAAGCACACTGGCTTCATAATTTTACGTGTGCCGATGTGTGATCCTGCGTTCCAAAGTTGCACCACGCGAATTAAGCAACTACCGGCAAGCGTGCACGTTCTTGGTGCCTTGGTGGTGCATTTGCAGCAGTTGCATGGTTCTGGACTCTTGAGGAGATCGATCATTCGGTCGATAGGATATAGGGGGTGATCAACATGGCTTATGCTACAGTGCTCATGGTTTATTTGTCATTATTCATAAGTTTCGTCTTTTTCTGAATTTTTGGCTTTTTGTTGAGCTTTTTTGCCGGTTCTTTTTTTTCCCGTATTTGTTTGTATTATACGTAATGGGCTAACAAATTTTTTATATTTTTAAATTTTTTTAAATTTAATTATGCGAAATAAACCTCTGTCAGCTACAGTGCTTTTTTCAGTCAGCTACAGTGTTTTCAGCCATAAGCCATGAGCTTTTAAGCCGAGTTGATCACCCCCATAGTCAATCTACCACAAAAATTGAGAAATTTGGTCACGGAATCTGCAATGCTATTACAACGACGGCACCACAACAATATTTGCATAATCACAGAAACGCAACAGGAATCCACAGTCGCCAATGCATGCACCAGATATGCACCCCCGCCATAAAAAAAATCAAAGAATCTTACGGTTCCATCGTGATCGATCTCCCCACCGGCCGTACGCGCGTTGCCGGCGTATGCATGCGCACCTAGCAGTGTCGCACGCTCGGTGGCTCGTCGGCCTTGGGCTCTGCGGTGACCACGGCCACCGCGGCAGCGTTCTTCCTGGGCTCGGTGCGGCCGAGCTGGCTGGGGCCGCCGCGCCCGGCGCTCACGTTCCGCATCCGGCCCTTGCCGAGGTGGTGCTCGCAGAGGGAGTAGCCGACCAGCGTCGGCTGGCTGCAGCGCCACCCGCGCCCGTTCACGCGGCTGCACCGTGACCCTTCCTTCAGCACTGCCGGGCCGCGCCGCTTCTTGACGCCACCACCGCTTCTGCCGTTGCTGTTATTCTTGATCTCTTCCTTCACGTTCACGGGCACCGTTGCCACTGGCATCGCCCGGACGCCGTTGACAAGACGTTCTCCGGCCTTGATCACCGGCTCAGACTTGTCGTGATGGCCATTCTCTAGGCTGCAACTGCAAAAGGTAGCATTTGCGCGTGGCTTCAATGTGACTAAAGTGCGATGAAATAAACATCTAGGTGATAATGTGTAACGACCCACGTCGTTAATTAACCCTAATTAGCGAATTAGGATGTTAAGTAGGATTAATTACATAAATGATAATCTAAAAATACGAGGAAATTTAAACTTTTCTACGTAGCCGTATAAATTGAAACCAACGAGCGATAAACGAATACGTTATTACCGGAATTCCGTCAATGAGGACGCAGACCAAATTGTAACGACTAGAGCTAGATAAAATATACTTGCACGACAAATAAAAACTTTCAAGTCAATTAAAATATATATAACAGTCCGTCATACAATTGTGTAATTATTACAATTCTTGTACAACAAATCAGGTTACATTCATTAAGCTACAACTAAAACTGGCTTAAAGTAAATAAAGATATTACAACTCTCTTTACATTAATAACGACAATACAAATGACTATAAGTTTACAAATTCCGGTCCTAATCAAATGACCGCCTCACAAACTTAGATAATTGCAACACAATTGCCACATTAGAAACTACATTCGAGTAATACAACAATATTAAGAGAAAGCCAAATTACAAGCTAGGCCATTTCTTACATGAATCCGATTGTCGTTAAATTGCCGATACACCGCTATTTACATATGAACAAGCAACTAAATTATAAGACCGAAAAAGACCGAACAAAAGAATTAATCGAATTAGAGTAAAGTAAGCATTGCCGTCAGAGCCCTAAGGATTAACTTCGGGCGGGGTAATCCGTTCACAGAGATACCTGACCGTCCGGGGGCCAGTCGGCACCTCTCACAACCATAGGCTCATCACACGGTATATATATATATACAAACCTGTTTTGAATATAGGAATCCAACCAAGGCAAAGGCTAGGTGAGCACAAAGCATCCCAGCCAAACCCACAACAGAGAAAACACCTGTCAAAGCCCTCACCATGCAAATATCCATCACAGTGAATCAGATAGCACCGGGCCAGAGCAACCACGCCCAGGGAGTATCGGCAGCCAACAAAGCCTCACGGGCAAGCCATCCACCACAATATCCCACACTGCATACCAGTAGCCAACCCGAGAGGAAAGAGCACAGAGGGACAAAGCAAGGTAAGGTAACATTCCCCAAATTCTTCCAGCCAATCCCCAGACCGCAGAGGCATCGTCACCAAGTGGAGCCGAAGGCCAGGGAGTGAAGAACCGACAAGCCGAAGGAAGATGGGGACGTGACGGCCACAGGAGAACCGCAAGCCAGCAGCAAGCCTCAGCCACCGTCAATCGACCACCACCCCAACCCCAAACCCTAGCATCCCGCACAGGCACCAGTGCAGGTAAACCCCAAAAGCCCAACATCTATGCAATGCCATTATTCCATTCCATCCAACATAGGCTAGCAAGTAGCAACCATAAGCATTCATCCACAATAGAACACATGAACCATAAGCATATCACCGGAAGTAGCAGAGGAGAGAAGAGGGTTACCGTGAGGGCGGCGGCTGCGGGAGTCACGGCCGAGCCACCGGTTCACCGCCGCCAGTACTCCCCCGGCGCATGGCGACGGCTCACCGGCGAGGACGGCCACGGTCACCCGCCTCCCAATACCACACCCTAGGCAAAAACCCCACACGTTAGCAAATTACAAAAGTAAATCACGCAAAGAAATGGGGAAAAAGGGGGGGAAAGCATCTGTTTTGGCCAGATCTGGCCGGAGATCCCCAAGCGGCGCCGGCCATCCCGGCGGGAACGGCCGGCCAGAGGAGGCGTCGGCGGGGAGCCGGCGTGAGGGGGAGCAGCACCGAGGCAGAGGCGCCGAGGCGCGGGCGCGAGAGAGAGGCGGCGCATGAGGGGAGCCGAACCGGGCGGCGGCGCTAGGACCCGAAGGCAGGGGAGAGGCGGCGTGAGGTGAGAGCAGGGAGGCCGAGAGAGAGAGAGGGGGGAGATAGAGAGAGGGAGTCGGCGGAGTGGGTGAGAAAGGAGGAGAGGAGAGGAGATGGAGAGGCGTCGGCAAGGGAGTGAAGAGGAGGCGTCGGTGGGAGTAAAAGAGAGGGAGAGGAGGCGTCGGCAGCCGAGGGGAGGCCAAAAGCCCAGGAAAACCCAAGAAGAGGAGGCAGTTAACCATAGATACAATTAGGGCACGAATAAGATGATACTAATAGCAATCTTAATAAGAAATTATGTAGATTATAAATACATTTCATGACCAATTGCCATGAGATAGAATCATTATAAGCATGCCCATGCATATTATTAAGCTAATATTGCCAATTTCGCCATTAATCAAAATGATTAGTTAGAATGCAATAATTGGTAATTTCTTAATCTTGCATTTAATTTGTGGATACTATTAAAATGAACTGGGAACTATCGCATTCTGTATAAAGGAACGAAATGAAAATTAGCGAATCCTGATTATAATTAATAGAAATCTTATAATGACCAGAATCTTATAAATAATTGAACCGTAGATTAATTTAAGTCTAAATAGCAGGAAAAAGGCTGAATCTTCAAAGGGAACCATATCAGGGTAACGAGGAGACTCAGCAGTTTAATATAAACTCAGGCAAGCATTCCTTTGAACACCTCTGCGGAGTATATTCGTAAAACAAGTATTTTGTATTAATCTAGTATCACTTGCATGAAAGAAATAAAAAGGGTTTTAAATCAAGCAATGGCTATATGTGAATGAAAAGGGTTAGATGGCAACTGATGGAGCAGTTGGCCACTAAAGTTAAGTAAAAAGGTGGGCAGAGGTTGCCAGGGGAGGCAGTGAGTGGGCAATGGAGGGACCTCTGCATAAGAATAGAATATAAGGGACTACAAACTTCATTTGTATGAACAGACCGTACCAACCGTATCAACCATCGTTCCGTCTTCACGGGCAGTCGGTACTCTAGTGAGGTGTTATGTTCTCCACAGGAGTGATTTATTTAGGGAATAGGCCCAAAGGAACCGGTATGAGACCGGAGCGTAAAAAACCCACAGGCGGGTTACGCATTGGCGTTATATACGCGAGAGTGGGGGCTGGTTGAGGGTCGGAGAACCCTACCAGCCAACGGTTATGTCGCTTTCGGTGGGTCTGCGTGGCTCCAGGCTGCCGCTTGTGAGTAACCGGGTGGAGATATAATTACTGAGCTAGAGATAATTGTACTGTACTCTGTTCTGGGCGCCGCTTCAAAGGAATTGCGGATAATCCCAAGAGCCAACACGAGCAGAGTGATGATGGGTAAAGTGATACAAGCTTGCGCAATGCTATCAAAATCATGAATTCATGCCTGTCTCCGGGAAAGGAGAATTACGGAAACTTATGGGGGTTTTTGCTGTTCATGCGTATGTTCAGTAGTTTTCTAAATTAATAAATCAGACTTCTTTCAAAACCAACAAACCTTATTTTCTATAAGTCATGGAAATGACAGGGATGATGAAAAAGCGTGTTAAAAATAAACACGAGACTGAAGAGAGGAATTGAGATTCCTACAAGTGGAAATAATGGGCATTTTATGCATTTTGTATTATAGCGCTTGCTGAGTACGTCTGTACTCACCGTTGCTATTATCTCCCCCTTTGCTTAGGAGCATGTCAATTCAGGGGAGGGCTGAGATCAGGAGGAAACTACCTGGATGGAATACCATGGACTCAGATTACAGGGGTACAAGGTGGACACTCCGTGTAGTCGTTCTTGAATAGGAAGTAATTAAAATATTTTCTATTTAAAAATGGTAATATTTAAGCCCTTGAGGCTTTGTAATAAATTTTGCCCTGCGTGGCGATAATCTTGTAATATCGTATTTTGTCTCTAATTATTGTTCTGCTGTAACACTCTGATGGCTTATTATTCGTTAGAGCGATGTTTTATCGGCTAAAACGAATAATAATCCGTTGACTGGCGTTATTACCCCACGGTAATAATGCGGGTCGTCACAGGTGGTATCAGAGCAATGGTTTGAGGGCCACGCAAATCATTAGAGACTGTTTCTTGACTTAAGGAGGTGATCCTTGCTATATGGCAATACATCTCCTTTAATACATCTCATCTGTACATCCTTTCTTATGTGGTTAGCTCTAGGTTTAAGCATCGTTACTTTTAAATCATCGCATATTTTTAGAGCCAGAATGGGTAGTGAGGATGGGAACGGTGGTAATAATAGTTATGACAATTTAAATTATGTTACTAGTTGCTTTTCATCGGTAACAGTGTTTGTTTACAAAACTGTAGTATTAGTTGGTAAGCAATATAATGTTAATTATGAATTTAACATTTAATTTTGCTGCAATTAGGTATTCCGCATTTGACTTATTGCATTTCAGTTAATGTATGATTGTTGTATTTTCTTAACCATAGCGACATAGGGCAATCGAAGACAAATATGAGCAGGATTGAGGTAGTTTCATTTTGTCATATCTAAAAGTATAAATTTTGGGTAGTAGTGGGCTGAAAATTACAAATTTAATGTTTGCTAACTTGAGAAACATAAATGTAATGGTAGTATTATGCTAGGAATAATCATCTTGGCCATGCATGCTAGTATATACCTGGGGTTGTAAGTAATATGAATAGGAGGTGTAGAATGATCGAAATTATAGCAATTACCTATTTTTACTTCCTGTACTCAATTCATTTTTGTTACATGCATGTTGCTGTCCAGAACTTTCATTTTGCAACCTAGGATAGAAAACTTGAGTGTTAGCAAGTAAAAGTGATGTAGAGAGGACCATCCTATCATAACTTCTTATCTCTTTCAATCTGAGAACTAAAATAAACACACTGCCATCTTAGACAGCTAAGTAAGGAGAGTATGAATTATGGAGCAAAGGTACTAAGATGGCAAGATGTATGGTTCGCTAAAAATTTCTTTACCCCATTTCTGCATATGAGATTTCCCGGACGAGTGGTCCGTGGCGCTCCCGAACGCGTAAGTTTCGAGCGTACCCAGGAACGAAGTCCTGGGCGTACTCAGGGATGAGCCCTGAGCGTGGTTCCAAACGCGAAAGTTTTGGGCGATCCTGAGAGCGAGTTCTCAGGCGTGCCTGGGCACGGAGATCCAGGGTAGTGTAGGTTCGCACTCAGAGGCAAGCTCTGAGCGTGGTCCCAAACGCGAAAGATTTGGGCGATCTCGAGAGCGAGTTCTCGAGCGTAGCTGGGCACGTAGTCTCAGAGTAGTGTAGGAGCTGATTCTTTTTGCATCTCTATGTTTCTTGGGTTTTATTTGCCTAATGTGTATGCTGTGATGTGAAGACCAATAACAGTGAGGGAGTAATGCGGCTTTCTACTACTTGAACATAAATAAATTCTCATCTATTTGCATGCTGAATATTAATAAGGAAAACCTGGGTCTACAACATGAATAAAATTTTGTTCGTACCTCTTGTAACAACTTGCTACAGAAAATTTAATAACGTCATGATATGCAGGTATTTTCAAAAATATAATTCCCTAAATTTAACTACAACTTAAAGTGAGGTGACTTAAGTGTATACTGTACCATCGAATTAAAACTAGTGAAAAAAAAAATTTTCTAGAGCCTAGTCCGTAATATAGGAAAAATGTTCAAATTCCTTATTATTTCTAAAAGCCGGTTATATAGAATTACCCGGACTACTAAACTTAGACGAGTTGTTACGGGACCAACTGTAGATCATATATGCGCCACCATCCATTTCCTTTTACGGAGCACGTAACTTAGGATGAGACGTCCCTAGAGTGTAACCGGATTAAATTAGGCTACATATTCTTCATCTTTTGGATCATAGATAGCCCAATCGTAATGGGGGTTATTCGAGCCTTTCCCAAGTAATATATCCTTAAACTTCCCAAAGAAACATTCCCTTATTTTGTCCTAGCTCTTTTTGAGTGTATGGTTAGACACGTAGCCACTCTGGTGTCAAACCGAGGGAATGAGTCCATAGATACCTGTGTCTCTTTGTTTAATTCAGACCTGAACCGTCAACCTCTAGGCTTCTAAGTCTAAGCCTGTTGCGGTGTTAATCACCTCGGCATCCATGATCTGTTTTAAAGCATCCGCCGAAATATTCTTGTCTATGTCTGGTGCATTTCCCCAAGTTCATAAATATATGATTTCAGGAACCTTTGGCATAATTCCCGGGGCATGACATTGACCATGAGCTCATAAAATGAAATTCTGCAAACGAAAATGTTTCAACATGACATTAGGAAATAAGTATTTTCACAAAACCTCTTTGCATCATTCTATATAAATATTTCTTGCACCGTAGTGTTTAAAGTTTTTGGAAAAATATGTTCCATGCATTCCATGAGGACATATATTATGAATAGGGGGAAGTGTCCACTCTTTCAATATCATTGATCTATCACCAACTGAACGCAAAACCGTATGGCAATACTATACCCTATGTGTAACCAATAAATCTCTCAGCCTGCCTAGTAGTCTAGGGAGATCTGTTCAATTCCGAAGAGCTAAACCACGGCTAAAGAGCTAGTACCGTAGACATAGAGTTTCAATCCAAAATTTCTGACACCATAATGCCGTCCGAATAGAAAGTAACAATATTAACCAAGCAAGAAATACCCACCCCTTAAATAGCCCAAGTCCAATGCCAGGAAACTAGGATAGTGTTAATATAATTTCCAATCTTCCTATCATAAGTTTTCTTTTCAACCCAATTGCTTTAAGCAATACCATCTTCCTTGAACCACCCCGCGAAACTATCAACCATAGCACTTTAATAGACCAGCTAAAGGAATTAAGGGGTAGCTAAAGAATTAAGGAGGGAAGGGGCATTGGTTAGAAAAAGGAAAGTATTAACTGATGCAATATAGAATAGATTGAACGATTTTCCTACCTTAACATGAATTATAATTCCGATCCTAAGGTTACCAAATCACTAGTAACAATAATTGATAACCTGTAGCTTGATATCAAATTTCAACGTTGGCATGTGAGGAGTCAACAAGCGATATAAGCATAGGAGGTGTATCTACCAAAAGGCGGAATAAATAGGAATATCTAAAAGCACGCTTCGTAAAGGATCAATAAGAGACCTACCACAACCTTCTTCAGCCAGTTTCGATTTCGAGGACGAAATCATTTTTAAGGAGGGAAGTTTGTAACGACCCACGTCGTTAATTAACCCTAATTAGCGAATTAGGATGTTAAGTAGGATTAATTACATAAATGATAATCTAAAAATACGAGGAAATTTAAACTTTTCTACGTAGCCGTATAAATTGAAACCAACGAGCGATAAACGAATACGTTATTACCGGAATTCCGTCAATGAGGACGCAGACCAAATTGTAACGACTAGAGCTAGATAAAATATACTTGCACGACAAATAAAAACTTTCAAGTCAATTAAAATATATATAACAGTCCGTCATACAATTGTGTAATTATTACAATTCTTGTACAACAAATCAGGTTACATTCATTAAGCTACAACTAAAACTGGCTTAAAGTAAATAAAGATATTACAACTCTCTTTACATTAATAACGACAATACAAATGACTATAAGTTTACAAATTCCGGTCCTAATCAAATGACCGCCTCACAAACTTAGATAATTGCAACACAATTGCCACATTAGAAACTACATTCGAGTAATACAACAATATTAAGAGAAAGCCAAATTACAAGCTAGGCCATTTCTTACATGAATCCGATTGTCGTTAAATTGCCGATACACCGCTATTTACATATGAACAAGCAACTAAATTATAAGACCGAAAAAGACCGAACAAAAGAATTAATCGAATTAGAGTAAAGTAAGCATTGCCGTCAGAGCCCTAAGGATTAACTTCGGGCGGGGTAATCCGTTCACAGAGATACCTGACCGTCCGGGGGCCAGTCGGCACCTCTCACAACCATAGGCTCATCACACGGTATATATATATATACAAACCTGTTTTGAATATAGGAATCCAACCAAGGCAAAGGCTAGGTGAGCACAAAGCATCCCAGCCAAACCCACAACAGAGAAAACACCTGTCAAAGCCCTCACCATGCAAATATCCATCACAGTGAATCAGATAGCACCGGGCCAGAGCAACCACGCCCAGGGAGTATCGGCAGCCAACAAAGCCTCACGGGCAAGCCATCCACCACAATATCCCACACTGCATACCAGTAGCCAACCCGAGAGGAAAGAGCACAGAGGGACAAAGCAAGGTAAGGTAACATTCCCCAAATTCTTCCAGCCAATCCCCAGACCGCAGAGGCATCGTCACCAAGTGGAGCCGAAGGCCAGGGAGTGAAGAACCGACAAGCCGAAGGAAGATGGGGACGTGACGGCCACAGGAGAACCGCAAGCCAGCAGCAAGCCTCAGCCACCGTCAATCGACCACCACCCCAACCCCAAACCCTAGCATCCCGCACAGGCACCAGTGCAGGTAAACCCCAAAAGCCCAACATCTATGCAATGCCATTATTCCATTCCATCCAACATAGGCTAGCAAGTAGCAACCATAAGCATTCATCCACAATAGAACACATGAACCATAAGCATATCACCGGAAGTAGCAGAGGAGAGAAGAGGGTTACCGTGAGGGCGGCGGCTGCGGGAGTCACGGCCGAGCCACCGGTTCACCGCCGCCAGTACTCCCCCGGCGCATGGCGACGGCTCACCGGCGAGGACGGCCACGGTCACCCGCCTCCCAATACCACACCCTAGGCAAAAACCCCACACGTTAGCAAATTACAAAAGTAAATCACGCAAAGAAATGGGGAAAAAGGGGGGGAAAGCATCTGTTTTGGCCAGATCTGGCCGGAGATCCCCAAGCGGCGCCGGCCATCCCGGCGGGAACGGCCGGCCAGAGGAGGCGTCGGCGGGGAGCCGGCGTGAGGGGGAGCAGCACCGAGGCAGAGGCGCCGAGGCGCGGGCGCGAGAGAGAGGCGGCGCATGAGGGGAGCCGAACCGGGCGGCGGCGCTAGGACCCGAAGGCAGGGGAGAGGCGGCGTGAGGTGAGAGCAGGGAGGCCGAGAGAGAGAGGGGGGGGGGAGATAGAGAGAGGGAGTCGGCGGAGTGGGTGAGAAAGGAGGAGAGGAGAGGAGATGGAGAGGCGTCGGCAAGGGAGTGAAGAGGAGGCGTCGGTGGGAGTAAAAGAGAGGGAGAGGAGGCGTCGGCAGCCGAGGGGAGGCCAAAAGCCCAGGAAAACCCAAGAAGAGGAGGCAGTTAACCATAGATACAATTAGGGCACGAATAAGATGATACTAATAGCAATCTTAATAAGAAATTATGTAGATTATAAATACATTTCATGACCAATTGCCATGAGATAGAATCATTATAAGCATGCCCATGCATATTATTAAGCTAATATTGCCAATTTCGCCATTAATCAAAATGATTAGTTAGAATGCAATAATTGGTAATTTCTTAATCTTGCATTTAATTTGTGGATACTATTAAAATGAACTGGGAACTATCGCATTCTGTATAAAGGAACGAAATGAAAATTAGCGAATCCTGATTATAATTAATAGAAATCTTATAATGACCAGAATCTTATAAATAATTGAACCGTAGATTAATTTAAGTCTAAATAGCAGGAAAAAGGCTGAATCTTCAAAGGGAACCATATCAGGGTAACGAGGAGACTCAGCAGTTTAATATAAACTCAGGCAAGCATTCCTTTGAACACCTCTGCGGAGTATATTCGTAAAACAAGTATTTTGTATTAATCTAGTATCACTTGCATGAAAGAAATAAAAAGGGTTTTAAATCAAGCAATGGCTATATGTGAATGAAAAGGGTTAGATGGCAACTGATGGAGCAGTTGGCCACTAAAGTTAAGTAAAAAGGTGGGCAGAGGTTGCCAGGGGAGGCAGTGAGTGGGCAATGGAGGGACCTCTGCATAAGAATAGAATATAAGGGACTACAAACTTCATTTGTATGAACAGACCGTACCAACCGTATCAACCATCGTTCCGTCTTCACGGGCAGTCGGTACTCTAGTGAGGTGTTATGTTCTCCACAGGAGTGATTTATTTAGGGAATAGGCCCAAAGGAACCGGTATGAGACCGGAGCGTAAAAAACCCACAGGCGGGTTACGCATTGGCGTTATATACGCGAGAGTGGGGGCTGGTTGAGGGTCGGAGAACCCTACCAGCCAACGGTTATGTCGCTTTCGGTGGGTCTGCGTGGCTCCAGGCTGCCACTTGTGAGTAACCGGGTGGAGATATAATTACTGAGCTAGAGATAATTGTACTGTACTCTGTTCTGGGCGCCGCTTCAAAGGAATTGCGGATAATCCCAAGAGCCAACACGAGCAGAGTGATGATGGGTAAAGTGATACAAGCTTGCGCAATGCTATCAAAATCATGAATTCATGCCTGTCTCCGGGAAAGGAGAATTACGGAAACTTATGGGGTTTTTTGCTGTTCATGCGTATGTTCAGTAGTTTTCTAAATTAATAAATCAGACTTCTTTCAAAACCAACAAACCTTATTTTCTATAAGTCATGGAAATGACAGGGATGATGAAAAAGCGTGTTAAAAATAAACACGAGACTGAAGAGAGGAATTGAGATTCCTACAAGTGGAAATAATGGGCATTTTATGCATTTTGTATTATAGCGCTTGCTGAGTACGTCTGTACTCACCGTTGCTATTATCTCCCCCTTTGCTTAGGAGCATGTCAATTCAGGGGAGGGCTGAGATCAGGAGGAAACTACCTGGATGGAATACCATGGACTCAGATTACAGGGGTACAAGGTGGACACTCCGTGTAGTCGTTCTTGAATAGGAAGTAATTAAAATATTTTCTGTTTAAAAATGGTAATATTTAAGCCCTTGAGGCTTTGTAATAAATTTTGCCCTGCGTGGCGATAATCTTGTAATATCGTATTTTGTCTCTAATTATTGTTCTGCTGTAACACTCTGATGGCTTATTATTCGTTAGAGCGATGTTTTATCGGCTAAAACGAATAATAATCCGTTGACTGGCGTTATTACCCCACGGTAATAATGCGGGTCGTCACATAATGTCAACAAGTTAAAGGTGCATTACATCAGGACGGTATGAACAGCTCAATTGGCAAAGCTCCATCATAGCATTTTGAAACATAAGCTTAGATCACAACATTGCAACACACATTAATTACACCCAAACGATTGCCAATGAGTGGTGTTTAGGACAGGATGTATGATCAATCGGTCTGCATGCTCATGTATGGTGCAAATCACAACCCATCTGGATAAATGCAAGCCACTCTTCTTTTTTATCGAATCTGAATGCATGTGTCGATGCAATAAGGAATCCAATTCCATGTAGCCCGACGATGCTAACTATGCCTGAGTGTATGCGCAAGAAAAAGAGAGCATGGCTTGCACCCATACATATTGAAACAACGTGGACATGGAACTGATGGAAGAGGACAAGCAAAAACACAGGCAGTAAGAGCGATCGACCTACAAGGCGATAAGCCCCTGAAGTGGCTGAAGAGGGTGCATCAGTACACTGGCTGGATGGATCATGGATTGTGTAGGAGCAGGAGTAGTGTAGTACTAGTGCTACATGCCTACATGAGCAGGGGTTTGTCTGACAAAGGAGGGCATTACATTGATTGGATTGATGTATGTCATGTGTCAAGCTGGCATTGCACACTACAAAACAGTAAAAGCACATGCCACCAAATAAAAAAAAAGGCCTTGGATGCTTTCCCTTTCTATTTATTACTATTACCGTTACTACTATTACACACACAGTCACACCCACACACACTGAATGACACGAACACTTTCTTGTTTTGTTTCTGTTCCTGTTTTAGTTCTTCACATCACATACCTCCTGTGGCCATCCGCTGCTCCATCACGTTGTGCACCACCCAGGCTCTTGCCGCATTCCACCGCATTGTCCTAGCAAAGTGGCAATCCAAGAACATGGGGTTAGCCGGATATGGACATCTACCATAGGCGCCGGTGCAACGAAACCAACCTTTAATAAGTGAGAGCCTAACAAAATTTCTCTTCTTGGAGCAGAGATTGGAACCCAAAAAAAGCATGCGTGTGTGTATATATACCTGCGGCAACAATGGCAATGCCGCGCCCCTCACCACCGACGATTCGTCGTCCCCAAGATCCACATTTGGGTGCAAGTGCAACTCCTTCAACTTGTTCTCCTCCTGCTCCTTCTTGTCCCCCGCCGAGAGCCAATGTTCTTGGTTTCTTGATGCGTTCGGCGGTGGCTGTGGTGCAGTGGATGAATCTAATGGCTGCAGGGAGGAGAGAGCCTGGGGCTGAGGCCTCCTCCTGATCCTCATGGGTGGATGAGAGAGAGAGAGAGAGCAATGAAGATTTGGGGAGGGTGCAAATTAAAGGAGGGGGCTTTGGGTGTTGGTTCCTCCTTGGTTTTGGTTGGCCTCTTTTTTTAATGCCTCATGGATGCATTTACTTATGGTTACCAGTAAATAGAATAGGACGACTAGTGTAGATTGGTGCAAGTTTCACTCCAGCTCTTGGCTGGCTTGGCTTATCTTGTCTTTTGGGTTGGTTTGGCCTCAGAGATCAGATGGATGGATGCTCATATCTAGAGAAGGTGAGAGGAGGGGGCGGATCGTTTTTGGGAACGAGCTGTCGTATTCCTGTAACAATTTAGAAATTCTGTTACAGACAGAAAAAGTATCATATCTACTTACGAACATTTAAAAATAGTTAAGTACATTAAAATATGACCTATCGATCAATTTTAACAATTATAAGGACGTCCAAACCCAAAACATTAACTTACATTTAGAAGAAATGAAAAAAACTCCTATAAGAACGTTGGAGTGCGGTCATAACCCTAAAAAAATTAATATTCTTTCTTCTTCTGATCTCTGTGTTGGTGAAAAAATGAAACAAGACTGAGTACAACCAATCATACTCAACAAATCACATAGTGAAACACTATTTAACTACTTGCTAGGATTTTCAAGAGATGGAAATATATCGGTTCTATTAAAATATTTATAGATGCAATTTTATTTGTAAATGTTTTTAAACATAAAAGAACAATAACTTATTAAGAAATTAGGTTTCAAAACGTGATTACCAGACTCAACATTTCCAAATCATTTCCAAAACTACTTATACTTTGCTATTGGAATCATCCTTTAAATACAACTTCATTTACCGAAAACACAGCGTATTCGAATATCATTTATAAATGACTCTACAGAGTTGCCCAACTTTACCCATAAGATCTCTCAGCTCTAATGACTGAATTAAGAAAATAAGGCTTTTTACTGCTCAATTCTGTATATAGCCTCTACTTAGTAGGTATTGTTTCCTAACAAACTCGTGTGGCCCATGGTCTTGCCTGATTTGAAGCGGATTTACTGTTGTTAAATATGTTATACCCCCTCCCATACCACAAAAAATCTCTCAGTCTCTCCCCACTCTATTCAATCAAACTTGAGCAGCTACTAAAGCAGGTTCGACGAATCAATGTTTATAGTTGAGCGATCACTATGTTCTTTATTTGACATAAGGTTCTAGTCCTTATATTTTCATTGAGGCAACTTGATGAGGACATCACTTCGTCAGATACACACAACACTCCTCCACTTGACATTCAAGGACCAATCACTAGAGCTCGCGCCCGACAATTGAATTTACAGGTGAGTTCGTTCCTAATTACTTCTTTTTGTTCATTTGAGAATCGATTGCTACCTAATGATTTAATTATGATTAGGAACCATGGAGAGGACCTAGAAGTACTTGGAGAAGGGCTACGAGGCGCACAAGTCCAGCAAGGGTGGTCGAATCATGATGGAGGTCCAACTCAAGCCGACTTCGAATCCAATTCGGAGTCCAGGACCAGGCCGCACTAAAACGGACGCCCAGATCGCATCCGGACTCCGTTTTGGACGTTCCACATATGTATGGAAAGCTGAGAAGACTACCTTTCCAATGGCTCTGGTCCCATGTCAAAATTCCTTCTGAGTCAACGGGAATCGTCGAAACAAGTGGGTGTTCAGAATCTGTCAGGGTGCTGCGCCACCGTCTTTGGGCCGTTCGGCTTTGTATCGTGTTGGAGCCCATTAGGGGCGCGTCCAGGGGTTTTGCTTAGATTAATTCTGTCTTTGAACAGTATCGCCGTTTATCGGTTTGTGAGACCCCAACTTTCGAGTGCTAAATCAATACATCTGCAATTCAGTTGTGTTCTTGCTTGTGTTCTTCGATTCGCAGGCAAGAATTAGCCTTCTTGGCGAGGTCAACCGGCTGCGCACGGTTGATAACCTGAGGAGACGTGGTGCTGCGATTGCGGGGTTCGGAACGTGTCGTTCGGAAGCCAGATCGATTTGTGTCGTGCCTCCACCAAATCGAACATATCCAGAACCTGTTGGAAGATCGGGACCCCGTCCCTATCACAACTTCCATCCACAAGCCCTTGTTTCAGTGCCCATCCGCACTGCCACCCTTCCGTTCCAAGTCTCCACCCTAAAATAAGGTCATAGGAAACAACCATTTTGTGGCTTCCCGTGATATCTCTTTATCCTAGAACTACTTTTAAAATTCTATAAGCAAAATATCAAATCTCTTAGTAGTGTAAAACTGTTGAATTCCTAGTCTGCCATGATTATTAAATAGTATATTTCTAACGATACCAAGTCTTGTCAAGGTGAATATGGCCATCAATTTGAATTGAGCTTTATCAGGTGGTAGGACATAACTAATATCATGTCATTTTAATCATTTGTTGTACATGAAATAACAATGTGAAAATAACATAATAAAATACCGATAAATAAATAATTAAAAGAATGTATGTTCAATATGATCAAAAATATGTGACTTGCCTCTTTATACATACTCTCTATTTGACTGTAGTCTTGAAAAGTGACATTTCTTTAATTGTTCTTATAGTTCTTCTGTTGACCCACTCGTCGGGTTCGAATACTATCGTGGAACGGATTCAAATAAGTTGTTGCTTTGCAGAATGCAAGCTTGGAACAAAACACAAATAAATAACTAGAAGGCATCAAGGAAATATGTTTGGGTGGATGGGGTTTAGGTTGCTTTGGCTAAACAGAGTTGGAAATTAGCTAGGTGGGCTTGAGATGGTTGAACTGGCTGTATATATGCTCTTGGGCTTTTGGTGAATAGTAATGATAGAAATACCGCTAGACATGGTTTGGAATGATATCTAGGTTTGCTAGGTTTTTATTAGAGTCTTTTAGGTTAAACGGGATTGAAGATGGACTTCACGACTGAAAATAGTCAAGACGAGTATATAGGTTTTGTCAAATAATAAAAGTTTGGATTGTATTGGGTTTAGGGTTTAAAATAGTGTTTTGGTGGTTTTGGTTTTAATGGTGTGTGATATGGGAAAATAAAGCTAAAAAATGGGCAGACGGGCTCGAAACGGACGAAATGGATGTATAAGTGTATTTTAGAGTTTTGTGAACAGTAACATGTGTGGCTACTATTTATTACAAGTTTTACTGTTCACTATGGGTCTAGTCACTGTTAAAATTGGGCAGGATTGCTACAGTGAAGCACAGTGAAAGGTCAGCCCGTTAAGCTACAATAACCCGACTTTTTACCATTTCAACCCATGAATATTATTGTTCATCTTCCCCAGTCGTTCGCTGTGGAGACCGAAAACAGGGGAAGAAAGTGATGGCAACCGACGACGCTATGGTGTCTTGCGATGGCATCTAAGGCCAAGGTTGTGTTCCTGGGGTCTAAGGAATTCCATTTTGGGGTTCGACGGCGGGTAGAAATTAGGTGATTGCCGGTGGCGAGGTCTTTCTTCCTCGGGACTTTTGAATGGCATAGGGGGTAATGGCAGGTTAAGAGGACAGTAGCATTAGCAATTGACCATCACTGGGGTTAGGGAAGGCTTTGGGAAGTGGTGGCTTGGGTTGGAAATGGCTAAGTCGAGCTGCCCACGGTGGCCTTCTATGGCCAAGCAGTGAACAAAGGTGCCGGCAAGCTAGGGGACTCGGGACCACATGGCAATGCTTTGGTAAGGTTACTATGGGCAAAAATAGTCGAAATATAATAGACCAAATCAATAGAATTGAATTTGGGGCTTACTTTGGGTTTTCCGGTGATCGCCGGCGAATCTTCGGTCGATTCCTCAATTGGGGTGTAGGGGTGACTCACTGGACACCTATGCGATGTCTGAGAGGTTGACTTGGACTTTTATAGCCATCCCATGGCAGTTCGGCACAGGGAATTCCCAGCAGAGAATTTCTTCAGCTATTTTGACTTGGACCCCAACTACGTGTTATCAGATGATGTCGAGCGGTACATTAGCTCATTGGGATTCAATGCAAAGGTACTCTGTGCTTATATCACACCTTTGAACTTTAATTTTCATTACTGTTCAAGTATTTTACTATAAATTGGTGTAGTCCAAGACGTAGCCAAAAAAGCTTCCGCCACACAAGCACGTCACGCAGCGGCTGCCGCACGTTCCGACCGCCATGCCCAGCTCGTCGAGCTCGAGAAAGAGGTGAGCTCTACTGCTTTGGAGTGAGCGCTGCTTCATTAGATGGCTGCTATCTTGAAATGCCTCCTGTTACTGAATGATAACGCCATTTTGGCATTTTGCGGAGGCAGCAGTACAGTAATCTGTGTGTTTTCACCATGAGATCACCATTCAGAGTTTTATGACCAAATCACATCAAGCTACCGCATATTACTGATTTGATATCCCCAATCATCTAAAAATATGACTGATTTGATGTTCTCATGGACTTGGGTTCCTGTCGACTTCTTCGTAGTATAAATGTATTCCAGAGAACCATTTCTTCCTGTCTGTAGAGTTTAGAACATTGAGTGAATAACTGATCTATTTCATTTTAGAGCAGGTAATTGAAAGAGTAGATGTTGCCATTAGATTTGCGGAAGAATCATGGGTGGTAAAATTCATGAACTTTATTGTGGGAACAAACCAGTTATTGTTCGACGGCATCACACGGGAACTTCCATTGTAAGTGCTAATATGCTTTACACTTTCAGGGGTGAAAGTTCACTTCTCCTCATTGCAACTGTAAAGTAGTATTTTGTGAACTCCATTGTAGTTTTGGTTTCCAGAGTTCATATAAAGCTTTTTAGCTTTGTAAACATTCTTTTTAGTACATTTGGCCGTAAATCATGCCGCTGCAGGATCAGGGTTGTTGAAGGTTCATGGATGGTAGGAGTAATTGATGAAATCCTAATGCCCTTGGATGACGTTTCATTTCATCCAATCCTAGTGGATACAAAGACACGTTCCAAGCCAACAATTCCCTCATAAGCACAAAAAAGAAATGGACAATTTGATTACTGAGAAATTCCCAGCAGAGAATTTCTTTAGCTATTTTGATCTGGACCCCGACTACTTGTTATCAGACGATGTCGAGCGTACATTAGCTCATTAGGATTCAATACAAAGGTACTCTGTGCTTATATCTCACCTTTAAACTTTGATTTTCATTACTGTTCAAGCATTTTACTATAAATTGACGTTAGTTAAGAGTCTAGAGTTCAGTTCTGGACGTAGCCAAACCTGGTTCTGCCACTGATTAGAATCCACAAATTACTTGAGGGGCATTAGAGTCCACAAATTACAGATGAAGTATGAAACATCACTTCAACAATTCACAAGAAAAACAGAGCAAACTTGCTGTAAAGAGTCAAATAATCAAAATTCCAACTAATCTACTTACTTTGGAGCTCAAATACCATTACCATCAATCACAAACAAACCCATAGCAATTCAGAATGACCAACCTACCTAGCAGACCAGAAGCTAGCATCCGCTTCAGGCACTTCAATTAATCCTCACGGTTACCCCAGCGGCGCGGCGACGACGACAATGACGGCGAAGGCGAAGGCGAGGGCTCGTCGGTGCCGACGGGGATGTCAGAGAGCGGCGCCAGCACGCGCCTCACACTCATGGACCGCATCGGCCGGAAGCTCAGGGACCTCAGCTTGTTGTCCTTGTAGAAGACGCTCGACGACTTGCGGAGGATCAGGTAGACCAGCCCCTGGACGAGCACGAACACGGCCACCTTGGTGAGCGCGTCGCGGAGCTCCGGCGAGATGAAGGTCGCTTCCATGGCTACCGGTGGCGAGATTGGCAAAGGAGACGCGCAAGTGTGTGTATGCGCGTAATGGCTTGTGAGAGATCAGGTTAATAATCTGTGTATTGGCACTAGCACTAGTCTTTGCTTGATTGCTTTATATTGAGTGGTAGTCTTTGCTTGATTGCTTTATATTGAGTGGTAGTCTTTGCTTGATTGCTTTATATTGAGTGGTTGTGGGTTGAGCTTGTGGCATGTGCGCTTGCGAGTTGTCATTTTTCTTGGTCGTGTACGCAAGCGGTGGAAGTGTTCTGGGTTTCGTAGGTATCTTCGGTTCTTGATTCTGATTGATTGATTTGCTTTGCAAGGAAGGAGGTGGGCAACTCAGCAACTGTGGAAGAAGTCTCTACCCTTCGTGTTTTCTTTTTGCGCCGCCGTTGTGATCTCTCTTTCTATGATCTAATCCCGGATTGGAATTACAGACACGTGAAGTAGCCTAACCTCTCCCGGGAACTATAGGGCTTGTTCTTTTATGGCTGCAGTTTATGACTTTTAACTGTTCGTGTGAGAGATTATAGAGTAACTGAAATTCACGTGCGCCTTTTGCTGATATAAATAAAGTCAGTACAGACGTACAATGTGTACTACAATTAACTAGTAGACTCTATCTTAAAAAAATACTTTATTTAAAAAGTTAGTTACTATAGAAAAACTAAAAATTGAAACTAAGAGCCGCTTAAGAACAAGACCATACCATAGACCGAAACAAATTTGTGGTCGCAACGGCTCAGATACCAAATTATGACGACCCGGTCACCAGCGATGATTTTGGAGATCAAAATCGCATGGATCCGTAGCAAGATACAAGTAATTGGGGAATTTAGGTGAGAAGATAGAGGAGATGAGAAATAAGAGAACGAGGTTGGGAAAGTAGACTCTGGGTGTGTTATTTTGGGCTATGTCTTATAGCTATGGTTGATAGCTGATATCTTTTAGTTTTAGTGTAAATATTTATATGAATGATGTAACGTTTATATGAATAAATTGAATGCTGATAAGGCAATAAGCCGTTTCGAAAAATCTTTTCTGATAAACCGTTTTAGACCTCAGTCATTTTGGCTTGAGCTTCTGACTTCTGGCTTATTATTTTTATTATTTCTAAATTTCATTTTTTTGGGTTTTTAGCTTTTTTACTGGTTCTTTTTTTCGTATTCGTTTGCATTGTTTGTGATGGTCAAACCTGTTTTTCTATTTTTAATTTTTTTAAATTTAGTTGCACCAAATAAGTCACTATTAGTTACAGTGTAATTTTAACTGACTATAGTATAATTTCAGTTATAAATTAACTTATTTCAGTTCAATTGAGCGACACCTTAAAATAGTGACGGAAGTCGTTTGCTTATTTAGTCGAGGAAACCGTAAGCCATCAGATGAAAATTATGGGGGCTCTGTTCCATTTCTTCGGTACCAAGAACGTTGGTACAGGAGATGATTACATTATCTCTACTATCCCTGACAGGCGAGCCCTCCGGCATATGGACCCATTCTACACACGCTGCTGAGCACAGACAACTCACCACAGCCTAACCCACGCGACCCCCACAGCTCACTTTACGTTAGTATTGATTTTTACTAATAGTATTTTGCTATAACTTTTAGAAACGCTTAAAAATAAATAATAATGATTGAAAAGATTAGATTTTAGAAAGAGTAGACGAACAGTGAAAAATATAAGAGAGAGATACGCGCGCGTGATAAAAACGAGAGAAGTGAGGTGCGTGATAAACTCGTAACTCACTGCCTTATACCTAGAACGAGATAGTAGTGAGAGAAGTGAAGAAATCATATCAAAAAGTTAAATATTTATATTAATTTTACCTTATTTTAGTTTTTCTTAAAAAATTAGAAATAGAATCCAATATAAACAGACCCTTATACTCCCTAACCGTCTCACAAGCAAGAACTTTCTGACTTCTATCCACCGACGCCGTTGCTGCCGATGCAGGTGGCGGTGTGACAAGTACTTGGACGGCTTGGTTAAGTTGTCATTGAAGAAAGTGACGGGTGACATGGCACTCCGATTCGATCTCCAGGTACATAATGACTTATCTCATTTACCTATTACCAGGCAATCACTATCTTGGAAGCGGTGGTTTTATAATACACGGGCGTACGCAATTACCAGTTTGATCGAGCATGTTTCTATCGCTGCAAGGTGTTTTTTAGGGCAAGGAGGCCTGGTTGGTTCATTTTCGAAGAGCAGATAAGGCCTCTGTTTGTATTTTTCTTATGCTCCTAGCTTCTCTTTAGAGAATATAAAAATCAATACGAATATATAACTTTTCGAAATGACTTTTTTATTACTTTTGCTTCTGTTTTATTCTAAGAATAAGTCATAGGATTACAGGTGTATCACGTACTATATTCTTCTCGTTCTCGTCTTGTATATGTATCTCTCCTTTACTTTTTGCATCACTCACCCTCTCCTTTTAAATTATTAGCACAAGACAATATGAACGCTCCAAGGTGCAAACAAGGCTGTTTGACCTGGTCGCCTCACGTAATTTTCGCCGCAGAAGATCCAGACAATATTTTGGATCAGAGTGCAAACTATTGGTTTCACCAACATCATCCGAGAAATGATTCCAGGAGAAATGCCATACGTACGCACGTTGAAATATTTTGAGGCGCCTCGTAGCAAGGCGTTCTGCGAAACGAAAATGGTGCTGCTATTCTAGAAGTTTGACTGCACTGGTGCATCTTCATAACAGGACAGGCTCATCTTCCCCGATCGATTCCCAGGTGTCAAAAGGAAAATCTTCTAGTCGCGAGAACCTTTTGGGCTCAACATTCCATGTGCCACTTTGATTTGCTTGGGGTTTTTCAGAATAAAATGCAGTATTAGCAGGAAGAACATGGCCTTAATTTTCTTGGCCGCTGAAGCAAAGCACCACCGGCACCGACTGGCCTGCTCAGATAAGGCCAGCTCAAGCGCGCCAGCTAGTTTTGTCTTCCCGACGCGGTTTGCAAGCCAAGCAAACGTGCGCCGGCCTAAACGGTTAGGAGCCACACAGCTTGTCTGATTGCTTGACCTGTCGTGTAAGGTCCGTTCATTTCAGTTTCAGCTTCTAATTTCTGAATTATTTTTTTACTATTTATAAATTTTGTCTTTTTTTTCTAAATTTTTATTTTTTTAACTTTTTTGCCGGTTCTTTTTTCCTGTATTCATTTGCGTTGTCCGTGTTGAACTAGCATATTTTTTCTATTTTTAAATTTTTTTAGATTTAATTATATTAAATAAGTCACCTTCTGTACTCTTGGTCTTTCACAGCTTTTCAGCCCAGCCGAAAGCACATGAACGTGGCGTTTGGTCTCGGTGCGGCCACCGATTTACTGCTGAGTCACGACGTGCCGTCGTGCAGAATGGTCGGTGTGATTGCCGAAGTACCAGCCAAGATTCGGGAGTTGAAACTAACGTTTGGGATGTAGGGCTGATTTCTGCTCAAGTAGCACCATATTTGACATTGTGTCTGGCATATGACATAAGGCTATAAATTATGGAGAATAGATTTAAGTGCTCTGTTGAAGCTTGTATAGTACAAGGTACGCAGTATTATTCCGCTCGTTTCGGCTTCAACTTCTAGCTTCTGACTTATTTTTCATTATTCATAAATTTTGTTTTTTTTGAGCTTTTGGCTTTTTTGAGCTTTTTTGCCGATTCTTTTTCCCCGTATTCGTTTGCGTTGTTCGTGATGAGCTAGCATATTTTTTCTGTTTTTAATTTTTTTAAATTTAATTACGCCAAATAAGTCATCTTCAGGTACAGTGAAATTTCAACTGCTACAGTGCAATTTCAGCCATAAGCCACGGCTTTTCAGCACAACCGAGCGGGGCCTTATGCGTTCTAACTTCTATACATGTTTGTGCTCCGAGCTATTCGAGTTCGGCTCGTCCTAGACTCGATTTGAGTTTAGCTCAAACTTTAAACGAGCTGAACTCGAATTTGATCTCGAGCTCGCGAACTTCACCGAACTTAACTTGGATAGTTTGCGAGCCTTAATTCGAGCTTAAATAGTGATACATATTAACTTTTACCGAACTTACCTAAGTCAAACTCGAGTTCGAGCTTTTCTTATTATTGAAAATTAGTGTATGTTTAAATTATTTTGACTATTATCGAGTTTACTCGAGCTGAGGTCGAACTCAAACTTTTCTTATGATTGAAAATTAGTGCATAATAAAGTATTTTAATTGTTGTCAAATTTCAACAAGTCGAGCTCGAGCCTACTTGAGTTTAGACCAAGCCTACACGAGTTTAGGCCGAGCCAACCTCGAGCTTAGGGCCCTGATCAATATGGCTTCAGCTTCTGGCTTCAGCTTATTTTTGCACTATTCATAAATTTCGTCTTTTTCTGAACTTTTGGCTTTTTTTTTGAGTTTTTTTACCGGTTCTTTTTTTCCTCGTATTTGTTTACATTATACGTGATGGGCTAATATGTTTTTTCTATTTTTAAATTTTTTTAAATTTAATTATGATAAATAAGTATCTGTCAGCTACAGTGCTTTTTTCAGCCAGCTACAGTATTTTCAGCCATAAGCCATGAGGCTTTCAGCCAAACCGATCACCACCTAGGTCCAGGCCATTTAAGGAGCACGAAAAGCCATTTACAACTTAATATACTCAGCTTAAGCCCAACGATTGAGATGATTGCGACCATTGCTAGTTTTCGACCCAAACGTAACACAATAATCCTCAATGCGGGCCAATCACGTTATGGTTAAGCCCATTTAAAGATAACATTATCAAACAGCTCATTGCCCATCCAGAATCCCAGGTGCGTCATGAGTACGCCATGTTCTTTTTTGCTTTGGCTTATGGATTATACCTGTAACTTATGCCTTTTGCGCTGTTCGCAAGAGAGAATACGGAGTAACAGAAAATCACATACGATTTTGGCCGATATAAATAAAATCATTATAGTATATACTATAATCAACTTATACACTCTGTCTTAAAAAGACAATATGTTTAAAAGATAGTTACTATAAAAAAAATAAAAAAGTAACGTTTGAAAGTTGAAAAGAAAGGCTTAGATCCCATTGCCCGTCCAGATGTGTGATGCTTAGGCCCACATAATGCAAGTCGGCCCATTTCTAGCTTAGTTAAGCCGATGCAAGCCCTCTACCGGGCCCAATTACATAGCCTATAAATATTAGCATAGGCCCATCTAGACTTAAAAAATAGGGTAAACTATTTTAAAATAATAATTATTTTATTTATTTATAATTATTTAGACATATTTTTAAAAATATAGTTTCTATACACACACACTAACATATAGATTCAAGTTTTAGTCTAAATATACAAGAAAAGAATACAATCTCAAGAAAAATAATACTATCTCTCATATTAAATAACTATAATCTATTATTAAAAAATATTTTTTATTTTACCGGATCCTCGTAGGGCCCCGCAGGGGAGGATAACCCCCTGCCTCCGCCCCTAATGGGAAAATTCCTCGCGGGGGCCCGCCCTTGGGGGAAATTGCCACCCCTACCCAGGGGGCGATGCGTGGCACGTACCACACTACCCAGGCACGGCAGGCACCTTCCACTACGGCACCCCCGCACAACACAGCACTCCTCGCCCGGGCGTGGTAGGTGGCGGGCCCCACCGAGGTACCGCGCCCCCCAAACGTGGTGGGCACCAAGTGAGGTGTCGTCCTCCCATGCCGCAGCATCATGGCCCGTATAGCCATGCATCGATTGTTCCATGCACGTTGCCCCCCTCACCGCTCCCGTGCCGCGGCACCTGGCTATCCTCACACACGCGGCAGTGGCTCGGCTCGCTTCGGCGCTGCCCTTGCCTTGCTACCTCTGCCCATGCGCAAGAAAATTCCTGGATCGTCCCCCCCCCCCCCCCCCCCACATCCAGAGGCAGGAGAGACCGAGAAAGGGGGGAATGAAGGAAGGAGGTAGAAATTTGAAATTTTGCGTGGTTTTGATGAGGCGCAATGTGGCGCTGCTTGGGGAAAGAGGCGGCGTTCATTTTGGTTTGGGTTGGTGGGAGAGCCGGAGAGGAGCAGATAGATGGGAGTGGGAGGGGGATAATTTGTGATCTTTTAAGGCTTGTTTATGAGGTTGATTTTCAGCGGGGCCCATGTAGATGGACCGAGAATTTAAACTAAAATTTCGGTATTCCGGCTGAAAATAGACAAGGCCTTTGTACGCTCCGTGTAATGGACCTCGCTCTGGGCTCTCTCGACGTGGGCGTTTTCTCTTCTTTTCTTTTCTTTTCCTTAAAAAATTTTCCTGCTGTTGTTTTGGTTGCTTGCTGTGGTGTTTCCAGATATAAAAGCAACACAGATCTGTGATAGAAAAGAGCAATCCAAATTATGCACGATTCAGTCAATCCCCGTTCGGAGATCATGATGTGTCAGCTACCGTATGTAAACTTTGTTCAAAATATTGCATACTCACACACAGGCCCATACCATAGCACTAGTTTCTGTACCGGCTGATGAGCACAGTACCAACAGATAAAATTTCATGCAGCAGCATTTTACACTCACCAACGACGCATCACTCCAAGCAGGAACTAAAATTGCCTTCAAGCATTCAGGAGCAAATGGTATAAAATAACAAGATCACGTCCGGTTTGCCTTGATGTAACTTCAAGCGAAGGATCCAATGCAACCAAGTCATACACGCCATACGAACTATACATGTTTCGCATGCCTTAGTTTAGTTCAAAACGGGTAGAACAAAATCTTATTACAGCGCGCAAGGTCCTAGCATCCCTACTTCTTCAAAATTAGCTGCTCTCTCTAGATGCAGGGCGACTGTCAACTCGTGCAATTTCACTTCTTGACCTCCTCGTACTCAGCCTCTGGAGCCTGGTCGCCTCCGCCCTGTGATCCTGTATGCGAACCGCCAGACCCGCCACCAGACATGTGCTGCCCAATCTTTGAAACAGCCTTGTTGGCCGCTTCAATCTTGGTCTTTATATTCTCAATGTTATCGGAGGCCATCTCCTTGCGAAGATCAGCAACTGCTGTCTCAATCTCGGAGGCAACCTCTGCAGGAATCTTGTCCCTGTACTCTCCCAGACTTTTCTCAATGCTGTATATGGTAGTGTCTGCGGTGTTCCTGATGTCAATAAGAGCTTTCCGTTCCTGATCCTTCTGGGAATGCACCTCAGCCTCCTGGACCATCTTCTGGATCTCAGCCTCGGAAAGCCCACCAGAAGATCGGATGGTGATCTGTTGCTCCTTTCCAGTCGCCTTATCTTTTGCAGAGACTGTCACAATTCCATTGGCATCGATGTCGAATGCGACCTCAATCTGTGGCATGCCTCTTGGTGCTGGTGGAATGCCGACAAGATCAAACTCGCCCAGAAGTTTGTTGTCTGTTGCCATCTCACGTTCACCTTGCAAGACACGGATACCCACTTGTGTTTGGTTGTCAGCAGCAGTTGAGAACACCTGCAGAAAGCACACCCAGAATTAAGGCGGCCTAAACCATAAAAGGAACCCCAAGGGAGAATGGGAGAGTTTTTTGCTATTTTAGTACCCTCGAAAGCGGGCTTCTCTAAAATAGTACCCATACTGTGGGCTTCTCTAAAACGGTACTGTTACTAATCAATCTACTCCATAATAGTACTCCACTTTATTTTCTTTTTCTTTTCTGATTTTTACTCCCTAAACTACCCCTCCTCCTAATTTGATTTCTCTAATCAAATCGTTTCATTTCCAGCACTTGAATTCTGTTTCCAACCCGCACCGACGGCCGCCCAACCAGGCCCCTGCCGCAGCGCTGCTGCCCCTGCGCGCGAAGGTACCTCGATTCGTCCAGGGGAGTCCAGCCGTCCAGGTGCGCGTCATTGCCGAGGAGAGAGGTCTGAGAGGACAAACAAGAGGAAGAAAACCTTTTGCCTATTTATTTTGCCATGATAGCTCGTCAACACTTTCAATTTCTAGACAAAAAATGGTTGGTTCTTGATATTATACTGATACGTGGTACAATATTTCAGCAATGCAATTTGATGCAGTTATTTTTCTTTTTGGAGGAACTGCTCTTTTCTGAAGCTCTTGAAAATGGTTCTAGCATCTGTATTGTACGTAAATAAATCGATACAGTTGTTCGTTGCTACTATTTCAGTAGTCTCGGTATAAATAGGCAAAAGGTTTTCTTCCTCCTTGTTTGTCCTCTCAGACCTCTCTCCTCGGCAATGACGCGCACCTGGACGGCTGGACTCCCCTGGACGAATCGAGGTACCTTCGCGCGCAGGGGCAGCAGCGCTGCGGCAGGGGCCTGGTTGGGCAGCCGTCGGTGCGGGCTGGAAACAGAATTCAAGTGCTGGAAATGAAACGATTTGATTAGAAGGAAATCAAATTAGGAGGAGGGGTAGTTTAGGGAGTTTAGGGAGTAAAAATCAGAAAAGAAAAAGAAAATAAAGTGGAGTACTATTATGGAGTAGATTGATTAGTAACAGTACCGTTTTAGAGAAGCCCACGGTATGGGTACTATTTTAGAGAAGCCCGCTTTCGAGGGTACTAAAATAGCAAGGGAGAATGGGAGGTGGCAAACAAGCTAACATTACACGGATCAGAAGAACAAAATCCTGTCAGATATCTTGAAAAATACATCAAATTATAACTTATAAGGTTCTATTGTAGAATGAAAATTGTAACTACAGTGTAGAAGTCAGCACCATCCACCATTCAATGCATGGGACAGAACTCTTTACAGGAAACCATCACAAAATCATCTAAGGTACCGAACAAAGCTATGTAATGCTATAGTCCACAATATGAAATTAAACACAAACGCAATCACCTGCCAATGAAATTATCGTTAGGCCATAATCCACTGGGACAAACATAAAATCACCTGAGTTTTTACAATAAAGCCATACTTACTAACCTGACTTTTCTTTGTGGGGATTGTAGTGTTCCTGCTGATCAGTCTGGTGAAGATACCGCCAAGAGTCTCAATACCAAGTGAAAGGGGGGTAACATCAAGGAGAAGAAGCTCCTTAACATCCCCACGGAGGATGCCACCCTGAATAGCTGCACCCATGGCCACAGCTTCATCTGGGTTGACACCTTTGCTAGGGGCCTTGCCAAAAATTTCTGAAACCACTTCCTGCACTTTTGGAACCCTGGTCATTCCACCAACAAGAAGAACCTCGTCAACATCCTTGGTAGTTATACCAGCATCCTTTAAGCAATTCTTGCATGGGTCTCTAGTCCTCTCAATCAGACTATTAACCAAAGTTTCAAATTTTGATCTTGTCAGTGTGATATTCAAATGTTTTGCTCCAGAGGCATCAGCTGTGATGAATGGAAGGTTAATCTCAGTCTGGGCAGTTGATGAGAGTTCAATTTTTGCCTTCTCAGCTGCTTCACGTAACCTCTGCAGAGCCAGCCTGTCTTTTGACAGGTCAATAGCTTCAGTTCTTTTGAATTCACTCACTAAGAACTCCAAAAGAGTATTATCAAAGTCTTCTCCACCCAGGAAAGTGTCACCGTTTGTTGCTTTGACCTGACAGCAACATAATCAGCTGATCAGAACAAAAATGAAATGTCATATAACAATCTTTCTTGCTACAGAAAGTAGGAGTGCAAATTTTATAAATACCAACCTCAAACACTCCATTGGAGATTTCTAGAATGGAGACATCAAAGGTCCCACCTCCAAGGTCAAATACAGCTATCAAACCCTCCTTGTTGTTCGTTCCATAAGACAGAGCTGCAGCAGTTGGTTCATTGATGATCCTTTGGACATCAAGTCCAGCAATGCGACCAGCATCCTTGGTTGCCTGACGTTGTGCATCATTGAAATAAGCTGGAACTGTAATCACAGCCTTGGAAACAGATTTACCAAGGTAAGATTCAGCAGTCTCCCTCATCTTGGTCAAAACAAATGCGCCGATCTGGCTCGGTGAGTACTGCTTGCCATCTGCTGTTTCAACCCAAGCATCACCATTTGGAGCCTTCACAATTTTATATGGTACCATTTTCATCTCTTTCTGTGTCTGTGGGTCGTCAAAGCGCCGTCCTATCAGACGTTTTGTACCAAAGAAAGTGTTTTGTGGGTTAGTCACTGCTTGACGCTTGGCTGGAGTTCCAACAAGCCGCTCTCCCTTCTGATTAAAGGAGACAACTGATGGTGTTGTCCTGGTGCCTTCCGAATTCTCTATCACTTTTGGGTTCTGCAGTCATTTACTGGCTTAATTAAACAAATTAAAAAAAGAAGCTGAAAAGAAAGCATTACATGAAGAATCTACAAGGTCTCTATGAAGAATCTACAAGGTCTCTCACCTTTCCCTCCATAACAGAAACACAAGAATTAGTTGTTCCCAAATCAATTCCGATAACCTCATTTCCAGTTGGTTTTGTGCTGAAATAATAATAAAAAGGACACAAAAAAAGTTGAAGTCGTGCTGTGCAAAGTGCAAAAAATTCCACTAAATTGTGTGCGAACCAAGGTAAGATCATTACCTGAAAGTTCTTGCAAAACTACCCCACCTTGAACAAACATTGGCAGCACATGTTGATTGAACATTGGCAGTCAACTGAAGGGCGAAAAAGTTTAATGAATAGAAAAGGTAACATGGAACATGCTATATATTGATTTACGATTTTAATCTATAGAGTTGAACAAAAGGAAGGATCTGTGCAATCAAAAACAAAAGGAAGGCAATATTCCTAAAACAGGAAAAAAGAGAACTCTTGATTTGCGTGAGAATGCAACAGAATATTAGAAAAAGAGAGATATTCTTGAAACAGGAGTAAGGGAAAACTTGATTTGCATGAGAATGAGACAAATGAGGCAGGTAGCCAGGGAGCAGCTCCGCTGTGTTTCAGTTTCAGGGTTTATTGAACCCAAATCGGGTGGTTCAGGCAGCATAACAGTATATAGCTAGAATAAGTGCACTTAATTCACACTCAAAATGATAGTTTAGGAAATTTCCATGTGATCATCAAGAGAACTAATGGTTGACAGGGATAGCCAGATAGGATGCCACACCCTTCAGTTGGACTGTGTGGAGCAAACTAAATAGACAGGAGACAAGCGAAACACTTTCCAGTGAAAACATGCAAGTACACGGAACACCAACTGAATTCTTCTATTAATGCAATGACATGTATTTATAGTCTTATGTCAGTATGCATGAAATGCTGCAGTCTTGCCCTGTACATGCTGGACATTAATATGGCATGGCTCCTAATTAAAACAGCATATGAAGCCCCAATCCAGTTCTTGAGGAACGACCAACAAAAGTGATGTAACAACTCCGCTAACGACACTCCATTTCTGGTTGTTGTCTCCATTGCATGTAGCCATGCGCAAATATCCAAAGAAATGCACTAAATGCATCTGACGCAAAATCAGACATGCTCCACACTCCTCACTTCCACAGCCAGCACCAATGCATTCGAGTTATGTACATTAATAAATGCTAAGTACCCAAATATGCACTTACCCTATTTCATGTTTTTGTCCAAGCCATCCATGAGCATGACCCTGCATCATTAATGATTTGTTAACCTCGGCGCCAACCCTAAGGTAACTACTCTCCTCCTCACTCTCTCACCACCCACTACTCGCCACCTCCACTTAATAGCAGATACACAGATCCAGTTGTTACAGAGCATGCATTCTCAACTCACGCTATTAGAAAAACTGAAACAATCACATGACCACACCACAACACCATCAGTGGGAATCATAAATTCAAATTTCACCCTGCACCTAGAGAGCGCATTCATCTTCGCCTCTACAACAATGGGGAGACAAAACAAAAAGGCGAACGCCTATCAGATGAGGAACCGCAAGAGCCAACACGTAATCGAACAATTAGTCACCCCTGGCTCGATCCGATCAAATCCACGCAAAATTTGTCAAAAACAAATGGCACAGATACAGATCGGGGGATGGAAACCACCGCGCGTGCATAAGCCTAATGAAACCAGACGGTTACGAGAAAAGAGGAAGGTAGGGAGAGGAAAGGAGGGAGAGAGGGGGGAACGTACGGTTCCGAGAGGCGAGGCGAGCTCTCGCCGGCGCGTGGCTCGGAGAAGCAGCGACGCTGCCATGGCCGGGAGGGGAGGGTTTAGGGTTTTTTTGGCTTGGCCTCTGGGTTGATTCGAACTCAATCGCGGAGGACGGGGGTTGCGTTGGATTGGGGCATTGGGCACAAAGCGAAGTCTGTATTCGTGCGGCGCCGCGGCTGTCGGAAACGGTGGTGTGACTGAAACGGTGGTGCGCGGGGCGCCGCGTCGTCGCGGTTGCGGTGAGGGAGGCTGCGTGTGGAATGCTCGGGAATCGAATGGGATTGTGTGCGTGCGCACGGCACGGCAGTATCTGGCCGGGTGGGTTAGGAGTGTGATTTGCTTAGTTTTTTTTCTGGGCTAGCAGTGCCAGACCCTCTCGTTCGGCTCGGGCCGGGCTGGCACGAAACGCACCTCGGTTTGTTGATTCTTTTTGCGCAGACTGCACGACAATCTGTTTATATTTTCTTTTATTTTTGACTTCTATTTTTAAAAACAGAAGTCAATATAAACTTCTTAATTTTTATAAACTGCTTCTATTAGTCACTACTATTTATCAGCCACTATTTTTTTATTTTCACATATTTTAACATACTTTATATTTTATTATACCACAATTCCGTAAGTCGCATGGTGGTTCGAATATTATAGTGCATTTTATTGTACCGTATTTCTTATATAATACATTGCTATTGATCAACCACTACTATTTATCAATCGCTACTATTTATCAAAAATCAATATGAACAAACTCTAATACTTCCCGTGCCATCCCGAATAGTTTCCTGTTTTCTAACTTTCTGTATGGAAAACTGCTCCTTTTTCCATGGCAATTCGATTAGTCGTGCTATCAACACGTCTGTTTCTCATGTATATGAAATGTTTGTTTCAGTGTCCAACTCACAATAGATGAGGAGATTTATCCACGCGCACTGTTTTACGTTTACTCCTAGTATAAAATTTTGAAACAGCCACGCACAACAGTCGCTTTGGCCGAGTGGTTAAGGCGTGTGCCTGCTAAGTACATGGGGTTTCCCCGCGAGAGTTCGAATCTCTCAGGCGACGTTGTTGCTATCATTTTTTTTCCTGGAAAACCGGAGTGGATCGCTGCCGGCACCCGGCAGTGCGCGAGGCCAGTATAAATGCGCGTCACGCACTCGGGCACCGGCGGGCGTGCGAGGGCCTCACGGCGGCACGGCCGGAATGGGCGCACGATGTCGTTGATGTTTTGTCATTTCGCGCGGCGAGCACGAATCAAGATGAGCAGCGGGCAGCGGAAAGCACACGTACGTACGTGTCCTAGCCGGGGATGGCTCATGCCTTGTCGGCGCTCGTCGGGCAGCCGACCAACGGACGCTCGGGGTCGGGTGCGCCGTGCGCGGCACCAACAGCGGAAACTGGCGTTCTTCTCGCCTACTTCTCAAGAAGAGGCAAACACTTGTCGCACTGCTGTGTTCTTTACTAGTGAGCTACGCGCTTACAGGAGATTGTTTGGGGGGGCATCCGAGCATGGTCACTCCATCCCCCACATCGAGGACCGGCACACCCTGGATCAGACGGACGGATAAACTCCCATATATCATGAAACGTGCAATCTACGCAAGAGGCAGCTGCCCTTTGCCTCGGGTAAACGACAAAAACATGAACAACTCGGGTCGAAACAGGGGGTGGTGGAGCCATGATTTAGATAGGAGGCCAACCAAAACGACGATTTTTTAGCCAAGAAAGTGACAATCATAGAAAAACATAACATAATAATACAAAAGAAAGTTACATTTCTATTAATTTAAATTGGCTCTAATGCCTACTAAGAAAATCATAACTTCGCTCGCTCATGAGGAGGGGCCAAATGAATACTTTACAAAACAATTACTAAAATACTTAATGGCTAATCAAGGGAAACAGAAACATTGGGGGACTGGCCCTTGCTCACCCCCCTATCTCTGCCCTGGGTCGAAATGAAATGGCAACTGCATCCTACTCTGTTTGCCATCAGATATTGATAGGGTGGAAGAACATTCATTTGCTTTGACATAACTACCTTTCACTTCTTTTGGCCTTCACCATGGCCTAAGAGTGTTCTTGGGGGCACTTGTAATACCCGTAAAAAAAGAAGCAAAATCTCATTTGGTCACCAAAATATCAATCGGTAGTCACAACGCAATAGTAAGGGCCAACACAACATCTCTGGACGCCACAGCCAGACGGGGACAACAAGGCAATCGAGAAAGCACGACAAGGAAAACCAGTCGATAGAAGAGAAGGGAGCGGTTTCTCATTCCCCTCCCCATCCAAGGCCAAACCCAAATATCACACAACCACCTCTCATCGGCCACCACCAAGTAAGGAGCAAAGCCAGCCGATCATGAGTAAGGTGGAGGCAAGCCACAAGGCATCAAGCCGTAGGAGAAGGGCAGCACCGCACCACTGACCAAGACAACGACCACCAAGGGCACATTTCGAGTCCTCCCCAAAAGCAACCCAACAATCAATCGACAAAGTTAGCCCACCACCCATTCATGGCAATAACATCACTTTCTTAAGAATCAACCATGCATAAATTGTAGCCAATAAGCAACCGGCCAAATGTTACAAAGCATCACTAGAGCACCATAGAGCCATCATAAAGAGTACTAGCCGACGATAGAGAAATAGGAGAGACTAGGAGTAAAGGGGGAGGATGAGGAGACAAATCAGAGCTGACAGGTAATAGCCCTGACATAGGGCGAACCTAGGGTTACCAGAAGAAGCGCAGAGAGCTCGAGCGGCAAGGAGCCGGAGTCGACAAGGGGCCAAAGAAGTCGATGCGGAGGAGAGCCGGCGGTGCTAGCAACAAGGGCGATAATGCCACAGGCTGAAGCTGTGCCAAGGGGAGGGGGCGTAGCGTGGAACCGACGGTGGAGGCGCCAAGGCTAGGAAGGGCCAAGACGGTGCGTCGCCAAAGAAGCTGGAGGCGCGATGCCGAGCGAGATCCAGATCATGCAAAGGGAGAGGATCCAGGGGAGAGAGAAGAGATGAGGAATGAGGGGAGCCGATCGGTCAGAGAAAAAAAAAGGAGAGGAAGGAACAAGAAAAGAAAAGAAGAGGAAAGAAAAAAAAAGAGAAGAGAAGAAAAAGAAAGAAAGAAAAGAAGAGAAGAAGATTAGGCATGTAAATAAGATTTATTCGCAAGTATAGATGACATGATCCTTAAAGTATGGTTGTTTGAGCACCGGGACTGTGGGAAGGTGTTTGTGAGACGAGGATCGGTTATGTCGGTTTCGCGCATAAATTAATGTTGTCCCTAACTTTGCATGTGTATCGCTATGGTATATTAAGACAAAATGATGTTGTACATGTGGCAGCTCGGGTTTGGTGCTGTCCACGCATCGTTCGCCAGGTTGAACAGGTAAGTGCATGATAGAATAGTGGTTTGTGATACAAAATTGGTGCTTATTCTCTTATACCATGTTTTACCGTATAATGAAATGATGCTTATGATAGAATATCAACATTTGAAGAATTTTGTATTTGTATTGCACCATGAGCATCATGAAAGTCCTACATAGGTAGGCGAGAAGCATGTGCATAAATAAAGTTCTACCAAAAGGGTGAACTATAGCTTCTACCAGAAGCTCCCTTCGGCAAGGCACCTCCAGGGATGGAGGCGGAGGGGTTTCACCAACGAGTGAAACAACTCCACTATACCGGTATAAGATACATTGGAGATGCATATCATTGCATCACAGTGCACTTGCAGGAAATGAATAGGAGACAGAGATGCAGTATGGAGATTATGATTTACAGCCCACAAATATGTGGTTTACTGGACTACTATGCTAACCCATTGTTTTATCGTGTGCTTGCTGAGTCTTAAGACTCGCACTTACTTTATTGTTTTTTAGGTTACTGATGAGAGCGACATGCACGGGCGGGAGTAGTATAGTTATTCCACATACTACAGTAATTCACATATCACTTTTAGTCGACATGTTTAAACTGTGATGGTATGATAGGTAGTTAGTGTTAAAAGTATGTCATAACAAGAAATATTTAGCATTATATAGCATGAGTACTTTTTTGGTATTTGGCAAATTTATACCTCTGTTGCACTTAGTGTCAAGTGTTTGTTTTTTTTGCCGTTTGGTTGATATTTAATAAGAGGTGTTGCTGAGCAAGACTAACAGCAAAAGTTGGATTTGGTAGCATCATAGAGTAGGTAGTAGCATTTTGGGTTCAGGTGATAGCCTAGGGTGTTACAGCACTGATCCACAGAGTGCCTGCAACTGCGAACCTCCACGGTGCTGTGACATGCTCAAGAATGCGTATTCGATGCCTACACGTGGACCAACCAAAATGCTCTCCGGCTCTGGCCCATCCAGTACTTCTAACCCACCTGAGCTTGTGCTTGTGCTTCTTCCTTGAGGAGGAGCACTTGAAGCGTGGCGGCATGGGCATGTCGGAGGTGGTCATCGGAGATGGATCTTTGGTGGCCGACGGCGAGTGGCGGCATGGGGGGTTTTCATTCAATTTGGATGGGATAATTCTGGATGAGATGATACATGTTGCTTGTTTAGTTGGGTAAATATAATAATATAAATTATTGTTTGATTGGTAGAATAGGAGTAGTTAGGATGATTCGAGTTTGTGCTTGGTTGAAGGGATGAGAGTGGATGTTGTAACCTTTAGTGCTTGAGTAGTGAGATTATCATCTGCAGAGAGCATGCATGCATGCACACACACATTCTAGGGGAAGGCTTCAGTGGCGCATTTGAATACAGAATCTGTTGGAGTTTTTTTGTCGTTTCATTGTCTTCATTTATGTGACATATGTACCAAAAGGCTCGTTTGATTCATTTGCATACTTTCTTGTAGCCATGCTATTCCCAAAGATAATAGCCATCTCATGATAGTGCTCAAGTGGAGTGTTCAGGTAGTCAGCATCAGACTGGTTGTCCTAGCAAAAATTACAATGAATGAATAAGTTGCTATATATAGAATGCCTTCAAGTTTAAAGAAATTGCATGACAATTTAAATGTTGGAATTACCTTGATATAACCAGTGTAATTCTCATGAGCAAGTTTGATAGTGCAAGTATTTTTATCCTAAAGAGCACCATTTTATTTATGGAGCTTGCCTATCCTTGCATAATGTTTTCTCCACTTTCTCATGTGGTTTTGAACCTAATCTCCAGTCACATTCACCTTTAAATACTCATTCAAGGCCCTTACATAATTGTTTAGGTGTACTTTCTTGAAGCCAGAGCAGGCTTGAGTGCCACTAGCTACAAGATTAGCCAAGTAGTTTAGCACAAATGCAGACGACAACCCTGCCAACATTGTTACGCCCTATGTTATTCCCATGAGTTCAACTCAAATGCAGACATTGCATTCTTACCAAGGACCTAAATGCGTAGTCTCAGTTTGAATTCTTGATCAGCTTGTGGTTGTAACTCTTTCTTCGTGCAGTTACACTGGTGGGTCGTTGCGCTCCTCCAGAGATGCTACAGATGCTAACGTACCTCACCATGAAGCACGATGCTCGCGTGAACAGGGTTGACACGGTTCGGGCTTATAGCTTTGGAGCCCTCTACTTTGTCGAGGTCAGTCCATAGCAATACAGATTATGCATCAGAAAAGAAGGCTTTGTGCCCCTCCACTCCATCCTGCGTTCCACTAGCAGTGTGATCCAGGATCTTATGGTATATTCTGCTCCTGCGACGACACAGGTAGACATCGAGCTCTCGGAGGATATGCCCTTGAGAGAAGCTCACACCATCGGCGAATCGCTGCAGGGTAGGATTGAGAAGCTGCCAGAAGTAGAGCGGGCCTTTGTTCATGTGGACTTCGAGAGCACTCACAAACCGGAGCACAAGGTCTGGAGCAGGCTGCCGGCAACTGGACTTAGTAACATGGTAGCTACCTTTGAATATAAGAGCCGCATGGAATATGGATGTCTCAATGGAATAATGCAAGGATTCGCCATTTTGGGGAACCTACCTGATGCCGATTGCTTTACCGCTTTTCTTTTCTGGACGATTGACTTGTGTTTCTTGTTTCCCAACAGCATTTCGTTGGGTTTAACAGGCTAATCCGGGGGCGGTGTATAGCATACACTCGATCAAAAAGTTCTGGGCGTCGTGAAGAGTTGAGTTGTGAATACTTTACTATTGCATAAAATGTTACATGCATCATACATCACACCTACACACCTGACAGCATCCAGTTACAGTTCAGTTATAGCACTCCCAAGGTCCCAAGCAGCTAGCACGTCGAGCAGTGAGACAGATCTACTGGGAAAATTCTCCTCGCCATGCATTAAGCTTAATGCTAGATACAGACAAGATGAAGATAGCTACCGCATCATTTCCAGATTCGAGTGGGCAGCAAAGGGCGACAAAAAATCATCACGTAGCTAAAATTACTGGGCAGCAACAACCATAGCGGTGCGAGCAGCCGAGAAAGTTGATATCAGTGCCCCGAGCTGCAGCTTGTCATTGCAAGCAAAGCTTAGCCGGTACCTGCACACAGAAGAACAGAGATACCGTGAACAACGTTGCTAACAATTCAAGGGTATATACCAGGAATGGTTATCCTACTTTTCCCAGCAGAATCATAGCTCGCATACTGGGGAGTGGGGAATATTTCAGAGGATCACATTAGGTCACTATCCAGTACTGTACTATCTCAAATATTCCGGATAGGCAAAGGTCGATTATAAGTAATTGCTTCACCAAAACTACCACAATTTTCACTTTCTGAAAATCTACATGTTACACACATAGAGAACTCACATGCAAAGTTGGCCACACAAAAAGAATGTTTTGCAGTGTGGCACCATTTCATTTCAGCAATGTGATTTATATTACTTACTGCTTTTTTAAAAAGTTAAATAAGGTCCAAGGGTACGAGCACAGTCAGCCAGGAAATATATTGCTGGCCTTGAATTTGTTACAGTACTCACAAAACTAGGGTAACTACTTTTTGTGTGAACTAAAATGACTATCCTGAACAACATAACATGCATAAATCAGAAAAACACATATGGCAATTTTGACTTTTGAGAATACAATATTACTATCACAGTTAGATGTCAATCTGAGCAGAATCATCAGCAAAACATAATTAATTAATGATGCAGTAAAATCTAATGGTAAGGCAGTGGGCAACTGGGCATGCATAATTCCAGATGAATTAGAAAGATGGCATATTAACTTTTGACTAGAATTCAGCTTTAAAAGTATGAACAGGACACACTCAATATCTGCCATATCATTAATCAGCTTTACACGTACATCAGAGGGCATTTGTATATCGAACACAAACCTGCAAGAAATTTATTTAAAGAATTATAAGAAGGTTTTGGAAGATTTGACGAATAAAGAGGTTTCGAAGGAATGAAGGGCAGGGTAGCAGGAGGGAGCGCTTACATAGTGACCTCCCGTATGATATCAACCAAGGCCAGCCCTTTTCTCATTTTCATATCAGATATATCTAAGCAGATAAGGACATAAATTGCATAAGACACACTTCTAGATCAATAAGTGTGAATTGTTAGGAGGACAGTACTGGTAATTAAGGATACATTTGAAGCTGGTTGAAAATGATTCATTTAGTAACCAAAATGCTATCTGCTCAATGTCTTTCGGCATGGGGTTTCCCGTGCAAAGGTAGACAGCTTCTTCTGTTATTTGCTGGGATGCCATGTTTGTTGACTGCACATAAAAAGGCAAGGTAAGTCAGTCTCAAACCAATTGTTATAGGCACACCAGCCAATGGAACAAAATAATGGATATCAAAAAACAAACCATGTCATATGGTTAGGCTAAATGGTGAACTTAAGACCTACAGACGTCTCACAAGTATTTGATGCAATATAATATTGTAAGAATGGCATTAGTTGAACCAAACGTCCTATGTTCTTGTTATGCAAATCAGAAAGAACTATGCTTCATCCAGATCACATGCAATATTTTCTTGTCTTTTTCAACTCTCCCACACACATGGGAACCTTTTATGGCTGGATTCTTTTATGCTTAAAGTTGACTTATACTTATACTGTCTATAGTAACTAGCTTTTAAACGGTGTGTTTTTTTCAAGACATGGTTAATAGAAAAATTGTAGTAAAAAGTGTACTGAGTTCAACTGTACCGGCTAAAATCACATGCAACTATTTTCCTGTGTACTGCCTCTCGTGAACAGTTAGAATTCAAATATTTAAGCCATCAATCATCAGCCCAAAAGAACCCACCCTATATTTTTCATTAACTAAGTATCACAAACTCATGGTAAAAGACAGCAGGTTTAGAATGCTCAACAATACTTGAGTATTCAGGCATAACCTGCAATATATTCAAAGCCTTCCTCATATCACCATTGCTTAACCGCACCAGTGCTGTCAAGCCACCCTCATTTACATCAAGCCTGCAAGAACATGCAGAAATTAAGCATTATCATGTAAAAAAATTACTGACTTCTCAAGTCCCAACACAAGTAGTAAAGAAATTCAAGCATAGAAACTGAGAAAGCTAATGACAGTTCTAGATTTCTAATATAATTTTACAAGGAAAATAAGTGCTTACGCCTCGGATTTTATTATATGTTGAAGACGCTCTCTAACATGAGTGCCATCAAGTGGAGCAAATCTAAACCTAGTGCACCTTGATTGTAGTGCTGGGATGATTTTGTTGACATGGTTGCATATGAGTGCAAACCTTGTGCTCCTTGTATGCTTCTCAATGACTGTAAGGAAGGGCAGAGTAAATTAATTTAAGAAAAAAAAAAGCAATATTACAGTGGGTCAAAAAGAAAACCTTGAACAACAAAAACCTCTTCGCAACGCAAACTGTGCATCCTTGGTCATGGCATCTGCTTCATCCAAGAGGACCAACTTAACAGAGGGTTTTGCTCTACATAAGTTAAATACAAAATATTTTACTTTGTGGCACTATGAAGAATAATAATATAATTGCTTGATTGATCATATATTAAATCTTCAATAGTTCATTCAATTATACCAGTAACCCTAATGCAGATAAGAGATAGTGACAACAAAATGTGGGTATCATGAGACACATGCAAGTATGCAAACTCTATAGAGAGTATTTGGTTCAGATGATAACTGCCTAATAGAAGCTAGTTACAACAATATATGACCTCTCATGTTCAACACAAGGGATCTCTTTCCCAGCATGCAACTCTAGATCCACCTTAGACCAAGGAATAAGGCCTTAATCAATCAAAGGTTAAACTAAGACATTACCCCCCCCCCCCCCCCCCCCAACGCTCACACACACAAAGAGTACCACCTAAGAACCATCCCAAAATAATTAATTTCGCAAAATGTAAAGGTGCATCTCAAGAAAGACTTGTAATGTATACCCAAAAGAGAGGCTGTGTGCGCTAGCAAAGTCCTGTATCTGATGCCTTACAACATCAATCCCACGTTCATCTGATGCGTTGAGTTCCAGAATCATGTTGCCATACTGAGACCCGTATAGCTTCCTCGCAACAGCCAATATCGTTGATGTTTTCCCAGTGCCAGGTGGACCATAGAGCAACAAATGTGGAAGCCTATTCTCATTGGTAAGCCTGTCAACTGTAATAAATGAAATGACATAAAATCATCAGATTACAGCCCAAATGGTCAAGAGCATAAATTACAGAACCATGTATAAAAGGCCGAAACAGCAAAACCCAGGAAAAAAACATCATAACCCTAGGGAAAAAGCAAGCAAGAGTCGAACTATTGGAAGCAAATGGAAAATGAACACCGTAGGCCTTACTTCCTAGCCCTAGAGGGAGTAGTGCCAAGAGGTTACTAAGTAATACCATGTTACAACTTAAGAGCTAAATTTGGGGATGAAATACCCATATGACAACCAAGACACACCAAAATCACTTAAGCAGAACAGTTCTCACCCAAAATTACAGGCGACAGTAAATAAGTAAAAATCACATCAGATCACTAACAATACCCGGAGCTAATCAACAGGATGGAGACCAACATGGAATTAAACAACAATCAAGGCATCAGATCGATCTGGCAAATTACTAGCTACTAAAACGCGAACCATATCGAACCTCCCCTAAAGCATGAAAGCAATCGCGAATGACTAGCAGCTATATTAGAAAATTTCAAAATCCCAACCATATGGAACCACCAAATCTAATCAAATCGCTAGTAAAGCTATACTATATGACTTGATCACATAACATCCCATGTGGTCGCACCAACTCACCCACAGAAACCCTATTTAAAATACCACCAAGTCCAAAACCCAATGGAATCGAATCGCTCCCAAAAACCCTAAAACGCCGCACCGAACCACCAAACTAAGCGGCGGTTTAACAATCATACAGGTGGTGCCCGGAACAAACGGGGCTGCGGCCACTTACTGGTGTCGACGATGTCGCGGTGGGCGGCGACGTCGGCGAGGGACTGGGGCCGGTACTTCTCGACCCAGGGCGCGGCCTTGCCGGCGGGGGCGGAGAGCAGCGCCTTGCCCTTGGAGACCGCCCCCGCCGGCGGCACGGCGGCGTCGATGTCCATCGGGGTGGCGGCGGTGGCTCCCGCCATGGTGGAGTACAAGGTGGGGAATCCTAGAGTTGGAGGAGGGAATCAGGGAATGATTGGCGCCAGTTCGAAACCCCTGTCGGTGTCAGGGGTGTAGTTACTTGTTGGCTGGTGCGGGCATCGCTCGAAGAGGTTTAGCTTTGGGCTCGAGCCGATCCGAGTCCAGAGCCAAAGCCCATCGTACTGTGGGTCTTAATGGGCCTCTCAGATTGGGCCTTGGATTACTAGCCTATGATGGGCCTTTATTATTGGTCTTTAATAAAAACTCGCTTTTGGTACGGTAAAATTAGGGAGGGGAGAGATCTACCGTGTGAATCCGAATTAACACGCGTAGGGTTTGTCTAATTTAACGGACTGTTTAGAAGACTTTTTGTAAAGGAATTTCACGTGAAACAGTACAGATTTTGTACAGAAAACAGTTCAAATTTCGCAGAAGCCAAAAATATTGCTTCAAACGGCGCCTAGAATTGGTTTTCAGTACATGAACGATATATGCCACATAAAAGTCGTGTGTGTGTGTCAAGCGAATGAAATAGCATTGTGAGTGTGTTCCTGTAAACCGATCGGGTCGTCGTCGTATGATCTCTACAAGCACTCAGGTACTACCGAGGTAGAAGAAGTAAACAGCTAGCCACGATAAAATTAAGAGAAGTGACAAAATTGGATTTATGCCTCTTTAAAACAGACCAATTGAAAAAAATGACAGTCCAAAAGATGATTTCTTTGATATATGCCACTCTAAGACCGTTTTGCTCCTGTACTGTTCTTCTTCCTTCCCTCTGTCATCCCCTTCTTTCTCCTGCTACTACCGACCGATGTTGGAGAGGGGCTTTGGCTGCTGTCGACGGTATGTTCACTAGAGCAACCCGTCCGCAGGAAGTGCCACGAAACGCCCAGTGTGCATGCTGTTGGATATTGATCTCAGGCCAAACGCCCGAGACGAGGGAGACGTGGGGAAACCCACATCCCTGTTTTTCCGCGCCCTGATCGGGGGAGCTTACCATATTGGTTACGGTCCCCCGTTGCAACAGCGTATATATAAAGGATGGGTACCGACCTCTCAAAAAAAAAGGATGACGTTCCCGTGAGAGCCACAAACCCCGGAAAAACCCTAAGGACCCGATCTCCTAAGCGCTGCTAGCAACGGGAAGGCCGTCGCTGCCGCCTCTGCAGGACTTCGCCGGCGACCCTCCGGACCGCGACCGTTCACCGACTCTACCTCACGCCTGCATCACTCATGCACGGGTCTTCGCTCAATGGCGCTTCATCGGCGACCGTAAGTCTCGCTGCCCCAAACCCTAGGTGTTCTAGTGTTAGGCTAGCAGATTATGTGATGTGCTTGAGGATAAAGATCTAATATTTGGTATCAGAGCCACTGCTAGTCTCCTAGAACCCTAGCCGCAAGTTTATGTTTCAGATTAAGGCTGTCCTTGGGCTCGGGTAGCATTAAGAAGGAGGTGATTCAAGTTTTCGTATGCAAAACTCTAATGAAAAATACCCTAAAGATTCCCCACCCGAACCCTAAATCCCCAATTAAAGCTTCAGATCGGAAAGAACAAAAAAAAAGGGGGAAGGGGATCGGATCCTACCGGGTGTTGCCGTCGTCGCCGGCTTGCTGCTCCGCCCTGGAGCCGCGCGCCGCACGGGGGCCGCCTCTTGCTGCCGTCGATCCGCTCGGGGCCGCCGCGCCGCCGTTTTTGCTGGTGCCGCGCTGCCGCTCCGCAGGCGCCACGCCACCGCTTCGTTCTGAGGCCACTCGGGCCGCCGTCGTTGCGCGCGCAGGGCCGCCGCCCGCTGCCGCCTCGCGCCGATGCCCCGCCATGGCGCCGCCGGGTGTCGCCGAGCGCAGCCGCCGACGTCTTGAGCCGCCTCTCCACCTCTCCCTACGCGGGAGCCGCCGCTCCGCCATCTCCCATGCGCGCCGCCGCTCACGCCTCTCCCTGCGCCGTCGCCTGCTCCGTGTATTTCAGGAGGAATTTGGCTGAATGGCATTAGGGTTAGGGTTTTGATGCTTTTAAGTCTCGGGTAGAGAATTTCCGGCCGCTGGATGCAATCGGACGTCGCGGGGAGCGGGCAGGACCAGCGCGGGTTTTTTTTGGGCCCGTTTCGGCCGGCTGCAAGTTTTTTTTTTCCGCCCGTGCGGGATCTCCTCCCGTGCGGGAGTCTTTATGGGCCTTTTCGGCCGGCTACTGCGCGCGCGAGTAGGTGGGCCTGAGCGCGGGATTTTGGGCCATGCAGGATCTCCTCCCGTACGGCAATTTTTTGGGCCGCTCTAAGGGGGCTGCGGGGAAGTTTTTGCGCTGCTCATTTTCTTAGCCCAAATTTTGAATATATTATGTATATAAATGATGATTATTTGATGTCTCTCATGAAATTATTAACGGATAATGTTGCTAAGCTGCTGAAAATTATTATGCCCTTTTCCGCTGCGTAATGTTCTGCCCCTAATTGAATGGAACCAACGGAAAATTCAATTGGAAGGCTGTATTTAGTTTTACATGCTATTACTCTTTGACCAACGTTAATTGTAATTGCATGTCATCAATAAAGTTTATTTTTATGTTTAATTTTCGCCATGCTATTACTCTTTGACCAACGTTAATTGTAATTGCATGCGATAAATTATGTTAAATTTTTCGTTTCTGCCCAACGGTGATGCGAAAAATTCTTATGAGCATGTTGTTAATCATACCAACGTAAGGTTAACATTCATGCAAATTAATTATGCGTTTTCCTAATGTAAATTTTAAAATTTTTCAGCTGCTTATTTCCGCTCAAGTTAATGCAATTGAGCCACTTAATGGTAGTAACTTTCAGAAATAGAAGTTTACACTTATGACGACTTTTCAGCTCTTGGATCTGGACTACGCGTTCAGATTCGATGAGCATGTCGCTCCCACTGAAGGGGAGGACAATTTTGACGACAAAATGAAGGATTACAACACTAATGCTGAAAAGTGGGAGCGGTCTAACCGCGTTTCACTTGCTGTGATGAAGAACTCCATCAGTGAGGCCATAAGGGGAGCAATCCCTGAAAAGGAAAGGGTAAAGGACTATTTGTCCTCAATCGAGGATCATTTTAAGGGGTCCTCTAAAGTTTATGCTACCACACTGATGCACAGGCTCATGAACACTAAGTACAATGGTACTGGAAATGTCCGTGAGCACATTATGACCATAATCAATATTGCTGCCAGAATTAAGACAATGGACATGGCAATTTCTGATGGTTTTGTTGTCCATTACATTATGACGTCTCTTCCTAAGCAATTTGAAGCTTTCAAGGTGAACTATAACACATTAAGGACAAGTGGACCATGAGCGAGTTGATCGCTAATGTTTCTCAAGAGCAAGAGAGGCTCAAGGCTGAAGGGGCTACTGATTTTGTGAATCAAGTCGGCTCCTCAAATAAAGCTGGTCCCTCTAGAAATAGAGGTGGCTACAAAGGAAAGGGAAAGAAGGAGCAAGCCTACTCCCCTTATCAGAAGCCACAGCATCCACAGCATCCTAAGGCGCCTAAAAACGCTTCAGGTCCTGGGAGCTCAAATGAACAGAAGAAAAGTGGTGAGTGTTACTTTTGTCAGTCGAAGGACCATTTCAAAGATGATTGTCCTAGATGGCTGAAATGGCTCGCCAAGAAGGGTACTTATGAAATCACTTTTGTTGATGAAGCATTTTATGCTGATTTTCCTATAAATTCTTGGTGGATTGATTCTGGTGCCACTGTGCACGTTACGAATTCCTTGCAGGGATTCCATATGGGCAGATTCTTGGTCCTTTTGCCAGGTTTCTACAAGAAAATGGTATAGTTGCCCAGTACTCAATGCCTGGTGATCCCCAGCAAAATGGAGTAGCGGAAAGAAGAAACCGCACACTTATGGATATGGTTCGAAGTATGTTGAGTTACTCCACTTTGCCTGTAAATTTATGGATGGAAGCATTAAAGACTGCTGCACATATACTCAATCGGGATCCCAGTAAATCAGTGCCGAAAACACCTTATGAATTATGGACTGGGAGAAAACCAAGTTTGAACTACCTCCATGTGTGGGGTTGTGCAGCTGAAGCTAAAGTATTTAATCCACAAATTGGGAAATTAGATCCCAAGACTGTAAGTTGCCATTTTATTGGCTACCCTGATAGGTCTAAAGGGTACCGATTCTATTGTCCAGATCGTACCACAAAATTTGTAGAAACAAGGCACGCTGTGTTCTTGGAAAATGATGGCATCAGTGGTGACTTGGAGCCTAGGAAAATTGATCTTGAGGAGAAGCGGATTTATGTTGCTTCACCGCTAATCCGACAGACTGATTTTCCCATGCCCCAAATGGTTGTGCCCACAGTTGATCCTGTAGTTGCAACTTCTGTTGCATCTCCAGTTAATTCTGTGGCTACTCCTTCTGTTGAGGGCTCTGAAAATACAAGTGCAGTACCTAATGATGAGCCTTCACAGCCCTCTGTGACAATTAATGAACAACCTGATGAGCCTACTAATGAACCTGTCAGGAGATCAGAACGAGTGAGGAGATCTGTTATCCCAAGTGATTATGAGGTTTACTTAAATGAGGATGATCTTGGGAAGGCAGATGATCCTAGCTCTTATAAGGAAGCTATGAAGAATAATGATTCATCTAAATGGCTAGATGCCATGAAAGATGAGATTGAGTCTATGGGCGCTAATGGGGTATGGGTCTTAGTGGAAATTCCTAATGAAACCAAAACAGTAGGCTGCAAATGGGTCTACAAAACAAAACGTGACTCCAAAGGGAACATCGAAAGGTTTAAAGCGAGACTTGTAGCGAAAAGGTTTACACAAAGAGAAGTCATTTTTCTATAATGAAATCTTTTCTCCTGTCTCAACTAAAGATTCATTTAGAATCATAATGGCGCTCACAACACATTTCGATTTAGAGTTGCACCAAATGGATGTTAAGACTGCATTCCTGAATGGAGACTTGTATGAGGACGTTTACATGACACAACCGGAAGGTTTTGTTGTGGAAGGCGAGGAACATTTGGGATGCAAACTAAAGAAATTCATATATGGTCTAAAGCAAGCTTCTAGGCAATGGTACCTTAAGTTCGATGAAGTCATAAGGAAATTTGGATTTAAGAAGAATGATGTTGATAATTGTACTTATGTTATGTTCAGGGGGAGTAATTATACCTTCTTGATTCTTTATGTGGACGATACATTATTGGCCAGCAGCAGTGTGGACATGCTGCGGGAAATTAAAAGATTTCTCTCGTCCAATTTTGATATGAAGGATATCGGTGAAGCATCTTACGTTCTTGGTATTGAAATTCACCGAGATAGGTCCAAAGGAACATTAGGTTTATCACAAAAGGCATACATTGACAAAGTATTAAAGAGATACAATATGCATAAATGCTCTGCCTCGCCTGCTCCTATTGTTAAGGGCGATAAGTTTGGGAAATTTCAATGCCCAAAGAATGACTATGAATCTGATCAGATGAAGGCTATACCTTACGCTTCTGCTGTCGGAAGTATTATGTATGCTCAAGTATGTACGCGCCCTAATTTAGCTTTTGTTACCGGGATGCTTGGCACATATCAATCAAATCCAGGACCGGACCACTGAAAAGCCGTTAAGAAAGTCCTGCGCTATATGCAAGGCACTAAAGGTCACATGCTCACATATAGAAAATGTGATAACCTTGAGGTTGTCGGTTATTCTTATGCTGATTTTGCGGGGTGTAAAGACACTAAGAAGTCCACATCAGGTTATATTTTCACCCTCGCAGGAGCAGCAATATCATGGAAAAGTGTAAAGCAAACACTTACTGCATCGTCGACAATGCAGGCTGAATTTGTGGCATGTTATGAGGCTACCGGGCAGGCTGTATGGCTTAAGAACTTTATCCCGGGATTGAGAGTGGTAGACAGCATTTCGAGACCACTCATTTTGTACTGCGATAATCAACCCGCAGTTTTCTATTCGAGTAACAACAAGTCAAGTGCAGCTGCCAAGCACATTGACATAAAGTATCATGTTGTGAAAGATAGAGTCCAGGATCAAACAATTAAGGTTGAGCATATTGGAACTAAATTTATGCTCGCGGATCCGCTCACAAAAGGCTTACCACCCAATATTTTTCGTGATCATGTTGCCGGCATGGGTTTATTGGAGAGCCTGTGATCCTGGAATAAGAGGACCATATAAAGTAACCAACTCCCATAAAGTATTATGTTATCCGATCGATATAGAAGGGGGCACTATAAGTACTGATGTCCAGCAGTACTTAATTGACTGTTGTGAAGCATTACTTTGGTGTGAACTTTTATTGAGAGATGGCTTATGATGTTTAGCCTTACGATCAAGGGGGAGAATGTTGGATATTGATCTCAGGCCAAACGGCCGAGACGAGGGAGACGTGGGGAAACCCACATCCCTGTTTTTCCGCGCCCTGATCGGGGGAGCTTACCATATTGGTTACGGTCCCCCGTTGCAACAGCGTATATATAAAGGATGGGTACCGGCCTCTCCAAAAAAAAGGATGACGTTCCCGTGAGAGCCACAAACCCCGGAAAAACCCTAAGGACCCGATCTCCTAAGCGCTGCTAGCAACGGGAAGGCCGTCGCCGCCGCCTCTGCAGGACTTCGCCGGCGACCCTCCGGACCGCGACCGTTCACCGACTCTACCTCACGCCTGCATCACGCAGGCACGGGTCTTCGCTCAATGGCGTTCATCGGCGACCGTAAGTCTCGCTGCCCCAAACCTTAGGTGTTCTAGTGTTAGGCTAGCAGATTATGTGATGTGCTTGAGGATAAAGATCTAATACATGCTAATCATTGTCTCAATTATCCCGGTAGGTATTTGCCGGATTCGATATATTCATAAAAAAGATTAGATTTATAAAAATAAATGTTTAGAGGTTATGTTTTAAAAAAACTGGCTATTGACGTTTATATGAACAGTCTTGAATTTCATAAGTCAGAGAAAAGTCGATTGATTTAAGTCCAGACCACAGGGCTAGCTAGTTCAAGGACTGAAAGGATTTGATGGTGGCAACATGCACGAGTACTGTTCTTTATTTATAGCACAACAGTTACAGCTTTTACTGCCATTACATCCAATATTAATTGCTGATAGCCTAATTAAGACACCTGACAGTCCGGACTCCAGAGTCCACACGGGAAAAAAATCTGCCCTGCCAATTCTCCTCCACTCTTAGCTGGCTAGCTGCAACGATCTGAGCGAGCTCACCGGCGGCTGATGAGCGGGAACCACCAGTCCTCGAAGCACGACTGGTAGGAGATGAGCAGCAGCACCAGCACGAGCACCAGCGCCACGCCCCACGGCGACGACGCCCCGCTGGCGCCGCCCCGCTGCTGGTCGTACCAGGAGGATTCCCCCACCAGCGGCGCCACGAGCAGCGACGAGAGGCCTCCCGCGTCCCGCGACCGCCGCCAGCTCGTCGCCGCCCAGTACTGCGCAGCGAGCAGGAGCAGCAGCGGGGAGAGGACGACGACGATCCTGAGCTGGTCGAAAAGGCTCTCCACTGCCGACTTGCAGCGCGAGTAGAGGGACGCGGCGCCGAGGAGCGACGCGGTGGCCAGGAAGAGGCAGAGGTGGAAGGACGTCGCCGGCGACGCGGGCTGCGAGTAGCCGCTGCTCGCCATGCTCGTACGCGCGCGCGCGAACGTGCCGTGTCACGTGAACGATGAATCCCAAATAATCCAAAGAAGCTGTAGCTTTGGTGTATGTCTCGTCTGAGTTGTCTGTAACACAGGAGGTGAGAAGGGGGAGTTTATATAGGGGGAGAAAGGAACAATAAAACGGGAGAGGGAGGGAGGAGAGGGAGACTTGCGCATTGAGAGGAGAGCCCAACGAAATATGTGTCGTTCGGTCAAAAAAAAAATTCGTCTTCATTTGAATTTACGGGCCCGTCCATCCACTCCCACAGCCCAGCCCAGGTAGCTCCCGCCTTCCTTCGGTCACGCCTTGGCCTTAGTTGATGGCTCGAGCGCATCCCGCCGACCCGATTGCCCTAAACCTTAACCTAATCGACCGACCGCCGCGGCGCCGCCAAGCTCTCCTCCTCATCCTCTCCCGACTCCATTGCCTCACCGTTGTTGCGTACGTCGGGGCCGAGAACCGGATGGCCAAGGTCGGCATCTCTGAGCGCCTAGGGGAGCTTCGTTCCCGGCTGGCGGCGCTCGCGGGCTGCTTCGACGCCTGCGCCCGGTACGCGCTCCCATGGCTCCTCTCCCCGGTCCCTACTCCCTAATTCCCCAACCCATAATTCCCCATTTCCCCTTCGGCCGTTCGGCGGCGCAGAGCTGCAGAGCAGACAGTAGTAGCCGCAGCATAGTCCCTCGCCAGCGGCGCATCTCCCCCTCCTCCCCAATCTTCCCGGAGGAAGAAGAGCAGGCGGCGACGCAGCAGCAGGGTCCAACGCACAGCCGCACAGCCAGCATGGCCTTTTGTGATGTGTATGATCTGAATGTGGTTTGTACTTTGTAATCGTTGAACACGTGGTTACATTTTGCATCCTGCCATCCTGAGCTGTGTTTTTCTTTTTGTTCTGTTGCCTCTGAAGTTCTAGGCGAAATTCTGCTAAAATTTCGTCTACATTTCGGCCTAATTCGTCTAAATTTCGGCTGAATTTCGTCACAATTTCGGCCAGTTTCTGGTAGAGGATTCAAACATATTTTGGAAATTTCGGCTCTTTCGCCACCTGACGAAATTTTCCCCGCGCCGAAAGAGTTCTACCGGGAGGGCAAATGGGGATCTTTGCCATGTCCGTGCATGTATATACTTGTATATAAAACTTTGTTCTTGGTATTGGACTGAATGGTATGCATGAATTTATGACGATGGTTTGCTTGTATGAATTGAGATCCATACTGGGCCAGAATCACCGGGCAAGGGAGCCATATTTTTAGACCAGAGCTAATTTAACTACCAATTGTAACTTGAAGGATTCCCTTGCCCAAGTTTGTCAAACTGCACCATGGAGAGGAAGCCGCCTCCAACTGCGGCCCGGCCATTGACACGTCACACAGGTTTTGTTTATCTCGTGGAGGAGGAGGCCACATGCTATTTGCCAAAACAGCTACAGACACACACACACACCAAAAAAAAAAAGGCCCAAAGTCCAATCTTCCGCCCTTTTTCTTCACACAAATGACAAAACATTAGCCTTGCACAGCTGCACTCCTCTCTGGTTTAGTACCACATCGTCTACCAGCATAGCACAACGGCAGCTTAAATACCCGATTCCCGCACCGTCCCGTTAAGCCAGGTAGCGCTGGCTTGTGAACCAGGCAGGGGGTGTAAAAGTAGTGCGGATGGGTGCCAAATTTCGGGGTGGATACTGGGGCTTTAGATGTAGGGTTTGTTAACTTTTTATCATTCTCCATTTTTCAACCAATCAGATCAACTTGCTTCTATATTTTTTCTATAGCATGATTCTCTATAGATTCAATAAGTTCCGTTGTAACACTAACTAGTCTTATAAAGCAGCGGGGACAGTTGGTGGTTGGTCTATTCTCCTTCAACTACTCTATTCTCTTAACTTCTTACCATTCTCCATTTTCCAACCGATCGGATCAACTTTCTTCTATATTTCTTCTATAATACGATTCTCTATACATTTAATAAGTTCCGTTGCAACGCTAACTAGTCTTATAAAGCAGCGGGGACAGGTGTAGGCTTAGGTCTTAAAGCGATGGGGACAACATGACGCTGGCTACATAGCGCAATATCGCTTGATGATTTACTTCACGAGCGCTAGCTGTTTGCCGAATTCACCAAAGTCAGTTAATTCCCTTGGGGGTCCCTTGGCACCGCGGTCGGTCTTTTCTACCAAAACCCTACCGTGGCAGCCAAAGCGGAAGCACAGTGAGCGATTTTGGCTGCCACGGCAGCCGTTTCTGGGCAATCGAGGCACCACCCCCTAATATACCCAAGAGCCATACCTGGCCCTCCGACATCGGGGGTATATGGGTACCGGAGAGGGGCATTGTTTTCCTTGGCTGGCGGACGGTGGATTCACCGTGATTTTGGCCTGGCGCACGGGCCGTTTTGGGGGTCCCTCAGCACAGTCCGTCGGCACCAGCAAACGGCACCGCGATCGGCCTTTCCTACCATACATTTGCATTCACCACCTCTCTCTCGGTTATCTTTTCACGCACAATAAAAAACCTGCTAGAAAAAGACCCAATAAAACCTATAAACAATGCTGACATGCAGGTGACCACCTCAACATCACCCTTGATTTCTTGTTCCATGAAACGCTCAACCACCACGTCTTGCACTTCTCTCCTCTGTAAATCCCTGGCCCTATCGCTAGCCATCGTGCTACCGCGCATAGCGCTCGAATCAGAGCAACCACCTAACATAGGCTGCAAATGACGATGCCACCTGAGATGGAAACGAATGTGTGGGTAGTGGCCTGGGGCACGGGCCGTTTTGGGGTCCCTCGGCACGGTCCGTCGGCACCGGCGAACGGCACCGCGGTCGGCCTTTCCTGCCATACATTTGCATTCACCACCTCTCTCTCGATTATCTTTTCACTCACAATAAAAAACCTGCTAGAAAAATACCCAATAAAACCTATAAACAATGCTGACATGCAGGTGACCACCTCAACATCACCCTTGATTTCTTGTTCCATGAAACGCTCAACCACCACATCTTGCACTTCTCTCCTCTGTGAATCCCTGGCCCTATCGCTAGCCATCGTGCTACCGCGCATAGCGCTCGAACCAGAGCAACCACCTAACATAGGCTGCAAACGCCGCCGCCGCCCGAGATGGAAACGAAGGTGTGGGTAGTGGCGAGGTAGGTGAAGGAGAACCTGGATCTAGCATTCCAAATGTCCCTAGATCATCCTCAACCACTTCACCCTATCGCTGCTCATGGCCATCTGCGACCCTTGCGCCAAACCCGAGTCGATGAATTCCTTGTTCCACAAGCTATGCTCGGGCACGTAGAACTGCTGTTGTGGTCGCCCCCTTACTCGTCAACAAAGCCGTCGCTGCATGACCCCAACAATCAAACTACTGCTCCCCTCAACCTTTGCCAACCCTAAGGTTTGTGCCTTCCTTCTTCCCCGACGAGGCCACTTATCACTAGATCCCTTTATATGCACTTGGGCATTGTGAATTTGGTATCTAGAATTTTGTTCTATACTCAGTAATTTTGCTTTGGCTGCAATGGATTCCTAGCACATATCCTCGAGGATAATGCAGAGATTTTTTTATATCCAAAACCCAACAATGTGAATTTGGGTTCAGCTCGAAGAAAACATGCATATTTGTATGTCATGATTATAGAGATGAGTTGATAGTAAAATTCATAATATAATATCTCTTTTTTGGTTTCCTGTGGTAATTTTGAGTTTGACATTTTATTGATAGGCAAAGGCCTCATTACCTGTGGTGTTTGGTTTTTGTTTACGTAGAATAGCTACCGTCTTACAGTGATTGTATTCTTGTGCCAGAGTCATCCCTTTTATTCATCCTTCTTCACTAGTGATTTGGTTGTGGTGTAGGCAATTACACATGCAATAACAACTTCTCTAATTCATTCTTTATGTAGGTTGATTGAGCATTTGAGCCCATTAGCGCGGATCAAGGAAGGCATCACCGAGTACAGATCTTTTATCGCAAATGCTGATATGCAGTGCAGTGTCCAGCATTGCTTGTGTTGTTTATTCAACAGCGTAAGCTGAGAAAATGGGACAACAAATTGTTTGTAGTGGTTTGCAGTTTGGCATTCTGCAGCACCACACGAACGGTAGACTAAAGAATGACACAGGAAATAACTCTTCCTACATGCTGCCATCAAACATTGCATTTTCCACACAGGAAATAACTCTGCCCACATGCGGCCATCAAACATTGCATTTTCCAAAACCAAGGCCAGACCGCCAGAGCCCATTCCGTAACGTTATTGAAGAATACCAGAAAAAAGAAGTGGTTAAGCGTTAAGACAAATGGTATGCTGATCATACAATTAAGGGAATTCTCCCACTCTTATTAATATATTCACATTCGAGTTCGATATTCTTCCAACTGCGGGATGAGCAGAGATAATACATGTTAGATATTTGGCAGAGGCAACACCGCAACACAAAAGACAAAACCCTTCAGCTTCCTGTTATCAGACGTGCTCACTGTCTTCAATACCGCCACCATGTGCCAGGGGAATTTATTGCAATGCTCTCAGCACACTACTCCGACAAGGCACTGCTCACAATTTTGATCAACCAGATAATATACAAGACGAGACACTAATTCACACTGAAACAGAAACCTGATACAAATCACTTATCTTGCATACATACAGAAAACCCATACCCAAGCAAAAACACACCTTGATGATTAATTAACCTAAGTTACGAGGTCACGAACCATTATATTTGGCCTCTAAATCCTCGTGATCATTCCCTTGAGACTTCTTCAATTTTGCCACTATAACCCACATGTTTGCAAGCTCACTTTCCAGGAAGGCTTCCTTTTGCTTTGACTCCTCAATTTTCCTTTGGAGTTCTGCTTCCTTTTGTTCCTTCTCCATAAAGATAGTTTCTAGAGCCTTTTCTCTCTCGTAGCTTGCATTGCTCTCTCTTCTGCTAGCTGGTTCATGTCGTCTACTGATGCTATCCCTCCTAGTACCCCTTGGCCCATTGCTTACTCTGCGAGGTGTTGGGCTTCTCAGCGATGCCAACTCAGAAGCAAGCTTCTCATTTTGGTTCATGAGTTTGGTGACTTCTTCTGACAACGCTTTCAATTCAACTCCTGCAGCCGAAGCCAAGCCTTTTGCATATGTACTTTCCTCTAGTAGCTTCTGATTGCGAGCCTCAAGTTGAGCTTTGACTTCAGTAAGTTCACACACCTTTTGCTTCAGCTCATCAATCTCAATCGACTGAATATTAAAAAAGAACAAAAAGAAACAACAGTAGAATAAATAAGCACGCCTGCCACACCATACAAACAATAGCACAGCAATGAAGAATGTAATTATGTAAAAGCTCAAACAGTATAGCAAAATCTCACTTGGAGTCATGGGGTGATACTTAGATAAGAATAACTGCAAAGGATGTTTTTGAAACACACTGCCTGGAAAGGTAAGGTAGCGGTTGCATGAAACTGCATCATCACAAAACTTGGAAGAAAGATTGCCTTGAACAAATCAATTTAATGCAAATCTCATCCCCCACCACAGAACATGAGTCAAGACACATTTTTCACACTGAAAGAATGTTCGCTTCTGATATGTGATATCTGTCTCAGCCTCTCAGTATCCAACCATCCTTTATGAGCGTATGCCACTACAGTAAATAGCAGCATTTACTTATAGGGGAATGGACTTGTGCATACTTGTGAGGGGTGCTATGAAAACTTAGTGTTAATAAGCCATTAATATGGCAGACTAATATATTGAGCAACTGAGAGGAACCTCAATTTATACGCTTAAAATTTTCATGTTTGCTGAATACTGAATAGTGCCTTTTTATAGGAACAGTTGGACCTGATATGTTAAATGGAGAGGTTCTGTGTGATCATCTAGGTTTATCTCCTGGGTTCAGTTATGCAGAAAGTGGAAAGCAAGGGCACAAAAAGCAAACCTGCTGCTCTTTTTGAAGTGGTTCAGCAGAGACCTCTCTGGGAACTGATTTTTCTTGATCAGCATGATGTTCGTTAACTCCTGCATTCTTCTGCGTCATTATGCTATTTGACAGTGAATCCTTAGCTTGAAGAGCTTGGGAAAGTTGTTCTTTCAGGTGAGCAACTGCCTCTCGTAATTCCATGCATTCACTTGTCTGGTAACACAAGAAATTCAAAGAAGTGGTATAAATTTATTGTAATTGTTTCACTGTTCAACTTACAAGAAAAAAAATAAATCAATTTTCTAGCACATCTAACCTTTTCTTTTAGCTGGTCTTGTATTACTCTGTTATCTGCTGCCTTCACCTGCAATAAGAAACAGCAAATGAAGCTTAGCAGACAAGACTAGGTCAGTTAGAACATTCACCTGGTTCAGGCAATAGAAACAATGGGCTGTTTATAAAACTAGAAAAACTTGATCTGCACAAAGCTGTAAATATATAAAAAAACTTGATCTGCACAAAGTTGTATCTACATATGCACAATTATAGCTCCTCCCCCTAAAGAACGCAAAATGAAGGGGTAAATCGCAATAAGCTTATGAAGAAAAGAATAATTCTGTTTGATCACCAATCAAATAAATTCTTATTAAAGAAAAGTAATAATTTTCATGAATTATTCTGTTTCTTTTTTAAATTTCTTAGTTGAGTCTCGCCTCCTTCAATTTTGAAAATAAGGTCCCACTTCTAAAACTGTTTACTTTGGTCCCGCAAATCAACTATCATCACTTAGGCTAACGAAGCATTATGTGGCATGATAAGTAAACACTAATATGGAACAAAAATTCTAATACACCCCAGTGCAACATACATGAAATTGCTGAATAAGTCTCTGTACTGTGGTCTTTGTGGGGCTGTGGTAGTTTTTGTCTTTTGACTGCTTTTAGGACAGCATCTGCTTTTAGGACAGCATCTGCTTTTGCTTTAGGACAGCATCTGCTTTTAGGACAGCATCTGCTTTTAGGACAGCATCTCCTTTTAGGACAGCATCTGCTTTTAGGACAGCATCTGCTTTAGGACAGCATATTGACCGCTTTAGGACAGCATCTAGGATAGCATCTTAGCATATGCTTGGCTGGTTCTCAGCCTATAAGTATGTATCTCCAACCCCTCAGGTTGGCATGGCATTGTGTGAGCAATAAACAAGAAGAAAATTGCCCCATCTCCTAGTGTCATCCTCTCCATGAGAGTTAGGATCTTGCTATCACCAAGAGCAAGAGTCCAGCGAGTAACAAGTGGTATCAGAGCCTTAGTATCCTGTAGCTTGAGCATCTCCTGCTCATCTCCTTCTCCGGCCTCGCAGCAGCCCCAGCCGGTAGCAGCAGCAGCTCCGGCTGTCCCCGCTCACTCCTCTCCGGAGACGGGCAGCAGCTCGTCAGAAGCAGCCCTCTCTCCACGCAACAGCCCCCCAGTAGCGCACCATGTCCGCAGGGCAGTCTCAGCGCTCGGTCGCCTCGAGCATGCGGCGTCAGCAGACGGCCGAGCTCGTCGCGGCAGAGCAGCGCGAGCGAGCGGCGGCAGAGACCGCTGCGGCGGCGGAAAGGGCGTCAAGGCTGGCAGCGGCGGAGCTGGCAGCAGCCAGGGCGGAGGTGGAAGCAGCGGCGGCGGCAGATGCAGCGCGTGCGGCAGCAGCAGAGGTCAAGGCTCTGCGCGGCAGCAACAGCAGCTCCGGCTCTGTTGATGACAGCGCCGACGCGGACCCTCAGCTGCTGGAGAGGGAGGCAGCGCAAGGGCGAACGGCGCAATGGGCAGCCGCGCACGCCCACGAGCGCGGCGGCAGCCCAGACAGGCGCGGACGCGCCGGCGGCGCTCCTGAAGGAGGCGCACACGGCGGTGGCGCTCCTGGAGGAGGCATGCACGGCGGCGGCGTACGGGTCGACGGAGAGCGCGGCCCTCACAGGCAACGCGGCTCTCTCTCCCCGGTTCGGTACCGTGGTCACCACGAGTACCAGGCTGTCGTCAGGGACGTCGGCTCCGGCGGCGGGTGGCCTACCCTCACCAAGACCAACTACGTCGAGTGGGCTGCGGTGATGAGGGTAAAGCTCCAGGTGCGGCATATGTGGGATGCAGTCTGGTACGGCGACGTCGACTACGACCAGGATCGACGGGCGCTGGATGCTCTCATCGCTGCAGTCCCGCCCGAGATGCAGTTCTCGCTTACCAACAAGCGGACTGCCAAAGAGGCTTGGGACGCCATCGCTGCAGCACGCATCGGCAGCGACCGCGCCCGCAAGTCTACATTGCAGGCACTACGCACGGAGTGGGAGAGCCTGGCCTTCAAGCCAGGTGAAGACATTGATGACTTTGCTCTCCGTCTCAACACTCTGCTGCAGAAGTTGGTGCAGTTCGGTGACGACACCTACAACGAGGAGAGAGCTGTGGAGAAGCTCTTCCGCTGTGTCCCCGAGAAGTACAAGCAGATGGCTCGCTCGATCGGGTCTCTGCTGGACCTTTCCACGATGACCATCGAGGAGGCGTTGGGTCGCCTCAAGGTCGTCGACATCGATGAGCCACAGAGCCTCTCGGGACCCGTCACCATTGGCGGGAAGCTCCTCCTCACTCGGGAGCAGTGGGCTGCCGGCCAAGGTGACAGGAAGAAGGGGGAGCCTTCTTCCACGACAGGCGGCCGCAAGCATGGCAAGCGCGGCAAGCCACGCAAAGACGCCCAGGCAGGGGCGCGAGGAGGCGCCCAGGGCGGCGATGCTGGCAAGCAAAAGCCGGCACGAGACGACTCTTGCCACAACTGTGGCAAGCTTGGTCATTGGGCCAGGGAGTGTCGACAACCACGACGCGGCCAGGCCCACGTCGCACAAGCGGAGGAGGAGCAGCCGGTCCTGTTCATTGCTCATGCGAGCATCGAACTACCTCCAGCGGCACCGGCCGCAGTGGCTCTCCTCCATCTTGACGAGCCAAAAGCACACGCCCTCCTCGGCGACAGTCCCGTCAATGACAAGACCGACGGGTGGTGCCTCGACACCGGCGCCACCCACCACATGACCGGGCGGCGGGAGTTCTTCTCCGAGCTCGACTCAGGCGTTCGAGGCACCGTCAAGTTCGGCGATGCCTCCGCCGTGGAGATCAAGGGCGTCGGCTCTGTCGTCTTCGTCGCCAAGACTGGCGAGCACCGGTTGCTCACCGGCGTCTACTACATCCCCGATCTGCGGAACTCCATCATCAGCTTGGGACAGCTGGATGAGAACGGCTCGCGTGTCGAGATCGAGCACGGGGTGCTGCGGATTTGGGATCTTCGACGCCGCCTTCTTGCCAAGGTAACCAGAGGCGCAAATCGACTCTACACTCTTCACGTGCAGGTGGCACAACCCATCTGTCTCGCTGCTCGTCGGGACGACGAGGCGTGGCAGTGGCACGAGCGCTTTGGGCACCTCCACTTCGAGGCCCTGAAGCGGCTCAGTGCCACGGAAATGGTGCGAGGCCTGCCGTGCCTTGACCATGTGGAGCAGCTCTGCGACGTCTGCGTGTTGACAAAGCAGAGGCGACTCCCCTTTCCCCAGCAGGCGAGTTTCCGAGCCAAGGAGAGGCTCGAGCTCGTGCACGGGGACTTGTGTGGCCCGGTGACACCGGCCACACCAGGAGGACGACGCTACTTCCTGCTGCTCGTCGACGACCTCTCCCGCTACATGTGGGTGATGGTCCTCGGCAGCAAGGGAGAGGCTGCGGACGCCATCAGGCGCACGCAGGCTGTTGCGGAGGCAGAGTGCGGCCGCAAGCTGCGCGTGCTGCGCACAGACAACGGCGGCGAATTCACGGCGGCTGAATTCGCGTCGTACTGCGCTGATGAGGGCATTCAGCGCCACTACTCCGCGCCGTACAGCCCGCAGCAGAACGGCGTCGTCGAGCGGCGCAACCAGACGGTTGTGGGGATGGCTCGGGCCCTCCTCAAGCAGAGGGGGATGCCGGCTGTCTTCTGGGGAGAAGCGGTGGTGACGGCCGTCTACATCCTCAACCGCTCGCCTACCAAGGCGCTCGACGGCAGGACGCCGTACGAGGCTTGGCATGGGCGCAAGCCGGCGGTCTCCCACTTGCGGGTCTTCGGCTCCCTCGCGTTCGCCAAGGAGCTTGGCCACATCGGCAAGCTTGACGACAGGAGCACTCCGGGAGTGTTCATCGACTACGCGGAGGGCTCGAAGGCCTACCGCATCCTCGACCCTGTCACACAGCGCGTCCGCATCTCGCGTGACGCTGTGTTCGACGAAGGGCGAGGCTGGACGTGGGACAAGGCGGTGGACGACGGTTCGACTTCGACTCTCAGGGACTTTGTTGTCGACTACGTCCACTTCGAGAGAGCCGGGGGAGCTAGCAGCTCGTCTTCACCGAGCTCGTCCACCTCGACACCTTGCTCGCCACCAGCTCCGGCGAGTGCTCCACCACTTTCGGCACCGGCTACGCCCCACTCTTCACCACCGGCTCACCACTCTCCTGCACCGGCGGCCACACCATCGGGATCGGCCCCAACAGCTTCGGTCCACGACGAGCAGCGCACGGTGGAGTTCGCTACTCCACTGTCTCACGACGAGGATCGCGTCGACGCCTACCACGACGGCGAGACTCTGCGCTACCGTACCGTGGACGACCTCCTCGGCGAGCAGCCGGTCCCTGGACTGGCGCAGCGCGACTTCGAGGCGGAGTTGCACCTCGCACAGGACGACGGCGAGCCCCGTTCCTTCGCCGAGGCGGAGAGAGACGAGGCATGGCGTGCCGCGATGCAGCAGGAGATGGACGCCGTCGAGCGGAACCGGACGTGGGAGCTGGCGGATCTTCCTGCCGGTCACCGCGCGATCACCCTTAAGTGGGTGTTCAAGCTGAAGCGGGATGAAGCCGGCACCATCGTCAAGCACAAGGCTCGCTTGGTGGCACGAGGCTTCGTGCAGCAGGAGGGGGTCGACTTCGATGACGCCTTCGCACCCGTCGCGCGCATGGAGTCCGTTCGTCTTCTCCTCGCACTTGCAGCCCAGGAGGATTGGCGCGTCCATCACATGGACGTCAAGTCCGCCTTCCTCAACGGCGATTTGAAGGAGGAGGTCTACGTCCGCCAACCGCCGGGATTCGTCATCCCCGGCAAGGAGGGCAAGGTTCTCCGCCTGCGCAAGGCCCTCTACGGCTTGCGGCAGGCACCACGAGCCTGGAATGCTAAGCTGGACTCCACCCTCAAGCAAATGGGGTTCCAGCAGAGCGCACACGAGGCTGCGGTCTACCGGCGGGGCAAAGGCGGCAACGCCCTGCTGGTGGGCGTCTACGTCGACGACCTGGTGATCACCGGCTCCAAGGAGGCCGAGGTCGAGGCGTTCAAGGCGGAGATGAAGACCGTCTTCCAGATGAGCGACCTGGGGCTCCTCTCCTTCTACCTGGGGATAGAGGTCCACCAGGACAGCTCCGGTATCTCCCTTCGTCAGACCGCCTACGCCAAGCGCACCGTCGAGCTGGGCGGGCTCACCGACTGCAACCCAGCCCACACTCCAATGGAGGAAAGGCTGAAGCTAAGCCGCGACAGCACGGCGGAGGAGGTGGACGCGACGCAGTACCGGCGCATCGTGGGCAGCCTTCGCTACCTCGTCCACACGCGTCCAGATTTGGCGTTCGCCGTCGGCTACGTCAGTCGGTTCATGCAGCGACCGACGACGGAGCATCAGCAGGCCGTGAAGAGGATCCTCCGCTACGTTGCGGGCACCTCCGACTACGGCTTGCACTACCCGAGGTGTCCCGGCGCGGCGCACTTCATCGGGTACAGCGACAGCGACCACGCAGGCGACATCGACACCAGCAAGAGCACAAGCGGGATTCTCTTCTTCCTCGGCAAGTGCCTCGTTAGCTGGCAGTCAGTCAAGCAGCAGGTGGTGGCCCTGTCCAGCTGTGAGGCCGAGTACATAGCGGCTTCCACCGCTTCGACTCAGGCCCTTTGGCTCGCTCGACTGCTTGGTGATCTCCTCGGCGGGGACACTGAAGCAGTGGAGCTCAGGGTGGACAGCAAGTCCGCCCTAGCCCTGGCAAAGAACCCCGTTTTTCATGAACGGAGCAAGCACATCCGGGTGAAGTACCATTTCATCCGAGGCTGCTTGGATGAAGGAAGCATCAAGGCAAGCTACATCAACACCACGGATCAGCTTGCGGATTTGCTCACCAAGCCTCTTGGAAGGATCAAGTTCCTTGAGCTCTGCTCCAAGATCAGGATGGTTCAACCCTCCCACAAGACGACGCACAAGACTTAGGGGGAGAATGCTGAATAAGTCTCTGTACTGTGGTCTTTGTGGGGCTGTGGTAGTTTTTGTCTTTTGACTGCTTTTAGGACAGCATCTGCTTTTAGGACAGCATCTGCTTTTGCTTTAGGACAGCATCTCCTTTTAGGACAGCATCTGCTTTTAGGACAGCATCTGCTTTTAGGACAGCATCTCCTTTTAGGACAGCATCTGCTTTTAGGACAGCATCTGCTTTAGGACAGCATATTGACCGCTTTAGGACAGCATCTAGGATAGCATCTTAGCATATGCTTGGCTGGTTCTCAGCCTATAAGTATGTATCTCCAACCCCTCAGGTTGGCATGGCATTGTGTGAGCAATAAACAAGAAGAAAATTGCCCCATCTCCTAGTGTCATCCTCTCCATGAGAGTTAGGATCTTGCTATCACCAAGAGCAAGAGTCCAGCGAGTAACAGAAATACTCCAAAGGGCACAAACTATTCAGTACCTCAAGTTCGAAGGATTTCTCATGGAGTTGCTCAAGTAGTTCAGCATAAGACTGCAAAACCAACAATAAAACCATCTGATTGGTAAATTCAAAGCTCATAAAGGCATAGTATGAGACTAAAACGAATACAGAACATTACCGCTGAAAGTTCTAACTTGTCAACCTTCCCTTGACTATTTGACATGGAATGAGGTATCTGTCTTTCTAAAGATGCTATCTGCTGCTTCTTCCCCTTAATTTCGTCATTGATCTTCTTCATTTCCATCTTCAAATGCCAAAAGGTAGAGCTTCACATGGCGAAAAGCATTTAACAACACACTGAATTTTAAATAAGGTAAGAGAGTACCTGAATCTTCTCGCTCTTTGGGTTTCTTCCAGCTTCCTCTGCAAGGCGCTTTAGAACACTTGTATGAAGTGCGACCTCCCCTGACAAAATCTTCAATTGCTCTCTCAACAAGTCAACATGGTCTATTGTTTTTCTGCTGGCCTGCAACCATTACACATCAAAAGTCAAAACATGTCATCAAATGCGCTACGCCGAACTGAAAATAAAGAAGCAGAGAACTTTAATTCCATGTATCCAAACAAGGCATCATAGTTTAACCAATAACCCATTTGATTTACGCATTTGCTAACCCCTAAGACTAGGATCTACAACTGCATTATTCTTCTGTCCATAAAGAAGACCACAGTAGCTGCTATGTAGTAAATTTTTGTCCTTTGAATGTATTATAACAATACAATGTATTAATGTTATCAATGTCATGTTTCTGACGTTACGTGTTATCCATGTGTAGCGCTTCAAACTTTCTCAAATATGATTCTAAGTTAGAAAAAAAATTATGGTTTTAGTTATTAGCGAGCAAAATGGAATTTAACCAAAATATAAACTTCAGCTGTCAGTTATGAGTCCAAAGCAACAACAGTAACAACAGAATCGGTGTATACACAATTTAGTACCTCTAACAGAATCAGTGTATACACAATTTAGTACCTCAATCATGACTCCATGACAGATTCTTTCAAAAGTGGTTTACCTCGATTTAATACATTACCTGGGTACTCATCACAAGTGACCATTTCAAAGTGGAACTATATTTGCGCACATTTTTTCTGTTTTAGATTTACTTACACACACATCAGTTTTCGTTCAGTATGCAACTGCTATTTTCACATCTCGTAAAATTTGGTCTTTACTTATTAAAAAAAATCCTACCAGAGGGGCTTCTTCTCCGGGAAGGCTGTCAGATGGAAATTCCCCATGGCCAATGCTCAACAGATCAGCTGATACATTCTCAGCAACCAAAGAATTCGATATTTGTGGTTCTGCAGGAAAATTAACACACTCCCCCATAGGTGTTGAAGGAGCGGTTGATTTAGTCAAACTGGACTTGTCACCTTCTGAACTTGTCAGGGTAGAAGCTCCTCCATCACGTTTCTGGAAATTATAATCATAGAAAATTGTACCACATGAATTGATTGTTTTCTCTAATTTGGTACCAGAAATCAACATATGAGTTTGTCTATGCTACAAAAAATCCTGAGGATTCAACTTGCACCTACATAAAAGAACAGTTGAAAAATGTTGAATCTATGGAGTATGAACCATGCAAGTTTTTATGTCCAAAATGCAGAGGATTAACAAGTGCCCGATTTGCATACCCGAAGTTTGAACCAGTTTAGAAGTCCTTTCCGATTCTTTTTCTCCTCCTTCGAAGAGTCTTCAAGTGTTACACCAAATCCTTCAACAGGAACAAGTAATTCATTGCTTTCATTATCCAACATGATATCTCGTCTTCTGTAGGGGAGGTATGCAAGCTGCAGTTTTAGCAGGCAAACTTTAAGACAGGAAGTTACCCAAACTAATTATAATGAAGGCATACTAGCAACTCCATGTTTCTGCAGAATCACTGAAACAGGGATTTATCCATTTATTCCCAAAAGTATGACAGCATATCAGCAACAAAAGTAAACTAATATCAAAGTTTATCTGAGTATCTGACATCATAAATATATATAAACAGACCTCTTCTTCCCCAAAAGAATGTCTTCTTCTTGGTCCAGGATGTGGAGAAAATCTAGAAGTCTGGGTCCCCTTAGTGGAAACCAGGATAAGTTTTGTGAGGCGCTGTATCCTTGCAAGCAAAGCAGCTTTAGCTTCCTCCTCTTGTTCCAGTCTAGATTGCAGCTTGACGTTACCATCTTCTAGCTTTTCGTATGATGAACAAACTAGAATTAGAAGGATACACCAACAAAGCTAACATGCAGCATTATATAATTCAAAACTACACCGAATCTACAGCACACTTCAAGGCACAAGAATAGCTGAAGACAAATAACTAAATGACTCTCAATTAATGGCACAACACATACAGAAACGTTTTCAGTACAAAGTACATATAAAGTCCAACATGATGTCGGAAGTAAAGGTGCAAGTGCAATACGAACAAGATTCCACCTTTTGTTTCCAAAGGATGATATTGTCTTCTCCAGCATCTTTTACGGGAGTTCCAGTAATAATACCCATTTTCAGCTGTTCTAGCTCTTCCTTTAATCTGCGAATCTCATTCTGGTATTTTTTTATTAAAGATTTTTCATCTATAATCTGCAGAACATAAAGACAGATGCAGGAGAATATGTCAGAAATGCCTCATGGGCTCATATGATATAATTGGGAACAAAAACACTAGCTTAGAATTACCGTTAAGTAAGTAAATATGACCTACTTTGTTTTGTGATGCTTGGACCTCAATGCGCTTTGCACGGTGGGCAAATTTTAGTGTATTGTGGGTCTCTTCAGAGTTGCTTGATGCTGGGGTCACTGTGCAAATTAGCTGCAAAAAAAAAGTAGTAGCCACAAATCCAAATCACATTAATATCAAAATTAAATCCTAATCACATTAATTTTAACCAGCATCCCAGCAGGCAAGAAGCGACTTACTGAAATGCGTCCTTGACCACTCAATGAGGACTGAAGTAGCCGTGTTAGTTTTGAATCTCGAAATGGAATATGTGTAGCTTTTCCATCAGTCAGTTTTGATATCACCTGAAATAGAATAAGAAAAATAAAAGGAAATCACTCGTTCATTTCCAATCCAATAAATTGAACTCATTTAACCGCATATTCTACGTGAACATATAGTGAAGCAGCACTAAAGATCACATTGGAACATGTCTGGAAGAGAAAATTCACAATATACCACTGGATAACTACATGATTCACAATATGCCACTCATTGTGAGGCTGACATGTGGAGCCCTGACCCACATGTTAGTGAGACATCAGTGGTATATAGTGTGAAAATACAAGTTATTCAATGGCATGAATAAAACATGAGTAAGGTAATGCAAATATGTCAAGATCTTGTGACATCTAACCAAGTACAAAGTACCGAGCAGCGTTGGTGAGCCGTACCGTTCCAAGAGTTAGCAAGCTTTTATTGATATAAGATCCTTCCTTCCGGCGTACTCCAGTTGTTTCAGCCCTTGAGCTCTCTGAACCTGCCAGATCGATGAGGTTCTGCAAATGAGTGAGACAATTAAATAATCAATATATGCACTTGCTGTATGGATCGAGAGATGTCAAATGCGAGAGAGAGAGAGAGAGAGAGAGAGAGAGAGAGAGAGAGAGCATAAATACATACATATTTCATATCTGTATAATCAACTATAGCGCTAAGGTGAAGTAAAGAGTGGGTAAGTTTTAGAATGGGAAAAATAGCAGAAGCCAAACCCACCAGCTGTGAGAAGGTGACTGCTTCCCCTTCATTAGACTCGCCACAAGGGCTGCTCTCTATAGTCTGTCAGATAACAAAGGAAAAGCATAAAGGACTATCTCCTAACATCAAGTGTAGCTCTTTCACTAACAAAAGTACGCTTGCAGATTTTTTTTTTCGATTGACGGCCTTGCAATATACCAGTGCAAAGCCAAATATCAGTCTTTCATAGTTCTTTCAATAGCAAGCATACACACAAATTTAATCTACAAACGCCTCATTACCAGTGTGAAAATTGTATGACTTCTGCTACTTAGTAGATTGAAGTTAGTGGACCCAACATGTCTATGCTCTGCAATCAGAATGAGCACACTAATTAGTGAATATGCTGATCCACAATTGTGAAAATAAACTTTACTGAAATAAAACAGTAAAAAATATAGCAAATTCAGAACTAAGGGCACATAGATAACAAGTGCATTTGCGCCACTCAGAAATCAAAGTGCATATATTTTTGAAAGGGAAAATAGATAGATGTGCAAAAGAGTGCATTTAGAGGAATGCAACTCCAGCATAATCTCTTAGCTATATGCAACTGCAAAAGACGTTCATTCAGTAAAATGACATTTAAAGGTTTAAATTTTTTGTAATGCCTAAATTGCCCTTCTACAACTCTCTCACCAGGTGTTAGAAGGGTCTGCAGTCCAGAAGTTAGTCAATGATGAGCAGCTGCAATGTCTTATCTAAAGGCTGCGTGGTTCGCAGGGGTCTGTGGCGGAAATCATGGTCCACCATGCACGGCAGATTGTGGACAAGTGCACCACCAAGGACAGGTGCATGCAGTTGCCACCAGCAGCGAATAGGGAGTAGCCAGAGTAGAGGTCATCCTCGGTTGGGCAGCTTGGAGTGGTGTTTCTCTAATTACACTATTTTGCACTGACATATATCTAATTTCCCTTTTTGAAATAATTAGGGAGGGATGTTAATCAGTTTCACAACTTTGAGGGACTTCTCTAGTTTTTCAATTTGTTTATCATCAAATTTTGTAAGATAACATTCTATGAGATAAGGGGTTCTCTTTGATACATGATAACTCATCGTTCTGACATGCTGCTACTCCTAGACAGCCAAATGCTAACCCTGGCCAACAAAACAATAAATCCACTAGTCCACAAGTAGATTAAAACAAGCAAAAGATTATATCATTAGAAAAATGACCTTCTCCAGCTGCAATAAGGGACAGAGCATGTGCAGGAGATAATACCACTTCTTCTTTGATACCCTCAACAAATATTCCCTGAGAAAGTTGATGCGGACCAAGAAACTGTCAGTAAATTGTAAAAGATGATGCCTTGCAAAGTGCTAGCAAGTTTAGATGTGAACTTCTGTGCATGCTTCCATAAGATTATGAACTTCTCCACAAATAATCATATCTGAAAGATCCAGTTTCTACATAGGGGAACAATGTATGAGACCACTCCATCGATTAACCACATACATGACAACGTTTACAGTTAACTTTATAGTGAATAAATTTTTTGACCCTACAAACAGCACGCCATTAGTAACCTTTGAAGGACATGATATAACTTTACTTGGGAACATGTATATTACAAAACTTTGTAGGACACTATTATCCAGGAGGAAATTCCCAGATACAAACGCCAGCAATCATCCTCCAGAAAAATCATTAGTTTGTCGGTAGTTGATAAGAAAATATCAGCAGTGCTTTAACATTTTAGAGGAAAGAGCTCTTAATGAAGAATGGAGACATTAGCACCTGCAGATCCTCTCTAATCCGTAAATTCTGCCCTGCAGGATTGAGTAGATCATTGACAACCTAAAATCAATGAGCCCTCCATTAGAACAACATATGCAAGTACAACAAGAGAATATGCAAGTGATATGATGATCAACTCGTGATCTAGTTAGTGTATTGAAATCATGAACAGAACTCAGAAAAATATGTGCCTCACACCATCATGGGAAAATTACAAGAAAACAAGGCAGGGAAAAACAACAAAGATGTGTACTAGGTTGTACTAACATGGGACTGATATGACGTGGTGATGGTGCACACGTTGAGACACAGCTATATGAATATAAAAGAAGGGAATCATTTTTTTCAACTTAATTTATTTTGGAACATGAACTCTGGTTACATGTGCGTATAACTATAACATAAGCAAGTAAAAGCAACAAAATAGTCCAGGCAGAAGTCCCTCAAATTACAACTATTACGATGACAAAAAAATATGATTGCAGCAACGAACCTCATTATAAATTTCCAAGTATGACACGCGAAGGAGAAACTCGCGATTTGGCATCTACAAAGAAAAATCAAGCAGCGATATAAGTATACAAAGCATTGACTACATCATGTGCAAGAATGTTTCATCATATCATGATACATGATGGGTCCATATATAAAGAGTACCTCTTGTATAAGGCTAAATGCATCTTTGACAGCCAAAGGTATTATCCCTGGGGATCTTTGGTCTCCCTGACTCAAAAGAACCAGTATATCAGGATAGTGAGGAACATTTCAAAATATAAAGAAACTGATTTACTTTGTAAAATATTAGCCTAGTCACATATGAAATGAAAAAGAAATTTTACGAATCAGTAAGTTGCAAATTGTATGCTTCAAAAGAAAAATGAAAGTTGCCTACCTCCATGGATGGTTATCAGTTTATCACACAAAATAAAAAATAATAACAGCTACGTTATCAGGAGCATCTAACGTGTTATTATGGATTACGCTCCAAGGTACACAGATTATGAAATAACTATCATCTAATAGAAGCACATATTAAAAGCTTCATGATATATAAGTGTTCTCACATGCATCGTATGTGTCTTCCCACTGCTTGTAACACCATATGCAAATATTGTTCCTGCGATAATGAAAAATAAGTGCATCATCTTTTGCTTTAAAGAACAAAAATAATGTATGTCAAGGATTAATATTTTCTGCAATCCGACTGTAGATATCACTATGACATCCTTGAAGATATCTTATAGTAACATGACATAGTTTGTACAGAAACCAACCTGTTTCATCTTCTTAAAAGTTAAATCAAAAAAGGAAAAATAAACTGTTGTCATGATCCTAAATTATAAGATAAAACTGAAGACAGTATATAATCAAGAGAAGAAAAGATCATTTACCATTTATTCCCTCCATGGCACCGCTGACAACATGTTGAGCTGCCACATCATATACATGACGTGTTGTAGTAGTCGGTGCAAAAACCCGATCTGGACAACAATAGAAGTAAACCAATTTGTGCTATAGAAGTAAACGAAGTAATGTCAGCATGAAATAATTCCAGACATATAGCCAACATAAGCAATTAGAACTCTATCCAAACCTCGCCTAATTTGCTCCTGCCTTATGTGAAGACTGGCCATTTCGATAGAATGCAGCTAATTTCACATATGCCAAACGTGATGGTAGTCAGAAAGCGGTATGCCAATGTCACAACAAGCAACCCACCCACCCACAAATGACACTCAAAACAGGCACGTACCATAAGCATACGCGACGTTGGGGTTGTGCTCGCTCCGCAGGACCGTGTCGCCGTCCGCATACCACGCAACCTCCTCCCCCTGCCGAATCTCCCGCGGGCTTCACACGTGAATCCAAAACCCAAATCAAACCACATTTCCCAAATCCAAACCCAACCAAACGAAGCACCACAGCAGAAGCAAAGCGAGCCGAACCAGAGCGGCCGGAAGCGGACGGTGACGGTGACATTCTCCCTCGGCACCGGGTCCTCGTCCAACCCAGCGAACAGCGGCGACGCGGGCCCGTCGAGTGAGAGCTCCGGCGTGAGCCGCGACGAGGAAGTGGTCGTCGTAGTCGTCGACGTCGGCGAGCCCGACTGCGGCGGCGGCTGCTGCTGCGGCGAACTCTTAGCCACCGCCGCCGGAGATGCCTTCCGTTGCCGCGAAGCCGGCCGCGTCGCCATTGCCGCTACAGCGCGAGATCTAGCAGCACGGGGCCCCCGCCATTGGATCCACCAAGCTAACGCCTCGCTTTATGCGGGTTTTTTCTAGGGTTTGTTTCGATTTCCGTTTGGGTCACTCGTGGGTGGCTTTCGGATGCCTTTTCTCTTTTGCTTCCGTCTGAAGCGATGTGGGGGACGACGCCATGCCGCCGCAAAATTAGAAGAAAAGAAAGAAAGCCTCCTTCTCTTTCCTCCCTCCCTCTCTCACCCCGACTGTCTCCTTTGATGGTTTTAGGGTGTGTCTGATTGAGCTGTGACTTCTGAAAAAGCTGCTATGAGCTGTGGGCTATGGAAAAGCTGCTGTAGGTTGTGGGCTATGGAAAAGCTTAAGCTGTTTGATTCAAACAAGTATAAAACTTACCTCCTATCTCTATTTTCCTTGAAACAACTGTGAAACAGCTCTCTATTTTCACTATTTCAAAAAGTAGAAAGCCAAAAGTCAAAAGCAGGGTCCAAGGTGCTTTTAAAACTGTACTACCCAAAAGTAGCTGCTTCTGAAAAAGAAGCAGCTTCTGATTTTCACCTCTTTGGTTGGCTTTTGACTTTTTGAAAGCAAAAATAGCTCCCAAAAACTCAACCAAAGGCACCCTTATTATTGTGGGTGGTGACGAGACGCTGACTGGTGGGGGCGGACGCTGATAGGTCTACATGTTGGTGAGTCGATGTTGACTTGTCCAAGCCACTGCGAGTTTTGCGATTGGTTGCGCTTGCGGCGTTGTGATGGTACTGTGGAGGCCTCATCCAACTGTTTCGTATGGCAGCTTCCCAGAATTATCGATTTTTGGGGATTCAAAAATATGTATGTTGTTTCCTCTTGAAAATGATCGAAATAGTCAGGTTGCTAGCAGTCACTGATTGTATTTAAGTAATAAGTAGTAGCTAGTCACTGTACTAGAATAATTGTTTGAATCCAACGCTGCACCATATCTCGGTACGATGGAATAAGAATTTTTGCTAACTTGATAAAATATCATTTTGAGCGAATTTAGCATCACAGTGGCTCTGTATAACCATTGTTATTGTTTATTTTGATGTTTTAGCTAATTGGCAGCCTTTTTTTTTAACCAAGATTGATAATCGGAATTTTTATTCAGTTAAAGGCCTAGTGAAGAGGTCAAGATTATCGTTCCTGTAGCTCATTAGTACAAAGCAATGTTACAGTGGGTGGTTGTGGTTATCAAATCCCACTTGATCCACCCGCAGCAGCCACCTCGTTAATCCACCGGCCTTCGGCCCTTCGGCTCGCCTCCCCTTGCCCACCGAGGTCACTGTCGCCCACCTCTTGCACGGATAGTAAGGTTCTGTTTTTGTTATTTTAGTTACAACTAATATCTTTTGACTGTATTTTTAAGATGACGATAGATGATATAAACGTCGACACAGACGGTGTGTATAATTTTAAGTTCGAAATACCATTTGAAAAAACGGCGTTTACAAAAATTATTCCATTTATTTTAGTTTTGGGAGAAACTGAAACCAAATTCTACGTAGAAACCAAAAAGGACAAGGCGTGTGGCTAAAGCCTAGGCTTGGTCGAGTTTGCACTTTGCAGGGGCCGTATGGTTGCGTTGTAAAGCGTCCCAAGCCCCGCTGCACGAACCATCCCAACGAACACGCATCGTCTTTGTTGCCACGGCAGCAAAAAAAGATGCAACCTGCCGTTCTATCTCTACTCTTAAAAGAACGAGTTCAAGGTGATGGTGCGTCCGACGCTCTGCCACCTCTCACAGGAAAAAAAGCGCCGACATGTGGGCCTCCCTCTGCTTCTCTCCTCCCCCAAAATTGAATGTCGTGCGTTGACCCGCGCTCCCGCCCTCACCCCCTCCGCCCCCCGCGCCGCCGCCACTCCTCCACCACCCCCTGCGCACCTGCTTTTTTCTAAAAAGAAACAACCGAGGGAGGCGGCGGCTTAGTGCGATGGGGGAGAGGAAGGAGGCGACGACGGGGGCGGTGCTGGTTGGGGACGGAGGAAGGAGGCGGCGCAACCTCCATCTCACCGGTTGGGGCGGAGGTAGGAGGAGGCACGGTTGCAGCAGGGGAGAGGAAGGAGGCGACGACGGGGGCGGCGCCGGTTAGGGGCGGAGGAGAAGAAGGAGGCGACGGCGGGGGCAGCGTCGGTTGGGGGCGGAGGAGAGGAAGGAGGTGACGGCGGGGGCGGCGTCGGTTGGGGGCGGAGGAAGGAGGCGGCGTGACCTCCATCTCACCGGTTGGGGGCAGAGGTAGGAGGAGGCGCGGCGGCGGCTGGCTCGGAGAGGAAGGGGGCGGAGGAAGGAGGAGGCGCGGCTGCGGTGGGGGAGAGGAAGGAGGCGACGGCGGGGGCGGCACCGATTGGGGGCGGAGGAGAGGAAGGAGGTTGGGCGGAGAGCATTCTTTGTGAGGTCGGAAGCTGTTACGACCATTTTGCTAGGAGTCGGAAGCCAGAAAATAAGTTTACGACCATTTTAAGTTTACGACCATTTTGGGCAGAGGTCATTCAGGTCGTTTACGACCACGTTGGTCGTAGTCGAATGCAGCTACGACCACGTTAGATGGTCAAAAGTCGTAAGTCGAAGCTACGACCACGGTGTAGCAGGCTGCGATCGAAGTCGGCGCTCAAGTCTACGACCACGTAAGAAGTCGGCTACTTGCTCCCGCTGCCGTTCGACCACTTTGTCGCTCGTTCGCTCAAAGGTTATCGACCACGACCAAGCTATAGTAGAAGTGGTCAAAACGTGTTCAACCACAACAAAACAAGAAGACCGTAAGGTCGGCAGGTGATACGACCACATCAGAGAAAGATCGAAGGTGATCCGAAGGCGTACGACCGCAACAAAGAAGTCTGAACATGGTCGTAAAGAGGCTACGACCACGTTGTAAAGTCGCTGAGCGTGGTCAAAGAAGACTATGACCACGGTGTAAGTGGTCGTAAGAAGAATTATGACCACGAAAAACGTGGTCGTAAGGACTTACGACCATGGCAAACCGTCAATAGACATCGTCGAAAGGCGTTTGACCACAGCAAAACTGAAAGTGGCATGCTCGAGAGGTCGGGAGGACGTGGTCGAAAGGCATTCGACCACGGTAAAACTGAAAGAGACGTGCTCGGGAGGACCTACGACCACGGTAAGGCAAAGTAGGAGGGGATCGAGAGGTTTACGACCACGTTGAAGGAACGCAGAAGAAGGTGGTCGTAAAGGGTTATCGACCACGGCCAAGGAATAGTATTTTCACAACCACAACAAAGCTACAGTAGACGTCGTCGAAAGGTGTTCGACCACGGCAAAATCAGAAGATACGACCACACCAAAAAAAGATCGAATGTGATCCGAAGGTGTACGACCTCAAGGAAGAAGTTCGAAGGTGGTCGTAAGGAGGCTACGACCACGTTGTAATGTTGCTGAGCATGGTCGACGAAGGCTACGAGGAGCTGCGATTTCATCGGGGAGATTTGAACGTGTTCAGAACGGAGTTCGACCACGGTGATCTGTTCTAGACAACTATTACTATGATATGTTGGAAAGTCTTACGACCTCCCAGGACCTTGTACGACGAATTAGAGCCGTTTATGACCGATTTTGACCACTTACGTGTTGGAAAGTCTTACGACCTCCCAGGACCTTTTACGACCGGTTAGAGTCGTTTACGACCGGTGAGAATCAAATACGATCGGTTCAGAGTACTTACGACCAGTTCCGAACGCTTCAAACTCTTCCGATCGCTTTTTCAACGTGGTCGTAAATTTACTGTAGCAACTTACGACCACTCTGCAATATCGCTGCCGCTGCCTTCCTTCAGCCGCTCGAAATACCGTGATCGAAGCCTTCTACGATCACGCAGTGATGCTGGCGATCACTGTTCACCGTGGTCGAACACTCGTACGACCACGTTCACTTCCTTCAACGTGATCGGAGTTGCTTCCGATCACGTACTGGCCTTCTCGGTGTAGTCGTAGCTCGTTACGACCACCTTCGCCTCCTTACGACCACCTTCATCGTGGTCGTAGCCTTCCCTGCGTAGTCCAACCCTTTACGACCACGTTCTGCACTCCTTGAACGTAGTTGTAAAAACACTGTTCCTTTGCCGTGGTCGTAGCGCCTCCCGACCACGCCTGCTGGAATTTTGCCGTGGTCGTAACTCCTCCCGACCACGCTTGCCGTGGTCGTGAGTACTTCCGACCACGTCTTGCGCCAATCACACGACAAAACAAAGCTTTGTGTTTCTCCCTCTTTTTGGTTTTTTCTCAATTGCTTGGTACATCGAATACATGGCTCTAAGCCTCTTTTTATACCCGGCTGTTCTAATTCAACACGGGTTCTCAACCTACTCCGACTCCGAGTCTTATACGACTTTGACTCGGTTTCCAACTACGACTTTGAATTTGACTCTGATACGACTTCGTCTTCGACTCTGATACGACTTCGTCTGGAACTCGGCTTCAACTTCGACTTCTGATTTCTCCTCCGTCTTGACTTCGATTACTTCCAAACTTTGTATGCGTCTTCTAAACCTAGATTATTTCCAACATTACGATGCCGTACGACCACTCAAACTCGCTACCGATAACTTCGAGTCGTGGTCGTAAATGTTGCTGAGCGTGGTCGACGAAGGCTACGACCACGGTGTAAGTGGTCGTAGATGACTATGACCACGGTGTAAGTGGTCATAAGAAGACTTACGACCACATCAAACCGTCAATAGACGTGGTCGAAAGGCGTTCGACCAGGGCAAAATCAGAAGATACGACCACACCAGAAAAAAAAAGATCGAAGGTGATCCGAAGGCGTACGACCGCAACGAAGAAGTTCGAACGTGGTCGTAAGGTGGCTACGACCACGTTGTAATGTTGCTGAGCGTGGTCGACGAAGGCTACGACCACGGTGTAAGTGGTCGTCACACTGTGGTCGTAAGGAGCTGCGATTTCATTGGAGAGATATGAACGTGTTCGGAACTCGGTTCGACCAGTGAGAGTCGTTTACGACCCATTCCGACCACTTACGATGCCGCACGACCACTCAAACTCGCCACCGATCACTTCGAGTCGTGCTCAAAAAATACTGTGATCGAAACCTTCTACGATAACGCCCTTTCGACCATGTTCACTTCCTTCAACGTGGTCGGAGACGCTTCCGACCACGTAGTCGTAACTCCTTACGACCAACTTCACCGTGGTCCTAGCACGTCTCGATCACGTTCAACTGCTTTGCCGTGGTCGTAACTCCTCCCACGACCGTGTTGGTTGTGGTCGAAGGCCACCAGGACAGTTTACGATCACTTTGGCTGTGGTCGGAGCTCAGCACGAAGGGGTATGACCACATTGGGTGTGATTGGAGAACATCAGAAGGGTTTACGACCACTCTGGTCACGGTCAAAGGTCCCAGGAAGTTTTACGACCAAGTTGTCGCTGGTTGAAAGTCAATAGGGCATTTACAAGTGGTCGGAAGTTGAACGCACCATGATGGTCGTGGTCAAAAACTATTACGACCACGTTGGCCATGGTCGGAAGCTGTTACGGCCACATTGTCCATGGTCGAAAGGGTTTACGACCACGTTGTCTGTGGTCGGAAGCTAGCAAACTGATTTACGACCACGTTGTGAGTCGACTAGAAGGTTTCCAACCATGTTGTCGGTAGTTAGACACCTTCATTTGGCCTTGGGTAGTCAGCGGGCTTCGACCACGTTATCGAGAGCTGCGGTCGGTAGTCGGTGGTTGGGTTGTCCACCACATTGAGAAGTCGACGTCCTACGACCACGTTATCGCGAGAATCGGTCAGAAATCGAAGCCTTGATGCTGTGGTCGGAAGTTGGCAGCCGGGCTGACGACCACATTGGGAAGTCGGAGGCTTCGACCACGCTACAACCACATTGGTTACGACCACGCTCGTTCCCTCACAACGTGGTCGTAACCTTCTACGACCACTCACGCCATAGTCGAAGCTTCCTACCGACCACTCACAATGTGGTCGTAGCACCTTACGACCATGTTCACCCCGATACAACGTGGTCGTAACCCCTTACGACCACGTCTGTGAGTACTTGGCCATGTCCGTGACGTTTACGACCACTCTATGTCTTTTGTGACCACCCAAAGTCACTTACGACCACTCTATGTCGTTTACGACCACTCAAAGTCACTTACAATTACTTCTGTGTCGTTTACGACCGCTCTGTGTCATTTACGACCGCTCAAAGTCACTTACGACCACTTCTGTGTCGTTTACGACCCCTCTATGTCGTTTAGGACCGCTCAAAATTATTTACGACCACTGTGTGTCATTTACGACCACTCTAGAATCATTACGACTGCTTAGAACCATTTACGACCACTCCTGAGCCGTTTACGACCACCTAGGGAGATTTACGACCACTCGGCACCGTTTACGACCACCCCTCGCACGCTACAACCATGAGGTCGTAACCCACCACTCAGAAACACCCTTTACAAATGGTCGTAAACTTACTGTAGCAGTTTACAAGTGGTCGTAACTCTTTGCGACCACGTTCAACTTCCTTCGTTTTGGTCGTACGCCTGCAGATCACCTTCGACTTCTCACCAATCTGGTCGTATTGCTTCCTGACCTCACGATCAATCGATTTTGCCGCAATCGATCGCCTTTCGACCGCGTCAGTAATTTTACCACGTGGTCGTAAAATCACTGTTCCTCTGCCGTGGTCGTTGGCTACGACCAAGTTTGGACCATAGTTTATCTCTTGCCGTGGTCGTTGGAGGCTACGACCACGTTGAAGGCTACGACCACGTTAAAGGTGGTCGTAAGGAGCCGGACCACAAGGTGGTGGCCAAGTAGTCAGACGAAGCCGACCATGTCTACGACTACGGCTACGACCACGTTTGAAGCAACGACCGCAACCGACCACGTCCGACTGCGTTACGACCGCTACCGAGGCCTTCCGACCACGTCCGACCGCGTTTGACAGCGCTACGACTATAACCGACTGGTATCAACCACTTCCGACCGCGTCTGATAGCGCTACGACCACGTCCGACTGCATTCGACCAGGTCCGACTGTAGCCGACTGAGCTACGACCACGTTCGACCACTTTACAATGTGGTCGAAGTCTGCCGACTTTCCACGTGGTCGTGGTCAAAGTCTGCCGACTATCGACCGTAGCGGTCGAAGCCTCGACCTCCGACTTCTTCTCGCGTTAACGTGGTCGTAAGCCGCCGACTACCCAATGTGGTCATAGTCGTAAACCGCCGACATTCGACCACAGCGGTCGTGGCTACGTCTTACGACTACCGATCGCTTCAGCTCTCGACAACGTGGTCGTAAGGCGCCGACTCTTCAACGTGGTCGTAAACCATAGCGCCGACTTCTGACCGCAGCACTCGATAACGTGGTCGTAACCTGCCGACTACTCAACGTGGTCGTAGCTGCGTTCGACCACGGCCAACGTGGTCATAGCTGCCTTCGACCACGGCCAGAGTGGTCGTAAACGACACTACGTGATCGTAAATGCCACAACGTGGTCATAAACAGTCCTGGTGGCCTTCGACCTCAGCCAGAGTGGTCGTAAGGCCTTCCGACCACTCGAAAACGCATCTACCAGGTTCCGACCAAGGACGACATGATAGTAAATGGCTTCCGAACCGCGACACAATGGTCGTAAACATGATTTCCGGCTTCCAACCGCTGACAATGTGGTCGTAAAACTTCCAGCCGGTATCAACGTGGTCGTAGAGTCTTTTGCTGACTTCCGACCATGACCAATGTAGAGACCGACCACTTGAAAAGGCTTGAGACATTGCAGAATCAGCACAATATGGTCGTAAAAGCTTCCGACCACTAATTAAGTGCTTCCTATGACTACCAAGTCGTAAATGACCCTTTCGACCACATTGTTGTAAGCCTAACTGCCGAGCATGTCACAAAGGCTTAAATCCCAATAGAAAGAGCTATTCTCAGATTAAACTAAATTTTGGTGTAAACCGCTCGATCACCTCCTACTTTGCCTTGTCGTGGTCGTAGGTCCTCCCGATCATGCCTCCTTTAGTTTTGCCATGGTCGCACGCCTTTCGACCACGTCTATTGACAATTTGCCGTGGTCGTAAGTCTTCTTACGACCACTTACACCAAGATCGTATCCTTCTTTGACCACGCTCAGCGACTTTACAACATGGTCATTGCCTGCTTATGGCCACGTTCAAACTTCTTCGTTGCGGTCGTCTATTGAAGATTTGCCGTGATCGTAAGTCGTTATGACCACGTTTACCATGGTCGTAAGTCTTCTTATGACCACTTACACCATGATCGTAGCCTTCTTCGACCACGCTCAGTGACTTTACAACGTGGTCGATGCCTCCTTATGACCACGTTCAAACTTCTTCGTTGGGTCGTACGCCTTCGGATCACCTATAATATTTCTCTGATGTGGTCGTATCACCTACCGATCTCACCTCTTTTGGTTTTGTCGTGGTTGAACACCTTTCGACCACGTCTACTATAGCTTGTCGTGGTCGTAAAAACACTGTTCCTTGGCCATGGTCAATAACCCTTTACAACCACGTTCTGCGCTCCTACAACGTGGTCGTAAACCTCTCGATCACCTCCTACTTTGCCTTGTCGTGGTCGTAGGTCCTGCCGATGACGCCTCCTTCAGTTTTGCCGTGGTCGAACGCCTTTCGATCACATCTATTGACGATTTGCCGTGGTCGTAAGTCATTACGACCATGTTTGTCGTGGTCGTAGGCCACTGCTTCCCTGGGTTTCATGGTCATGACTGCAGCAGAAGTGAGTATAAGGCTAAACACTATCCTTTAGTTTGTATTGAACCGACACCTTGGATGTGGATTTTCTTGATTTCCCAGTTATCAAGTTTTTCAACGCTAAATTCTCTTAATTTTGTATCCCGAAAATGATTAGTGAATAGGTTGGATGTTCACGTGGAATATGTTTACAGCCAAGCAATGTCTTCAAGTAATAATTTTGGGTGAAAAAATGCCATGCAAATATATGTTTGACAGACCAAGGTATCGGCCTTTTGATTAACTTGCTAAGCAATTAGAAGTTGTTGAGACATTGAGAGCAGACGTGCGATGCTACGGATTTAAAAAAAAATAGAACATATTTGTATGCACGTTCCAACAAATTTTACCACCTGTTAGTTTTAGAACATGTAATATAATAAAATTTTAAAATCCGTAGCAACGCACGGGCATTCAGCTAGCCAACGGAAGAAAGCCCACCAAACCGAAGACCGACTGGACAGGCCAGGAACATCCGACCATGTGAGATCAGCTCTCGTTGCGTAGCCAGCCACTGCCGATCTCCTCTAGTCATCAGCTCCGTCATGCCCGTACCGGCGTACGTAGAGCCGGGAGCCCGGGACGCCGCGCGGAACCGGCCAAGATGGACGAATCCGCGCGGAACCGATCGATCCCGCCGAGCGACAAGCACGCATGGCCAGGCGCGACGACGCGGCCGTGTCCGGAGCCGCGGCCGGTCGTTTTCCAACAGCGGGGCGGCTCGGCCGCATCCCCCTTCCCCCCGCCGGGCCCGGGACCGCGCGCACGTCTGCCAGGTGCCAAACGCGCCAATCCATACGTGCTACGGCTGGGTCGCGTGTGCTCTCGTGAGCCGTGACGTCCGGCGCGTAGAAGAGACATCACCGGATGCCATGGACTCCCTGCACAGCACTGTAGCCAATCCTTGGAGAGATACAGGTTTTATGGTGTCTTCGCGTGGTTCTGCGCCTGCGTTGCACTGTGGGCGATCCAGTGCGCTTGGTGTAGTGCTAGATTGCCTTTCGAAAAAGGTCGTGTAAATGGTAGGTCAGGGGCGAGTGGCCAGGAGTTGCACCACATGCGTTTGGCCATTTTGACAAGCTACTGGACAAGGTGAAATTCTCGGTGGCCAGAAATAGTACTACTAGCTGAGCACATGGCTCAACGTGACAAGGCAACGACCACTTGCAATTACAGTCATTTACGGATCATGCACTCCAAGTGAAAACGTAAGTTTCAAAGCCAAAGCTTCCTTAGTGACACTTCTAGGCTTTTTATAGCTTGATGGCCTCTCCATGGTGGAAATGAATGGCCATGGCGGGCTTGGAGTCTTGGACGTAGCTCAGATGATCGTATGACATGATTGTGTCACGCACTTGACATAGATTCGATTTGTTGGTGGAACAATTAGCATCCTACTAGAAGATAACTGTCTGGACTCTAATGTCATTAGGACCTGTTAAAGTTAGTAATCCTGTTAATTGTAACGTCCCCGTTTCCGGGAGCGCGTACGGACACGGCATTCCGCAACTATTCACGCATGAACAGTTATGGAGTGTCGCGCAAGAGTATACCATTGCATGCTTACAACAAAAGTCCAGCATATATTTCACATAAGGATTACTATCCAGGTTTTTGACAGCGGGGCGTGCAAGCCCAAAGCATAATTACATTACAAAAGACTTCCAGAATCCGCTTCGAGCGCGGCGAAGATCTAAAGCCACGGGTCCTCGTCGACGAAGAAATCCTCAGGGACGTCCTCGACGGGGAGACCTTCACCAGAGTCTTGATCCTCTAAAGAATGGATTAAGCAAGCCGTGAGCCAAACAACCGGCTCAGCAAGTTCCAAAGGGACTCTATCTTACTATATGCACGGAATAACAATGGAAGGGAGTATACTTGGTTTATTAGCTTGGAGTGGATGCAGTTTTATTTGCAAACGTTTTATAAAACGGACCCAAAACTACTCCTCAAGATCTCAGGGGTTTTTCATGAAAATTTCATTAACCAACTAATCAAGTTAAAGCATGTACAAAACTACTTAAGCTTCGTTGCTGGAATCACCCAAGTGACACAACTCCATTAACCGGGAGCACGGCGTATTCGAATACCATTTATTTGACTCTGCAGAGTTTGCTCAGCTTTACCCACACGATCCCTTAACTCCCGCGACAGAGTTAAGAAAGCCAGGTCGTTTCACTGCTCAACTCTTTATATAGGCTCTACCCGGTAGCATCACTCAGTCACGGCCAAACATAAACAAATTTCTCTAAGCCGTTTTAAGTGTCTACTACCGTTGTTAGGTACCCAGCGGCATATCTAATTCCCCGGCATCCTGACATCTCATCCTGTAGAGTTTCAATTGAGCTGAGCAGCTACTAGACCAGTGTTGACAAGTCAACTCCTGTGGTTGAGCGATCACTGTGACATTTACTCAGCGCAAGGGTTTCAGTCCTTATATTTTCACATGGTCCGCAACCTCATCAGGCCCGCGACCTAACCTAAGGTAAGCGGTGGGCGTAGACCGTCTCGCGGTTTCCCACTCACCCTTACCCTACCTTGTGCACGCCGGCACTCTCCGCTCTAAGATACGGTGTCCCACACCACCCTACCTTAGAGTCGGGTTTTCCAAAACCTATTGGCCCACAGCCACAACCTTAATAGTGTAAGACTTTTGCATGATAATATTAATCTACAGTTATCTAGGTTAACAAGTAATTAATTCTAGGGTTTCAATGGCATGGCAACAAATCAAACATGGCATTTATCGGTGGTAGGTCTAACTATATCACATGTTATTCTAAACATTTTATTTTACTTTAAACTAGCATTTCACAAATAGCATAATGCAAATAGCATATTAACATAATTAGATCACATGGGTTGCAACATGATCAAATGATTTGAGACTTGCCGTCAATCCGGATGATCTCAGCTAGCTCGAACGAAGAAACACCTGGATCCTCAGCTTGCACTTGAACCTCCGGGATCTCCGACACTAGCGCAAACACATAAAATAAATAAATCCAGCTTGAGACTAATCAAGCGAGGAAAAATAAACTATTTTAAAAAGGAGTAAAATGCATAAACCCTTCAAATAGAATTTTAGGAATTTATCTGGAATGATTTTGGTGGAATGGAGGCCAAAAATGGGTTTAGAATATTATTTGGAGCAAAGTGGTGAAATTTGGGATTTTTTTGGTATTTTCTGTGATTTTCTAGGATTTATTTGGATTTTCTGGGATTTTAGAAATGATTAAAATCGGGGAATAAATATTTGAACAGTGGTGGGCCGGCCTCGGTGCAACAGTGCGGCCCGGCCGGGAAATCGCCCATATGGCCGAGCAGCCCAGGCGACCCGAGCGCACACGCGCGCGCGCGGGAGCAGGCCGGAACGGCCCACGCACGCGCTCGGCCGGAGGCCCGTGCGCGTGCCCCGTCTGGACGGATGGGCGACGCGTGGCGAAGCTGGACGGGCGAGATGGGGGCGGGGTGAATGGATGTGATGCGGAGCGGGGCGATCGGACGGCGGCGAAGCGGCACGGAAGATCCGACGGGCGAGGGAAGACGGGATTAAGAAGATCGGACGGCGGTGGTTAAGCGATATCCAAGGGCCGACGTTAGATGGCACGGAGAGGAGAGGACGGCCGAGATAGAGCCACGTCGGTCGTCTTCTACCTCTCGCCGTGCGCACGCGACAGAGAGGCAGAGGAGCGGCGCCTCCGCTCTCCGACGACGGCAGGGCACGCCGGCGGCAGGGGAGGGGATCAGCGGCTAGCACTCGACGTGGGAAACCCATTTTGGGCGCTTGGGGACTGGGGAGTCCAAAGGGGAAGACGGGAGAGGAAAAGGGGGAAGCTCGGTCTCCGGCGATGAAGGGGGTCGCCGGGGCCGATTGGGGTCGATCGGGGGGCGGCTACACCATCTGAGGAAGGTGGAGCTCACGTGGGTGGCGGTGACAGGAGCTGGGGACCTGCGGAGAGGGCTGGCCACAGAGAGGGTGGTGCGGTCGGCGGGGAGCTTCGGTGGCCGAGCTGCACGGGTGATCACCGGGCCTGCAAGGGTTACCACGGCGGTCAGGGGGTGGGGAGGAAACTTCAACCGAATGCAATCGAGAAATAGAGGGAGGAGGAGGGAGATCCGCTTTGCGGGGCTTGCCGGCGCAGGGGAAGACGGTGGCGGTGCTCCAGGCAACGTGGGCTCAATTAGTTGCTCTGGGAGGGTCCTTGGAGTGATAGGGAGTGGTGGGGAAGCTCTGGAAGCAAAAGGGAAAGGGAGGAGGCCGGGGGAGGTTTTATACCCGAGCGGGGGAGGCGGAGCCTTAGGGGAGAAGGAACGGGCGTGGCTCCGGGGTCGACAGGAGGACAGGGGAGTTGGTGGCGCGTCGCCTCCGCGAGATGGGCGAGACAGAGCACTGCCGGATGTCAATGCGAGCGACGGGAGCAGGTGAGGTCGGGCGAGGGCGGAGACGCGTCCGCGCGCGGGAGAGGGAGGCGCGGAGACTGGCAGGTGGGGCCGGAGCAGGCGGGCGACGTGGCGCGAGGATGTCCACGGCTTCGGACAGAGGTTGTCGGGACGGCGGGGCGGTCCGAGATCGGGGCGCGGCCGCGGGCGCAGGGGCGGCGCGGCGCAACGCGCAGCGCTAGCGCGCGTGCGCGGGGAGAAAGCGGGGAGCGGGCACGGCGCCAGCGGGAGAGGAAACCGGGAGGCGCCAGCGGGAGGGGAGAGGCGGAAGGGGGGGCGGCGTCCACGGGCTGGCGCGGGCGTAAGGGCGCGTGAGGGAGAGCGAAGGCGGAAACGGGCGAGACGCCGGAGGAGAGGGGAGGCGGCATCGCCCGGAAAGGAAAGCGGTGCGAGGGGAAAACTTTCCCGAAAAGGAAAGTTTTCAGAAAATCACCCAAAAATCCAGCAAAAAATAAGGAAAAAACTGGTTTGAAATTTTGGGGTTTTTCATTAATATCATTACGTTTAGCTATTTAATATGTGTATGAGTCGGTTTCAGAGTCGTAGTTGTCTCCGTATCGTAGTTGTAAAGTCAGGTATAAAATGGGAGCAATGTAACGAGAGAAGAGCGCGAGAGATGCAGCGATTGGTGTGATCGAACGAAAGGAGAGAGAAATAAAGAAGAGAAGAAGGAGCAGTTTTGGCCCCGGAAAAATTATCGAGTATCAAGTTCGACATGTTCGCAGACGTGGTCGTAAACGAGTTATAACCACGTCGATCGAGCGGAGGTGTTCATAGGAGCTGAAGACGTAGTTGTAAATGAGTTACGACCACGGCGATCAAGTCTTCAATGTGCTCATAAGCTTTACAACCACGGCGATTGAGTCTACAGTGTGGTCGTAATCGAGTTACGACTACAGTGATTGAGCCTACTACGTGGTCGAAGGAGTGCAGCACAACATGAACATGATCATCGTCAGCTGAAATTATGAGTACGTAGCGTGGTCGGAGCAACACAAAGTGGTTGTAGCGTGGTCAGAGCAAACCAGAAGTGGTCGTAACGACTCTATGCGTGGTCGTAACGATTGCTGAAGTGGTCGTAAATTGCATAAATGGTATCAAAGCCTGTTGATTTTCAGTGATTTTTGAAGATCATGGGTGATAAGGCGAAGGCCCAGTGTGGACTAATCTCCCTCCAGTAACCTCTCCTGACGATCAACAATTACCCGGTATGGGCAATGAAGATGAAGGCGAACATGTGTGCCTTGAGAGTTTGGGGTGCAGTCGATCCAAAGGGGAAGTATAAGGAGGTGGATGACAAGATGAATCAGATGGCCTTGGCCATCATCTACCAGGTGGTGCCAGATACGATGATGCATTAGCTCATCGACAAGGAGACGACACGAGAGGCGTGGGAGACGCTGCAGACGATACACGAGGGTATTGATCGTGTGAAGTAGGTGTGGTTCCAGAATTTGTGGAGCGAGTTCGAGAATCTCAATATGGAAGAGAATTGGTCGGTGGACGAGTTCGCCGGCAAGCTTACTTTATTGTACAATCAAATTAACACTCTTGATGACAAGATGGAGGAATCTGTGGCAGTGAAGAAGTACCTACGTGTGCTTCTGGAGAAGTACATATCTGTTGTCACCACACTTATGTACTCCTCCGATCTGGATAAAAAGAAGATAGAGAAGATCACCAGTTCCCTCAAGGCGCATGAGTTACCGAATGGGTTTCAATCACATAATGAGCAAGGACCTCAGATTCATAACGAGCAGGCGTTGATAGTAAAGGGAGATCCAAAAGACGGTCATGGCTCATTAAACAAGCGCGAGAGGTGGTGTGGTCGAGACGGCCGAGGCAGCAAAGGTGGCCGTGGAGACAAAGCCGGGCAAGGTGGTGGTGACAGATCTCATGATAAGTAACATGTCAAGTGCTTTGAATGTGATGAATACGGGTGCTACACATCAGGATACTGCAGCTATATAAAGTGTTTCAACTGTAATGAGTATGGGCACTATGCTTCGGATTGTGGAAGCAAGGAGAAGGACAAGGAGGTGAACCTCGCCCAAGACGAAAAAGAAGATGAAGAACCAGAACTACTTCTCTCCTCATATGTTGAAAAGGGGCCGGTCATGGTGATACTAAATGAGAAGAATGTAGTTCTAAAACTACGCACGAATGAAGGTAGCCACAATCACACGGATCAGTGGTACTTGAACAATAGAGCAAGCAATCACATGACGGGAGATTGCTCCATATTTCATGAGCTCAACGAGTCGTATTCAAGTAGGTTTAGCTGTTTAATATGTGTACGAGTCATGTACGAATTCGAGTCAGTTTTTGAGTCGATCTCGGAGTCGTAGTTATCTCCGTATCGTAGTCGTAGAGTCAGGTGTAAAAGGAGAGCAATGTAACAAGAGAAGAGAACGAGAGATGCAGCAATCGTTGTGATCGAATGAGAGGAGAGAGAGAGATACATAAGAGAAGAAGGATCAATTTTGGCTCCAGAAAAATTATCGAGTATCGAGTTCGATGTGTTTGCAGACAAAGTCGTAAATGAGTTATGACCACGGCAATCGAGCAGAGGTGTCCGCAGGAGCTGAAGACATGGTCGTAAACAAGTTACGATCATTGTCACTGAGCAGAAGACGTGGTCGTAAACAAGTTACGGCCACGGCGATCAGGTCTTCAACGTGGTCATAAGCTTTACAACCACGACGATCGAGTCTATAGCGTGGTCGTAATCGAGTTACGACTACAGTGATTGAGCCTACTGCGTGATCGAAGGAGTGCAGTGCAGCGTGAACGTGATCGTCATCAGCTGAAATTACGAGTACGTAGCGTGGTGGGAGCAACACGAAGTGATCGTAGCATTATCGGAGCAAACCAAAAGTGGTCGTAATGACTCTGTTCATAGTCATAACGACTGCTAAAGTAGTCGTAAACTACAACAAGCTATGTTCTAGTCCATCTTTTTGACAACTTGGAGATGCTTTGCACCTTGGACTATGCCCGGTTTTTTCTTCCTGAAACGTCCTGTGCTGCGGACATTTGAAGTTTTTTTTCTCGTTAGGCGAAAGTAAGACGAGACAGACTAGCAATTTCTAAGCTGGTTTTAGAAAAAAGAAAGATATGTTAGCTGAGTAGAAGGAAGCAGAACCTCCCATTTCCGATTTTTTTTGTGTTGATGTAGAAGGAAGGCTCGGACTTCTTTTACAAAATTGCAGCATCTCCGGAGGCTGCAGACATGCAATGAGCTATACGCCTATTTTAGAAGATCATGCACGAAACAAAATCTGCTTGATTGGGACACTTACAGTGTGCTTAGTTGGGTTTATTTTTGTGGTTTATGGCTAAATTATCACTGTAGTTGTCTGAAATTACAATGTAACTGATGATAACTTATTTGGCATAATTAAAATTAAAAAAATAGAAAAAACGGGTTAACCCAGCATGTATAATGCAAATGAATACATAAAAAAAGAACCGGCAAAATAGCTCAAAAAACCGCAAAGTTAGAAGAAGACGAAATTTAGAAATAGTGAAAAATAACCCGGAAACTAGAAGTGTAAACCCAAATGAGCGGGGGCTTAATCGGTTGCAACGCCAAGAAAGATAATGAGAACATACTAAACTAGTTGGACTGGTGATTCATCTTCATTTGTTTATACGCATTCCAAATAGTTTCTAACATCTGGCTTTTGATTTTAGAAGCAAAAAAGTTTAAAATGTGTTGGCTTTTTAATACAGCTTTTTCCTTTTTTCTTTGTATTATCCATATAGTTATAATGATGTTTTTATTTTTTTTCCTATTTTATTTATTGTCTTTTAATTAAATACATCAGAAAACTAATAAAAAGTATCATTTCGGTTAAAAACCATCACACTTTTAAAGTGGACTTACATCCCACACCAAAAAGAGTGTCCTATCAGTGTTTCAATCATCGGGACTAAAAGGAGGGTTCCTTGTGCCTTACAGAATAATAATTGCCTAGGCGCATGATTGCTTTCCGTGAATAATCGGGTTTGTTTTTTAAGTTGAAGTTTATGATTTTTAGCTATAATTTATAATTTTTGAGCTGTTTGTTTGTATGAGAGGTTAAAATTCACAGAAAGAGTCTAAAATGCAGTGGAAGCAAAACACGCGAGTCGGGGGGGGGGGCGGAAAATAAATGCCTTGCTCGCCGTCTGCGTCAGTTTCAACGACGGCATGACACCGGCAGTCTGGCAGGACTCGCCCTCCTCATTTCAGTTTCTCCCTTGGTATTTTGATTTCTACCTTCTACTTTATTTAATTTTGTCTTTTTTGGTTTTTGGCTTTTAGGTTTTTTTGCTTTTTCTTCTTTTTCCGTATTACTTTGCATTGTCTGGCTAACCTTTTTTTTCTATTTTTATTTTTTAAAATTTAATTACGCCAAAAAACCATAAGTAGTTACAATATAAAATAATTTAGCTACAATATCAAACAGTGAAAATAAGTCATAAGCCACAAAAAACCCAAATGAGCAGCTCAGTTTGGTTCATGATTTGCGATTTTTAATTTTCAGAGAGTGTTTTTAGGGTGGATTTTTTTATTGCGGTTGATGGGTTTTAGTCTTAACGCAAGTACTTATATGAATGAACCGAATGTAGATAAACCGATTTAAAAAAGTTGTTCGGATAAGCTGTTTCGAAAATACGGTGATAAAGTCATTCCATTTATTTGTTTAATAAAAATCATAAATAATAAGCTATAAACTAAAAAGAAGAAACCTCAGTCTCTCGCGGAGGTCGCTAATCTATCAGTACTATACGGAGCATGGAGCCCCGCTCGTTTCGGCGTCAGCTTCTGGCTTATTTTTTACTATTCATAAATTTCATCTTTTTCTGAATTTTTGGTTTTTCTAGCTTTTTTGCCGGTTCTTTTTTCCCGTATTCGTTTGCATTGTTCGTGATGAGCTAGCATATTTTTTCTATTTTTATTTTTTAAAATTTAATTACGTCAAATAAGCTACCTTCAGCTACAGTAACATTTTAGCCACTACAGTACAATTTTAGTCATAAATCATACCTTTTCAGCACCTATGTGTGAATGAGGTTCACACGCGGGCGGGCTCCTTGCTGTTTGGGAGTCCGGACTAGAAAAACTGAAACTGGCCCTGTTTGGCAGAGCTCTAACTCTAGGAAATCTGTAGATTTCCTAGAGCTGGTCATCTGTAGCTCTAGGAAATCCTGGATCTAGAGTTGCAGGCATGTTAAGTGCATTTACATGACTCATTTCATTTATATTATATATTAAATAAAAATATTTAAATCACTTTAATTTAGTCAACAAACTACAGATCTAGCATAGATCTTGGAGCTAGAGCTATGCCAAATGGTGCCTAAACTAGGCCAGGCAGCTGGGTTTCGCGCTACGATCCTGGCCCAAGCGAAAACAAACAGGGCCAAGGCGAAAGCTACACCATATTGTTGTCTTTTTTGCTTTTCAGAACAAAATGGGCCGGTGCAACCTGAGCGGCCTGGTTGTATATTTCTTGGCCCGGAAACAGTAAATCTAAAAGGAAAACGGAAGGAAAGAAAAGGGGGCGCGCCACTACGCCAGATCTTGTTCCTTGTGAGTTACAGGGATCATTCCATTATAAGTTTATAAATTATAACTAGCTGTCAGCTGAGCCGAGGCTAGCTTCCTGGACCATGAACGACCTATGCATGCAGCTAAGCTAAGCTCTTTCATTCATTCCAGCGTCAAGCAGTGAACAGCCAGTAAACCATCTGATACGTGTTCTGGAGGCAAGAGCAACAGTGAACTGCTTTACTCTGTATCCAGTGACGGATCCAGGAAAATTTTTTGGAGGGGCTGAAGTACTTTCAGCTCGACCTCAGCTCCTTCTACATTATACATCCATTGCTAAAAATTTAGGGGGGCTCCAAGGGTCCGGTAGCAGTAGGGGGCTCGAGCCCCCCGCCCCACCGCTGGATCCGCCGCTGTCTGTATCCTATCTTCCCAAAGCAACTAATTTAGTCCTCAGTCTTCATGGCTGCTGGCCGACTAGCGGCGACGAAATGAAATGATACGTACTCACTATACTTACCACATGTAGTCATGCAGAGTACAGTCGCCACCTTCAGAACTCACATTGCTCTCGTTACCACCCCAGAAGGCGCTAACGGCGGCATGCCGGCATGCATGGTCCAATGATTCGATCCTCGCGAAAATCTAGAGACTAGGGCTCGATCGATATTACCTGTGCCGCGTGCTGTGTATGCAGCAGGGAAGCATCACTCTGCCCTTGTGCAGAATTGTTTCGTGTCAGCTTGATTGTACTCGTACAGTTATATGCTCGACCCTTTCTTGGCAACATCAAGTCATCAAGTACAGCCAAGACTGCTGGTCAATAGATGCTCTTCTTGCCACTCATAAACAATGAAGCCCAACCTAGCTATCTAGGCTCAGCCTCAGCATGAGAGATATGGATCAACCATATGACGCAATTATGGTATTTTTCAGCTTTTTAGTAGATTTTTACTTTTTAGCTTTTTAATAATTACTATTTATTATTTATTAAACTAATAAATAGTATCTATATATAAATCACAGCCAAAAACAGTCTATCCATTAATGCGCCTATTTACAATAATGATGATCGAGCCCTTAAAGAGTATATATGTGCACATATCAATCTCTCTCTCTCTTGCATCACCTGGCAACAGTTCGCAAAGACTGCGTTATAAATATCTCGCTAGAAAGTTCTTGCATGTTGGCGTCAAAGGGAGTAAATATTATCTTTTCAGTAGTCACCACTGCGGACGGTGCTACAGTGCTATACCTAAGAAAGATGCATGACCGCATAGGACAAGTGTTCCATACATCTAGATATCTCGACACCTAAATAAATATCCATTGATATAATTTGAAATTCATAACATAAGAGTATGTACTCTCACTTTCCATATACCTCTTAAATAATATTGTTATATATCTTTATCTTTTTAAGCATAGATTAATAATGATTATAACATATTTGAGAGCGATTTCCCTAAAAATTTCATCACAATTTATTTTTTATAGCATAATTTGTGTATATACTTCTTTTATATATGAAAAATGTTATACAATAAAATTAAAGTGCCCTGATGAAAAATTTTCAACCATATCGCATTGGAGTATCTTAGAATTAATATTTAAGTATATTGAATGTGATAAAGAAGTGTGTGTGTGTATGTAAATTACATGAGACGCCTGGGTGCCTAGGCACCCATCTCAAGAACTGTCCGATGTTTGTGTATGATCGATAAAATTTTTCAGTTTGGGTATAAAAATGTTTTGTACCTTTGATATATTTATGTGGGTTTTGAACTCAGTTCAAACTAGTTTAAATTACTTTTGAATTTAACATAATTACAATAAGTATATATCATGAAATTAGCTCAATCTAATTAAACTGAAGTTAAATTTATTTATTTTTTAGTTTACAAATGACCCATCATTCCCTGCTTAGCACACGTGTACCGACTTACAATTCCTTGACGCTCTGCGGACTGTGGGTGCCCACGATTCCCTTAAGAAGTGTGCCGCGCACAGCATGCATGCAAAAAGAGATCAGATCATTCATTTGAGGTGGATACATACACAGGCCGGCGTTCTGCATGCATGTCAGGTCGACTGTCGATCTGGTGCTCTGGGAATCTGACTGGCCAACATTGCGTTATCCAGTTCCTGTAGGCAGCAGCCGATCGGTGTCTCGCTAGCTCTCTTCGGCCTTCAGCGGGTCGGCCCATATCGGCCTGGCCGCTGTCGGGAGCAACTTAATATGCAGACCTGGGGGTCGTGCGGTGTCGCATGGATCCGGCCGGCGTGCTTCGGGTCAGCACGGTCGAGCACGCGGCTCGTCTTTGGTGAGGCCCACAGCACGACATCTTGGCACCGTGCCAGCCCTACACGGTGGAGAGGGCGGCACGGGGGGAGGTGGAACGGTGGAGAGGCGGTGTGGTGGAGGGGCAGTGCGAGGAGATGAAAGAATGAGATGGCCAAACTACCGGATGGAGAAGAAAAGTGTTGTAGTATAAGTATAATAGTAGGTACAGCGTATCTCTTTCTTCATGGGAGGAGGTAGAGTTAGAGAGAGAGCTAACAATGGAGGGGGGGAGAGCTTATGTATAAAAGGAGTGGATCTGAACTTTCATCCCACCCTTTGATAATTACAAAAGATAGAGATATATTGGTACATTCTTTTATACTATTGGGCTACTGCAAGGTCCAATCATTTAGGGTTGGGCCACCCTACAACAAAAAGGAATAAAGGATAGGGAAGAAAAGGAATCAGGTAACGCTGTGGGATGGCCGTGCCCACCTGTCGGACCGGCCCAAGCATGGCGCGATATACCAGGCCAGATCGTGCTGCAGAACGGGCTAGTTTTCTAGGCCTGGCCTAGCCCCGTTCGTGCTTTGACAGCCTGGCTCGCTATGTGTCGGGCCCATGCTATGCCAGGCCGACTAGGCCTTAGGCTGGCCCAAGGCTCAAGTCCCACAACCATTAATATCACACTGAAGAGACATACAAGATAGTACTGAGTGCACCGAACGGCCGGCGATCTTAGGGGGCGTTCGTATTGCCTTTTACAGATAGCTTTTGGTTTTAACTTATAAATAGTAACAATTCGGAGAGAAGCTTATAAAGAGACACTCGCGTGCGATTTTGATCGATATAAATAAAGTTATTATAGAGTATATTAAAATCAACTAGTAGACTATATTTTAAAAACTACTACTTTTAAAAGCTATATACCATAGAAAAGATTTATAAAAACCAAACCGAGCATGATCTAACCCAGCCGGTCTCGCCCACGCGCGGCGATCGAGGCTGGCACATCTGCACATGCATGCAAACATACAAACAGCGGAGGAAATTAAAGAGAGATCAGCACACGCATACGTCGATCGTCGACTCGTCGTCCCTGCACCCATGCACATGCCGCCGATCCGCTGATGATATGAGTGGATGCTAGCAGCTAGCTTAACGACTGATCCATCGATCTGTGTATGGCTTCGCACTGTCCAAGTACAGCTGCGTCTTCTGGCGCTAGCTGGTCCTGGCCGGCAACCACTGCATGCAGCAGCGCGGTGGTGGTGGTGGTAGTACTCGTACTGCCTGCTGGATGCAGAGCTGGACTCATATGTTGTCCACGCGGTGCAAACCAATTCGCATGCATGATGCAGTGCCCCCCAGCTATTTAGATCTGTGGAGAGGACATGCAGCAGCAGTACTGGCTGCGCCTGCAGCATGCACCCGCCCGGCCGGTCAGCAGTGACCTGTAGCTTTCTTGGTGTGTAACTGTATACCATGCAACGCATCTTGTGGAACCAGTTAGATGGCTATGCGGTGCGCAACCCAAACCCAAAGTTTATATCATATTACAAAAGAACTTCCAAAGGCTGCATGAGCAAGGACAAGACCTAAAACCAGAAATCTTCTACTCCCAAAGAATCGTCGAAGTCCTCATTGAAAAACTCTTTGTTATCTTTCCAAATTTGTTCTATTGATATTTTAGCAAACATGAGTACTACCATGCTCAACAAGTCACATGAAAATGCTAATTAACTACTTGCCAGTATTTCAAGAGATGAGATGTAATGATTTTATTATTATATTTGTGGATGCAATTTTATTTGTGAACAATTTTCTAAATGACAAGTTAAAATGTTATCTTTTTAAGAGAAAGGGGGTTTAATCAATTTGATTACCAACTTATAAATTTTACCAAAGCTACTTATGCCTTGCTATTGGAATCACCCATTAACCACAAATTCATTTATCAGAAAAATGATGTATCCTAATACTATAAGTTTTATCCACAATATGTCTCAAACTCTTAATATTATGTAATAGACACACAACATGATAGCATATGATTGAGTTAAGATAACAAGATCATTCACTGCTCTACTCTTTCTAGTTTCTACTTGGTAGACTCATGGCCAAACAACATTCTCGGGAATCCACAAGCCAAAAAAATCGCTGCCAGATGTTGAGTGGACCTACCGTTGAGTAATGACAAGTGACTTTTCAGTCCCACTTCCATTTCACACCATTGTACACCGACCGTTCCAACATACTGGAAAAGCTAACCCTCATATAGATATACGATCGAATCGAATAATATACTAAACCAGGTCTGACAAGTCAAAACTTGTTGTTGAGTAATTTCTGTGTCCTTTACTCAGCATAAGGTTATAGTCCTTGCTTTTCTCAAATGAGGCTACCATCTACATACTAAGTGCATTACAGCACAATACCACCAATTCACACCAAGCTCCACCCTAGAGTGTGGTAATGAGCTTCAATCATCTAGTGGCTTCCTACGATTCATCCCCACCCTGGTATCATTTTCAAATTTATCGACAAGCTGCCAAAAGAATCTTATTAGTGTAGGGAGAGCATTTGACTAACCAATCTATAGATAATTAATTATACAATAATTTTTTATTATTAATGCTACCAAGGTAAATATGGTCTTCAAGTAAAACATGGCCTTTTCAGTTGTAGGGCTTAACTAATTATCATGTCATTATAAATTATTATTTTAAATAAATAACAATTCACCAGGAAAATACTAACAATTAAATAATAAAGTAGGAACAACATGATAAAAAATATGTGACTTGCCTTCTTGCTCTAATTATTCAACCGGTACTAAGTTTTATGTATTTTGATCTCCTCTTGGGACAGACGGCTCAGTGAATCCGGGTGCTACCACAGAAGAATAAACAAATATGTCAGTGATTGAAGAATATGAGCTAGAAATAAAATAGGAATAAAATTGAGAAAAATTTGAATATAGGCGGGTCTAGGTAATTAGGGTTTTAACAAAGTCTGGGTGGGTTAAACGGAACTGAGAATGGTTTAAACGGGTTTGAAATGGTCAAATCGATATAATATGCTAAATGAATTTTGTATGAATAGTAATGGATCGGGTAAATAGTAATTGGCACTATTCCTAATGGGTCGGTTGAATGAGCAATAATGGGTTTGGGTCGCTTTCAATGGGTTGCAATGCTGGGCTCACCCATGAATAGTAGTATGTTGATTTTGAATAGTGTTTTGACTACTACTGTTAGGCTTAACCTATTTGGCTTACTATGCTTGGACCAACTTGGTTGGCCCAGCTACGCGGCCTGCTAGGCACGAGGCTTAGCTGGCTTCGTGCATGCCATGGCTGCCCAAGCGCATGACAGAGATGGAGATTACACGTCTACGGTGGCTATCGACGACAAGCGATGGCGTAGAGAGGGTCAGTGGAACTTAGGTGTTCCATTTTTTGGCATGAGTACAGTCAAAGGCTTATCGGAGAAGGCTGGTGGCGATAGGGGCTCACAGAGTAGAACCATGCCATGGTAGCGCTCCGGTGGGTTTTCGACTAGGCTCAAGGTGATTCAAGCATCTATAGTGAACAGGAAAACTAAATGCGATGTTGGTTTAGCTAGTTTTGGCATGTGCGTAGCTGTCCATGTCAGTTGTGCTTGGCTAGCGGTGGTGCACGATGCTTGTGGTTTAGGGGCCATGGGAGGGGTCAGCGTGGTTGGTTTTGGCTTTGAGGCGTCTAGGCAGTGTTAGGGTTGCAAGGAATTGGGTTATGATCAATACTAGCGGGAAAATTGAGTTGTGGGACTCACTGGCTTGGACATGGCGGCGACGGTGTTTCCTTAGCTGGAGTTGTGAGGGAAAGGTTGGGGGTGTGCAATTGGCTGCTAATGCATAGCTTGGCTTGGTTTTATAGTGCCTCGAAGGCGGTGGTAATAGTGGAACGGTCTTGGTGAGGACAGTGGTGTTGGCAAACGAGGGGCTTCAGCAATGTCGACAGGTGCGATGGAGCCTCGGACGTGTAGCGTCCCTTTAGGGCAGGTGCGTGTGCAGGCAAGGTGCGTTTTGGTTAGGGATGCAAATGGATCAAATACGGATGGTTAATACCTCTACCATATTTGTTTTCATATTTTTCCTAGATGCGGATATGAATACGAATACCTTGGATATGAATACAAATATAAATAATATCAAATACAGATATGGAGCGAATACGAATCGAAATGAATATGGTCACGAATATTTATCGGAACATGAAACCCCTTAAACTATACATACAAAATCAATGAAAACATATAAATAGTTTATCTTGTCAAAACATTTATGAAATCTAAGCAAGCATAAGTATTTTCATCCATAATAAGAATATACTCGATAGTCGATCAGTACATAGCATAAGTACCAAACATCTGCAAGTACACACGATAGCAATTTGAACAAGTATAAGAACATAGCATAAGTACTAACACACATACTATTTAGGCTTGGATGCCCTTAATTTGTTCCAAGCACTTAATTTGTCTCCCTTGTGTTTTCTTCTTCTTCTTTCCTTTTTGGTACAATCTCTTTTCAATATTCTATATATATTTTATGAATCAAATGACATTTGTCAACATGTTTGTGTTCTATTCTGTGAATTATGTATAGTCATATCATTGTATACTTCGAATTCACAATACTAGTCTATCATCTACACATCTCACCCATTTCCTATTCAGTTGAATGGGTTTGTGCCATGCACTACCTCCTCTCTCCTCTTCTCTCCATTACCCCTCTCTCTCTTACTTCCCCCATTTTTCTCTTGTGCTTGGCCACCTCTTGGTCGATCTCCTCATTGCGCCTCCTCTCGGCTGCCATCATCCCTCGGCCTCCACTCCTCTACACCGGTTGTTAGCGCTCCATGCTTCTTCGGCTGCCCTGCAGCCAACTCGGCCACTTGCTCGTCTCTGGCCTCATGGCGTCCCCCTGCGCCTCTCTCAGCCTGGCCACGGCTCTAGAGCCTCCTCCCATACTAGCCGGCCTTGGCTTAGCACCCACTAGTGTCGCTGCTTCATGCTCCTCTAGGTGCATCAATGAGGGTGCCGCCGCCTCCGTGATGGACATGGAGGCAGCGACGACAGTGTGTTGACACGCCTCAGCGAGCTCAATGGCGGCGCGACGGATGTTGTCGAAGGTGGCGAGCATGGCCAAGTCAACGCGGAGCAGCTGGATAGAGTCAGCGAAGTTGAGGCATGCAGTGCAAGCGCGGTGATGTCGTGCGCGTGCGGTGACCTTGATGGTGGAAAAGGTGCCAAGCAAGATGCAAGACTTCTTGTTGGGCTCCCGCACCTCACAGACCCACTGCCCCGCGGGCCTGCACCGCCACACGCCACGGTACACTGGGTGGCGCATCTCCTAGAACTTGGTCCGCTCCGCTAGCCACTTGAGCGGCGCCGACATCACCACCGCGTACCCCCTACTTGTCACATCCAACGTCGTACTCCATATCCAGCAAGTGTGAATCTTTTTTTAGAGTAGCAAGTGTGAATCTTGGTGCAGTAGTGCTAGTGATGATGAGCTCCATGGCTCCTCCGGCTGGTGCAGCGCCGCCTCTAGGCTCTGGTCCCTTCTCTTGCGCTCTATGCGCTGATCAGCCACCTCTAGTGCGCCATGCACCAGCGTTCGCTCCCTAGCGCGCTACTCGTGGCCGTCCCCTACTGATGTCAACCACTGGCTCTGGGCTCTGGCCGTCCCCTACTAGCGTCCGTTGCCGGATCGGGTGGGGAATCCACATGGCTTTGACTCAGGAAGGGAGGAGAAAATTGGGGGTTTCGATTTTATTAATTGCAAGAAATGAACATCTTACTAGCCTAGGGTGGCTTGGGCTTAATTATGGTCAGTGGGCTAGATATCCGGACTCCATTATCCTTAGATAGTCCGAGTCTGTATTCATATTCGACGTATAGTGTGCTACCGTATTCGTATTCATTTTTGATCTTAGACTTTCCGGGAAATATCCGAGCCAAAACATTCCATATTCAAAAATTGTCCAGATCGGTCGGAAACTATCAGATCCGTTTTCACCCTAGTAATGGCCTCGGGCGTGCGTCAAGCAGGTAGCAGTCAAGGTAGCAGCTGCAAGTGGGCGGCGTGTGGCCGCGAGGCGGTGTGACGGCCATTTAAGGCTTGGTCAGGGAGGTGGCAGAGTTTTGTGCAAGCGTTGATGGTCAGGGTAGCAATGAGCTGGTAGCGGCGGTGAACGATGTGCAGTCGAGTGGCAATAGGGCACAGGGGATAGGGCGGCTAGCCAGAAGGTGCTAAGGCAAGGGGAAGGCAGAAAACCGAAAGTGGAAAGCGAAAAACCAAAGAAAGCTTTCTAATTTGGCAAAAACTCGAATTCAAACGATATTGAAAGAAATTCAATTTTTTTTTAAGTTTTAGGGTCATTTCATCTTTCATCATTTGTTTGTCCTTGGCTTGTTTGCTTGTCTCCTGGAACTTGCATCCATGATTAGGGTTGTAAACGAACCGAGCTCAAGCGAGCCTGGCCTCCCAAGCTCGAGCTCAGTAGAAACTCGATTCGAGTTCGAGCAAGCCTAAGTTAGGGCCTGAGTCTGGAGCTCAACTCGAATAAGCTCAGTAACAGTTAAAATAATATAATATATTCTATTTTTTCACAATAAAAAAAACTTGAGCTCGAGCTCGGCCCGAGTGAGCTCAATAATAGTAAAAATAATTCAACATGCACTAGTTTTCAATAATAGAAAAAATTGAGCTCGAGTAAGTTCGATAAAAGTTAGTATGTATGTAGACTGTAAAAAAAGCTTGAGTTTTATAAGCTATTCGAGTTCGGCTCGTTAAAACTTATAAACTTAAAATCAAGCTTAACAAACCAAACCCGAACGGCTCACAAGACTCGAGTCCTTTTTACGGCCCTATCACCGAGCTTGCTGATCTCAAGTGTTTCGGGCCACTTTGCATTGGAATTTTTGGTACAAATAATCTATTTTTTATTCGAAATTACAGAAATATACCCGCGGGAAATTTTTTTACAAAAATAGGCTCCAGTCGCCCAATGGTTGAGCGACTGGAGCCTTTCGCCCAACCAGCGGACGACACAATAGCTGTCGCTCTACCCTCGGGCGACTGCATCTAGTCGCCCTCCCATTGGGCGACTTTCATGCAGTCGCCCAATGGTTGGGCGACTACACTCAGGGGCCGACAAAAACCGTATGTACCGATCGTTTTACATACCGATGCAATATAAACAACTAGTCTGAAAAGATAAAATAGCAAAGTTCTATATGGATTCTATATACTCATTTGAAAGGTTTCGACGAGATCTACAACTTTTCAGTTGAAGAAAAATCCAAATTCCGAAGGGAAGAACAAGAAAAAGGGCAAAAACAGAAAGAAAAAACTTGCGACGCAGGTTTAGGTCCAAAGATAGCCAATTTTCAGGGTCTTGGAGGGCGACTAGCGCAAGCGGGTCGTTATTTTTGGATCGGGCTCGTCGTTAGATTTCCAACGAGTACAAGAACGTCGAAAACGGACACCGTATGCAAAAGTTATGCCCGTTTTATTGAAGGTGTGTCGGAAACGGACTCGAATTCTTTTAGGCCTCAATTGAAACTGCTATAACTTTTGATCCTATGGCCGAAATTGCTCAAATTTTTTTCTGGAGGCTTTGGGATGTATGAAGAACAGCTCCACCAATTTTCACTATTTTTGGCGAAGGTTTGATGCACTTTCCAAATTTCGGCAAAATGGACTCTTTCATCTCTTTTTTTCTCTCGGGGACCTGAGTGCAGTCGCTCAACCATTGGGCGACTTTCATGCAGTCGCCCAATGGGAGGGCGACTAGATGAAAGTCGCCCAACGGTGGGGCGACTGCAATTAATCGCCCAACGGTTGGGAGATTTTCTAGTTGTCGCTACTGGGTTGGGCGAAAGGCTCCAGTCGCCCAATGGTTGGGCGACTGGAGCCTATTTTTGTAAAAAAATTTCCCGCGGGTATATTTCTGTAATTTCGAATAAAAATAGATTATCCGTACAAAAAATTCCTTTGCATTGGTAGTCGTATATATGATGACCACAGCATACATTGCTAGAGAGAGCATGCATCTATAGCATGCGATTGCTGTAGCACGAAGTGCGAGATCATGAGTACATGTTCTCTTTATTTTCGTCTCCAATGATGATTAAGATGTTTTACGTCGGATGAATCAATTGCGCCGGCCTATTCCAATGCTTGCTTGTCCGGAAGCCCGAGCTTTATTGCCAAAGCAGCCACTTTGCATGCATCAGCTGTCTGTCTGGATGTGTCTTAATTTATGGCTGTACGTCCTAGCTAGATGTATCGGTAAGTAGGGGTGGCAGCGGCACCGGGTTCCCGGGAGAACCCGTCTAGCCCGCCCCATTAGGTTAAACGGGAGATCGTCCCCGATCCCCCACACAGAAATAAAAGGCTAAATTATTTTAAAATAATACTAATATAATTTCATTTGTTACTTTATGATTATTTAGCTATTTTTTTGTTAATATAGATTTAGAATGTATATTCTACACATATATAGTTAGGTTTTAATCTAAATATACTATAAAAATATATTTTTATATTAAAAACTATAACCTATTGTATATATTTTTATTTTTGCTGGATTTGAGCAGAAGCTAGCTTGGTCCGGCCGGCCGGCCCATTCAATATTCACCCCTGTAGGCCGTCGTACCGGCCTTCCGTTTCAGCATGGTTAATTACCGTACATATATGCAGTAAACGACGCAGCACTGCAGATACGTCAGGATGCTGTGCCTTTGTTGGGACGATGAGGCACCAAACGAGGACAAGTGCGTCGACCGAAATTGAATTCTGGAAAGTATTGTGGCCGTACAATGTGCAATAATCTATAGCTGTTCTCCCCAAAATGCATGACGTGGAACGGTGGAATGTTCTGTATATGCCCTTGGAGAGTTTAGTTCAGCCTATTTAACTCTGTAACTTCATGGGGGAAATCCGTGATTTTGATAGGTTTCAGTTACGTACATCAGAGTACATGCAGTAAATGCGTTTTTAGTGTTTGGGTTAACTGTTAACCGGAGAATTAGGTCTATGCGTGGATGAGGGTGCAGCCTTTTCCCCACGGATGTGGATTGACAAGAATTAGTGAGTTACTTAGATGACATATAAATTCACATGCCCCAAGGATGTAAAATCTATGCTAAATATTGCTCAGTAGTCAGTAGTACTAGTATGGAATTATCAAGCTGTTCTGTCATCTCTGTATCACCCCGAGTGGTTGATCTAGTACAGAATTTCCCTTAGAGTGTGTTTGGTTGCCTGAATCTCCTTCGTCCTGGCTAGGTGGATCCGTATAATTTGAGAAAGAGCCTGTTTGGCTGCCTGTATGAGTGAATGCAGCCTGCATGAGCGGATGCAAAAATACGCCCTCATCCTGGATGGGTGGATACGCTCAAAATGAGCTTCACTGGCCATCCTGGATGAGTTGATACAGTGTATCTTATGCGGTCCCACGTGTCAGCCTCTCAGATTTGGTAGACTGCATCCGCTTATACAGGCAACCAAACAACATCTCAGTTTTTTTTTGCATCCGCTCATGCAATCTCACCAAACATCTTCTTTTTCTGAAATACGATTCCACTCAGCCTACATCCACTTAGTCAGGATATACGATACAACCTCCATCCACGAACCAAACACGTACCCTTAACTAATGCTCCCTTTGAGATTCGCAAACCTTTCTCCCCGTGTGAAGTACTGAAGCAAAATCCATCCCTGTTACTATTATTAGCCTTTTTGTTCACGTGCCAATCTGCTATTAGTGATTTATATTACTCATCCATAAGAGGAAGGCCAGAAAGTACATGAAATACCTGGCGTTGGGCAGAGCACAAGCTCGAAAGGGCCATCTCTGTATAAAGCCATTCAGATGGACGTATAATTGGGCCGCGGAGAGAAAAAGAAAGGTCATGTACGTCATGGCAGAGTATTTTTTTATGTTTAGCTGGCTTATGCTTATATTATTTACAGTAATTAAGTTTTAAATGGTACATTTTTTAAAACGGGATCAACAGAAAGATTGTAGTAAAAATATACTGAGATCAGTTGTATCGGTCAAAATTACATACGACTATTTTTCTGTAAGTCATAAATCATCAATCTAAAAAACACACCCTATATCTATGGGCCCATGTACGGCAGTGTTAGATCCAAACATTTTAAATCCCCATGTACGGCAGTGTTGGATCCAAACATTTTAAATCTACCATGCATGAACCTTCGTTCTACAATTTCTGTAGGTAATTTTTGTCTTATTCCGTGAATGCAAAGTTAACGGATCAGACAATTTATCTACCTTTTTCTTGAGCTGACATGTCAAGATTTAACAACGTTAATTAACAAGTGCATCGATCTTTTGCAATCGGATATTTTCCCTTCTTGCAAATTAAAGCGAGTCCTTTTTCTTCACTTGGAAAAAAGGGCAACAAGCTAGCTAACTTGGATTTCAAGACGGCAAAAAAAGTTGATCATTTAAGCTATGGGAATTAACATGCATTTGCAACTGCTGATTCACAAGAAGAAACCTAAACAAGAATTACAAATGGAGGTCCAAGCTAACAACCTCCTTCTGCCCCTGTCCCAATTCACACCTACCAAGCTTCTCCGGCGACGTGGACGAGCACGACGACAACGACGAGGCGGATGACAGCAAGCTCATCACCACCTTCTCGTCCTTGCATGTCACCTCCCTGCACCCCACCTCCCCTGCCGGCACCACCTCCATCGGCGTGTCAGCGCCGTGCCGGCCAGCCGTGCCAAAATTCTCCATCGGCGGCGGCGGCACCCTCCAGAGCCCCTGCACCGGGCTACCGTTAATTGGCTGCGACATGGAGCCTAGCCCGGCGTAGGCGGCTCCCGGGCTGGCGCTCGTCCACATCGGGTAGTGCGCCGCCGCCGCCGGCGCCGGCTGATCTAAGCGGCCGATGTGGTGGTAATTGAAGAGGCCGTACATGTGGCCCGGCACATAGCGGTGCATGGCGAGGGAGGCCTGGAGGTGGGCCCGCTTGGCGTGCTGGCGCTCGCGCTTGTGCGCGTTCTGGTGCCCGCCCAGCGCCTGCGACGTCGGGAAGTTGCGGCAGCAGTAGTGGCACTCGAACTTGCGCTCCGCCGTGGCCGCGCCGCCGTTCTTGCCGGTGCCGTTGCCCTCGGACGTGACCGTGCTTCCGTTGGCCGCGTCCGGGGAGCCAGCGGCCGCGACCTTCTTGCCGTCCCACTGCAGGTCGTTGGAGAACTCGCAGCCGAACAGCCGGATGGTGTCCCGCGGCGGCGGCCGGATGAACGGCAGCTGCGAGAACGAGTCGACCCTGTGCACGTCCTGCGGCTTCGCCATGGCTCACTAGCTAGCTGCTACGACGTGACTGAGGAATTCTACGTCCCTAGCTACGTCGCAGCTAGCACGGATGCAGCACTTGCGTGTGCGCGCGTTGGTGGCGGCTGGAGGCTAAGCTAGCTTGCTGCTATGTGCTCTGTCTGTGTGCTGAAGAATTTGGCTAGGAGTTGGTGCGGTTTTAAGGGGATGGGCGTTGTAAGGCAGGGGAGGGGGACCATGCATGTAAGAGCCGAGGGGACTGAGCTTAAAGCTCCCCCTCTCTCATCACAAGTACAAATGCAGCTGCAGTGGCAGGTGCAGTTGCTGCTTGTGCCCCTGGCTACCTGCTGGTGGTAGCTAGCTAGGCTGCCAGTGCCAGTGCTGGCTCATCTCATCTCTCACATGCATACCTCATTTCTTGGCAAATATGAGGGGTACAACAAATGTACACACGCGCAGCTAGAAAATAGGAAATTTTATTTTTTTGTCTAGCTTTCATGCATCTGTAGCTATCAGTGGCCATAAAGTGGGGAGATGGGTAGTGTGACTCCATCTATCCATCGCTCTCCCTCTCCTCTGCGTCCTCTGGAATGGCTGTGGGGTTCTTTATGGGAGGTTGGCTTCTTTAGAACATGAGAGACCACAGGTGGTCCTCCTGGGGACGGCGGCGTGCTCGGTGCTTGCATTCTGCTTGCTTGCTCTATGCTAGCCGCGCCGCTCCTGCTACTGTTCCTGCTGCTTCTGCTGCATGATTACTGCATGCCGGCCGGTGCAGGGATGGTGCATGCAAGTTTTTCTCTCTTTATAGCTTTGCGGTGCTAGCTCAGGCATGGTAGATCGATGGCTATCAAGACTAAGAGTGTATAGCCTCGTTTTCTCTCTCTTTTTTCTTCTTTTCTTCTTTTTGACAGTGCGGTTATAATAATTGTAGGCACGTACGTGTTCGATCGATGGCGCTTTGCTCTGGGATCCACATGTTTAATTGCTGGATCGAAAGCTAGCTGTTGCAGTTTGATCATATGCACACACCACACCATGCTTACTCGTTTTTTCCCGTCTTTCTTTTGTTCAGGCTTTTGCAAACTTTCATTTACGGAATTCCATGCTGCAATTTTTCGCCTAATAATGGGCTGGAAAAGCGGGTTAATTGGAGTTACTTGACACATGTGAAAAGCTGTCATAGCCGGTCACTCCTAAGTGCAATCGAGTTCCAACGGCCCCACTCCCCCCCTCTCTCCCTACGATCTTCTCCAAATCACATTTACACATGCCACACCTCTAGACTCTGTTGTTCTAACCAAACAGGGGCAGATCTACAGTGGTTCATAGGTGTTCAGCTGAACATCCAAATTTTTTGACAAAAAATCTAGTATATATGAGGTATCATACATATATATATGTGTACTTGGGCTAAATCAACTGTTTATAGCCTAAATTTGGCGCCCGCAGCAGCCCGCGACGGCGCGATGGCGCATGGAGCCAAGGGGCCCAGCCCATTTTCTCTCCGCGCGGGGCGTGGCCTGCCGATCCCCCGGTCCTGGTACCCCCGATCCCCATTCGCATTTGCTTCGCGTGGACCCTAACCCTAGCCTCGCCCCCTCCGCCGGCGACCGCTTCGCCGCCTCCACTCCGCCTCGCCACCTCTGCTCCGCCTCGCCGCCGCCGCCCTCCGCCTCCGCTCCGCCTCGCCGCCTCCGCCCTCCGCTCCGCCGGCGACCGCGCCTCGCCGCCTCCGCCCTCCGCTCCGGCCCGCGTCGCCGCTGTTCGCTTGGCTGGACGAGGACCCGGTGCCGATGTCACCGTCACCGTCCGCTTCCGGCCACTCAGGTTCGGCATGTTTTGCTTCTGTTGTGGTGCTTCGTTTGGTTGGGTTTGGATTTGGGAAATGTGGTTTGATTTGGGTTTTGGTTTCACGTGTGAAGCCCACGGGAGATTCAACAGGGGGAGGAGCCGAGGAGGTTGCGTGGTATGCGGACGGCGACACGGTCCTGCGGAGCGAGCAAAACCCCAACGTCGCGTATGCTTATGGTTCGTGCTTGTTTTGGGTGTCATGTGTTGGTGGATTGCTTGTTTGTTGTGACATTGGCATACTGCTTTCTGACTACCATCACATTTGGCATATGCGAAATTAGCTGCATTCTATTGAAATGGCCAGTCTTCGCATAAGGCAGAAGCAAATCAGGTGAGGTTTGGATAGAGTTCTAATCGCTTATGTTGGCTATATGTCTGGAATTAGGCGAGGTTTGGATAGAGGTCTGGGGCTGCTATAGAGTTGTCCTCACTGTAAGAGGTGCTTACACAAACAACAGTACAACATGTGAATGAAGTGGGTTTTTGTCCTGCATTTCTGGAAAATATGTGGGGGGACAGTTGGACACCACCACATAAATATGAGCTGCTTCAGTTTACTATAGGTTTCTTTGTGCAATACCCTCCATTTGGAGTAGTCAATTGTTGACATTTTCTAGTTATGGCACCAAAATTGTTGGTTGAAATAAAAAATTCTTTGTAGTATGCTATCCAGTCTCCAGATGTCATTTCTATGAACAAATATCAGGAACATCTGTAGTAAGCCACTGTTTTGAACCCATTTCCATTTGTTCTTCACTTCTGTATTGCTTGGTTTGCACATAGTGAGTATATGTATTTTGATACAAATTTATTCAGGGATGTTTAGTACACCTCGTGATAACACTAAGAACTGAAACCTTTTTCCTTCTATTTTGGATTTGCCCAGATGGGTTTGATGGTTGTAATGCTGTTCATGCTCATTTGAGTCCAATTTCCATAGATAAAATCATAAAATAGCATGTACAAAATAAACCGCCATTGGCTTGAGTTCGAACACCCATTCTAAAATTCCTGCGTCCGCCACTGTAACCTAAGTCCTATATCACCTGTTGTCCGTAACAAGATTAATCGCTTCTATCCCTCTGCTTGTTGTTAGGTGCCTTCACCGTTAGTGATAGTTGATCTCTCCTCCATGTCTCTACAAATCCAACTCCCTTTCCATGTCCCTATCCCTTCTAGCTATCTTCGGCTTGGCGAGTATAATTTCAGCTTGTCACATACGTTAGTTCTTCTGGTACGCTTTAGTTGCAATATTTCTCAAATTTGTTGCACACACTTTACTCATTATTGCAGAAAGTGATTTGGTTTATTGTGATGTTCCTTTCTTAAATCTTGTAGCAAGAGATATTTTTATTGCACTGGCGTGATTGATTTGTTGCATCATGTTATTTGTGTGTTGTTGCAGAAAGTGATTTTGTCTGTTGCGATGTTTCTTTCTAAAATCATGTAGCAAGAGGTATTTTTGTTGCAGTAGAGTGATTGATTTATTGCAACAGGGTAGTTATTTTGTTATATTGGTTGTTGTAATTGTCTTGTTGTAATCGAAAGGGCATTTTGTTGCAAGCTAATAAATCGTTGTTGTGCTTCATATTTTTTGTTGCAGCAAATTGAGTTTGAGTAGACTCACGATTATAGGGATTTGATCCAATAATTGGAGGCTAAGCTCTTTGCACGGTGATGATTTGGTGTTGGATGCTCAATTTTCTGAATCAGATGGCCCAATTAGATGTATGTTGTGAAAAAATTTTGGAGGAAGGGGGAGGCAACTCTCACGAGAACGAAGGGGGGCATCTCCGACCTGATGAGATGGTTTTGCCATTGTGTCGTGAGGAGATTCAACGGTTTATTCTGAGCTTATTGGAAAGATGCAATGATAGAAACAGTGTACAATGCTAGCATTCAGATTAAACGTTTGAGCGCTAGTCTCTCCTAGTGTTCTCTTTTCGTGCTGTTGGCTTCTCAATTAATTGGCCTTATCCGTGGCAAGTGGAATTGGCCGTAAAGATCTATGTCGTGTTCTTCATCGAGCTGTTCCAATAGAAACCAAAAGTCCTAATTTAAGTAGAGGGTACTCGATCCAGTTTCTTCACCTTGTGATGGACATTAATATTTCAACGGGACAGCGATATTTTCAAGTCTGAAGGCGCGCGTAAAGCCGTAAATGACCGTGTGCCAACCCCGATTTGAACTTATCTTTAAAGAGACCCGTTTGGATAAGTACATCACCAACATCAACCAGTACATGCATGTGTCTCACCACAAAGTACATAATGATGGCACCGATGAAATCCCCATCTTAATTTCATTGCTGGTACAGACCTGATGTGCACTTCTTTTTTTCATCTCTGCATTGCGGTTAAAACTAATCCCTCATGCCTGAGACATCGACAGTCTGGCCCGTTTGAAACGTTGATTTGGCGAAATTCTTATGACATTAATGAGTTCCAAACGATGTGTATTTTCTTTGTTCGTATGCTTAGTGGCAAGTAGGATTCGGGTCAATCAAGCTTAGCCAAACTGTAGTGCTAGCCTTGAGTTGGCCTAGTTTTAATTTCCATAGAAGTTCAATTCACGATGAGCCATATTTCTGCTCCAACTGACTTATGGCTTTAAGCTTTTGGTTGTAACTTTTAGCTTATTGCTGAAATTACACTATAGCAGTTGTTAGCTCTTTTCGAGAGAAAAAATGAAAAATAGAAAAAAAATAAAAATATTATATACAATGCAAAGGAATAAGGGAAAAGAAAAATAAAAAAAGCCAAACAAGCTTCTAAAAAATTAAAATAAGCACAAATTAGAAGTTGACATGTTCTCAATAATTTCTGATTTAAATAAGCTGAAATCTAAAATAAAACTGAAGCTAAAACCGTTTGAAACAGGATCTCAAGTTTGCATCTACACACATGGTAGGTGCGACACTATCTTATTTGTATTTATTATGAAACCCTGTCCAGGCCCACGTTTATTTCAAACCGATTTGGACAATTTTTCATTGGTTCTCTATTAGAACTAGGCGCAAAAACAAAAGAAAAAAAAGACCGGCCGGCATTGTCAACCATAGCAGAGAATAGCAGCGAACGAAACTGAAAAGGCAGACGAAGAGTACAAACAAACGGTTGATCCGACACACAAAAGTAGTTCGCCGAGCATCTGGACATGCCGCCCGCCTTGCCATGTAGGCTAAGATTTTTTAAGCTGCATTTGATAGGTTCTAGTTACGGTTGTTGTTTTTTTTAGATAAAGGATTTGTTTTTTAACTGTATTTTTTTGATATGTTAGTAGATGGTAGAAACGTCGATATGGACGGTGCATATGATTTTAGACTTAAGAAATTGTTTGAAAAATCCGCTTTAAAAAGCCGTTACATTTTGATATTTAGCCTTTTAATTTTCAACGAAGCCAAAGAAAAAAAGAAAAATCAAAAGAAAAAAACACCTAGTAGTACTCGTTAGTAGGCTACAGTTGTAGCTACAGCTCACCGACGGCGACCCGATCCCTGGAGGTGGGTGCGCGCTGCTCTCACGGCAACGTCGCGGCCGCGCTGCCACTCGGCTTGCCGACCGCGCGTGCCCCACCCCCGAGATTTTGCAGCGTCGCCAAATATTCTCGACTGGGACATGTGGACATGGACTTCAATTTCTACTCACATGGACTTCAATTTCTACTCACGCGTTTTCCTCCCTTTTCTCAATGTTAAAACGGTCACACCGGATTATATAGATCAACGTCCTGACCACACAATGGCCTAGCAAGTACTGTATGCTGTGCCATATGTATGAGCAGTGGAGTAGAGTCGTCGATCGACAGAAATGCATGTCACGCTGGAAAGAATTGACAGGAACGTACGGGTACTTCGCGGCTTCGCCCATGCATTGGCAGCCGGCGCAGTTATTCCTTTCCGGTTACTGTGGGAAAAGTTTCAAACCAACCGTCCGTCCCCTTTGTGTGTGTTGAGTTGCGTGGAAAGTTGCAGTGCTGGGGCGGATTTAATGGTATTCCTGGGTATTCCCGAGAATACCCAACTCTTTTGGTGTAATCTTTAGTATATATGTATGTATACTTATATATATAAATGTATAATGATGTATTCTGTGATATTTTCGCTATTCTAGCCCACAGCGGCCCAAAAAACAGCCTATTGGCCTGGCTCCCATCCTCTCCGAGCTGCGGCGACTGCCTCCCGATTCCTGAATCCCAATTCCCAAACCCTAGCTGCGGGCCGTTCCGATTCCTGCGGCTGTTCGGCACTTCGGCGCCTGACCAAGCTGCTGAACAAGCTCCACCCCTACCAGCGCCAGCGCGAGGACGCCGTGAACTCTCTCGCCTACGAGGCCGATAGGCCGCCAGGCCAGCAGCGCTCTGCCTCTGCAGGCTGCAGCTGTGAGCTGTCCCCTGTCCAGAGGATAACAAATTTGCAAGGTGAGTTGTTGAGTAGAGTATTGACTTGTACGCACAACGCACTATTGGTTGATGATTTACTGATTTAGAGTCATGTACAATTACAGCGCTATTAGTATTGGTTTGTAAAATGAAGAACAAAAACAAATCGGTTGATTTGAGGACTTTGTGGGATAGAGCAGCAAAGACAAGGAAGGTGGAGTTAGGTTCTACATCAGTGCCGCAACCAGTTACTATGGAGAGTGATGCCCAGCCTCAAAATCCAATTGTTCAAACTGTTGTGCCGATAACTAATGAGAGTATTTTGTAAGTTCTCTTTATTACTTATTAGTTTGTTTCATGCATATCTTAGAGCTGAACAATTTGTTATTTGACTATTTTTGTGACTTTAATTATCGATAACATACTACTCTGAACTATATTTTAAATCTATGGATTGGATTTTTTTATGTGAGAGTAAGAATACCCAAGGTTGAAATCCTGGTTCCGCCACTGTTGCAGTGGTAGTCGTAGCAGCAGCGGCAACGTAATGGTCATAACTCCCGTAAAAAGACATGGCATGCATGTCATTTTCGGCAGGAAGCGAGCGATCGAGCGAGGACGGCTTCTGCGGATCTGGCCAACCATCGATCGCTGTCCCTCTCGCCCTCCTTTTGGCTTTCGCTGCATCCAAAGAGCGCGAAGGACGCATGTATGCGCATGCATGATCTGCGATGGCAGCGATGCTATGTATGTATGAAGTATGCGTGCTTTTCACTGCGCAGGACAGTCTTAAGTCTATAGAGTTGGAAATTAAATTTTGTAGAGTTTTCATTTTGTCAGTAGGTTTTGTTAGCAAAACTGATCTGATCGTTGGCTGGCGTCGATCTGACTGACTGGCCATTGCCAATCAGACTGTCAAGCGGTATGACCGATGGTTTAATAGCGGTTGCAATTTTCCAGAATAGGTGTTTTGCGTTGGATTTGACCAATCGGATCAGCCTCTGGTTGACAGTTAGATTGGCCTTGGAGATTGGTTCTGTGATTTTAGGAAATTGGTTTGTGGATGAATTCAATTATGTTTAGTTAGTGTATTTATACCACACGAAGTATGTTTTAGCTAATATAGGTTAGATTACGAATAACTTATACCTAGAAATGAATTTTCTTGCATTTGGATATCTAGGAAAGTTTGGAGTCAACCATGATCAATGGCGAGAGTCGAGGCTACTCTCATAGAGAAACTGAGACTCAGAGAATGCGGGGTGAGATAGATAAGTTCAAGCATGGCACAAAGAATACGGAAAATATTGAAGAGAAGGTTCAAGCGACAGGTTGTATCTAGTATCTTAGTCGGTTTAAGTGAGATGTGGTTCAGTGAAACCGGAACAGAAGAGGCTTGTCGACGCGTGGTAAGTCATTGGTGCACTTACTCGTGTTAAGTACAGTGATTGCTTGCAAGGGAAGATAGAGACCGAGTCTAGGCGAGGGTATTTTGGTAATTTGCCAAATATCACAAATTGCGTTGGATAAAAAACATGAGTTAAATTTGTGAGTAAAACCCGTGTTATGTGATGTTAATGGATTTTTCCTAAATATACTAATGGATAGTATCCATTTGCGTCAGATGTGGATTGATTGCATCATCTATTTAACTGGTTGGGATGGAAACCTATAAGCCAACCAACACAACTATTAAAGATTCCAACCATGTGTTGTAGGGTTAGACTTAGAGAAGAGTGAGTGATGTGGTGTGTTCTTTTGTCCCCTGGGTGGAATGGCTGTAAAACCTTCATTCTTAAATAGTAATAGATCAACTTTCTTTTTCACTTATGGTATCTTCTTTAGTTGATTTGCTCTTGTTCTGATTGGTTTTGGTCTTATTTCTCTCCTTCTTGATCTTGTTATGTGCCAAGGATGTATAAATAGTGGAGATAACCCATGAAAATCATATCCCATCCATCTAGGCATGAAGTCATGCAGTATTTTGAAATTGACTGATTTACTTGGTTTTTACCTAATCTTAAGGTTTCTTGATCCTAAGGTTTTTTTGTTTTAATCTTTAGGAGAAATAGTTTGTTGTGACATGTGAAAATTCATCTAGAGCCATCTTAACGATCCTCTACCTACAAGCAAGTTGTATCTCGAGATTTTGAGTTTTGCCTGTTTTGATGCAAACTCGTGTGTTTAGAGACTTTGGCCTGTTCATCCTGATCTAAGTGGATGGAATAGGTTGCTTAGACACTACGTAAGGTGTGTGCAAAATTTTATCTTATTTGGCTATGGATTTTAGGAGTTGCAACAAAAGTGGTTTGAACCCTGGCTGATTTCTGTTTTGGGAACAAGGGAGCGGTCTGATCGTTCCTTGTCTCGGTCATACAGGTTGCCAGTCAGAGCGCTTGCTTGCCGCTGCTCAGACCGCTAGCTGGTCAAAACGCAAGGTCACCGTCGGTCAAACCGTAGATTTGTCGCCGATCAAACCATACCTTAGTGGCCGGTTAGATCGCTGCGATGCAGACACTAGCTCTTTAGTTTTCGAGATTGTTACTTTATTCTTTGTTTCTGATTTTGATTTTCATAACTTTGGAACTACTGGAGTGAAGAATTAAAAAATACTTAGAAGAAAAATTGTGATGCATTATTCACCTCACCTCTATTGTCATTGCGGTCAGTGGAAAGTCTATTGGTCCAACTGAGAGTCGAAACTGGCCCAAAAGAGGAGAGCCAGTAATCTCTCACAAACAAGATAAAAAAGCCAAAGGAAAACAGCATACAAAGACCTAAAACCTTCCATAGCAGGGCTCAATTTCCCTCGTTTTGGGGCTGCAAACTACCACCGCATATATCTTTTCGCAACAAAAGAGGATCCTTGAGCACAGAACTCCAAGCTGCAACCGAGGGAGGTTCGTTCTTGAGGATAGCTAGCTTTATTCCTGAACTCTTGTTGCTTGGGTCATGTGTTGCCTGATTAATGAGATGCTTGCTTTTTGAGCACTTGTCTGCATCACATCATATGCCAAAGTCTCTCCACTTAAGTAAGCTAGAGACAGTACTCCAAAACAATCATCAAATTCCAGCTCTAATCGATGGAGCTCCCTGTCCCCTTCAGCTTTTCAGAGTGCGCAGTTGGGCTTATTTTTTTTGTGGCTTATAGCTGAATTTTCGTTGTAACTATTGAAATTACATTGTAACTGATGATAACTTATTTGGTATAATTAAATTTTAAAAATTAAAAATAGAAAAAAGGGTTAACACATCACGTATAATACAAACAAATACGGAAAAAAAGAATTGAAAAAAAACTCAAAAATCCAAAATATCAGAAAAAAACAAAATTTAGAAATAATAAAAAATAAGTCAAAAGTCAGAAGCCCAAATCCAAATGAGCGGGTAACTTCGGATGCTGCTGCTTGGGACCAAACATGCGGCCAGCCCATTTAATCCTTGGACGCAGTAATCAGAATGTGTCCCTTCTTTTCGTGTGCTCCCAGTCCCAATTGCTCACATATATATATGCCAGCCATTTTCTTAAGAAAAAAAGGAGGCAAATAGCAATATTAACTTAACGAAATTGACATAATAACCTATAACATCATTGCGGATCCGCCAATGATTTCCATAGAAATATTATTGTTATTCTCTCGCTTCTGTTTCTCTCCACCGTGACTATAGTTGACTGAATGTTTTTGGCGCAGAGGATCTGGTGGTGCACATATGCTGACAGCTTCAGGGGCAGTGTTAAGCTGTTAATGCAGATAGGGAGGGTGGGCTTTGCCGAAGGCTTTTTGGTGGTGTTCTTCTCAAAGCATAAATATGGGGTCTGATCTTGCTGTCGGGAGGGAGATCTCCTACCTAGGACCACCTCAGTGCCATGGTCCTCACCTCACCTCACCTCACCTCCTTGGGCGCCGGCTGAGCTCAGAGGCTGCACATCAGGCAAGATTCAACTAGAAAGAGGTGACGGGTGTGTGCTCCTAGTGCTCACATGATCCATGGGGCAAGGGTTGGAGATATTTAATTAGTCGCTTTTGATTTGTTGGGAAGAGCCAACGAAGCCAGAGGGTGCGGTGGAAAGTTGCTTTCAATAACACTACTAGTAGTAATGTATGTTTGTGCTGTTGGAATTGCATGCCTAGTTAGTATATCAAGGCAGGCATGTCCAAAGTAAGATGAAATACTTGTGTCTCGTTTGACTACAAAAACATGTCACGCTGACAGTCTAGAGATTGAAATGGAACACACGCTGTTTACCTGAAACTGCAAGTAATCAAAATCAGATTATATACTCCTATGTGAGATGCAATTATGTGGCGAAAGTAGGTAAACGGTGCTTCTGAAGCATGCCTTAGATTGATGAGTAATTGCTTTAATCACATCTTAGTTAATTTAAGAGCCGTGCTCCCCCCTCCTCCAGCACAGAAACATGGCCCCATTTGGCAGAGCTCTAGCTCTAGAAAATCTGTAGATTTCCTAGAGCTGGTCATCTGTAGCTCTAGGAAATCCTAGATCTAGAGTTGCAGGCATGTTAAGTGCATTTACATGACTCATTTCATTTATATTATATATTAAATAAAAATATTTAAATCACTTTAATTTAGTCAACAAACTACAGATCTAGCATAGATCTCGGAGCTAGAACTGTGTGCACGTAAATTCTCTCCCAGGCACATCCAATTGCACGCACTAGAGAGTACTCTCGAGACAAAATAGTACTCCATCTACAGTTTGCAACCAATTAAAACGCATCGATCGTGAACCCAGCATCGCGGTTCAACACCATCATTTTCTCTTAAATCCGTGACCGGAGTGCGTTCATTTGTCCAACGGATCGACACGCCGATGGAATGACAAATGGCACGTCCCGATGGACCCGACAAAAGCATAACATATATGATCAAATTCAGCATGTTATCAACAATTTGAATGTTATTAGTTGCTCTCAAAAGGCTAGTTGCATAAGATTCAATCTTGACCCTCTCCGCTATGACAAATATTAATCTTAATTATATATGACAGTTGTAGATTTGATCTTGAGCCCTAAATCAAGCTTTCTATTCAGGAAAATTTCCAGATCATGATTCAATGAAGCTGTACAGAATAAATGATGATATAATCAATCTGAAATTCAACTTAACATAAACACTACTGATTATAACAGAGTTCGATCACTGTAGGAACAACTCAAACTGACTCATGAACTGAGACAAAATGCCAAATTTAGAGTTATATTATATGAGACGAAAGATGTAGTATATTACAAACTCATGTTTCCGAAAGAGAGAATACAACCTAACCAGAACACTATAGCTCCCAGTTTGGACAGCGTCCTTGATTTCAGTACACATTAATAATTCAATTCCCTTGCCGGATCCGTAGGTGGTTGGGAAAGGCGTGCTCGCGCCCGGCATGTAGATCAGGTCGTTTAGTTGAAAGCCCATGACGTCCAGTAGCTTTTTTTTTTAATTATCAGAGGACAGACAGGGCACTCTGAGCATCATTTAAACGTTGTGCCAAAGTAATGCCCTCCCTGCTCTGCATGCATGGCCTTGCATCGCTTCCTCTGTTCGATTGCACTGCGTTGCATGGAACCCAAAAGGCAACCGCACATGCATAACAAACGCAAAATGGCGCAAACGAAGGCCTTCGTTTTTCCGCAGCTGTTGTAGTAGGTCTTTTGTATAATAGTACAAAATGTAGGACACTCATGTTGTCATGTATTGAAATGATGGAATTGCAGCTAACTCATGTATTGAAATGATGGAATTGCAGCTAACTCATGTTTTTCTGCAGTATCATTTTTTTTGTTCTTTTCTAATTATTTCTCTTAGCTGATTGGATTGGGATAATCCAGGTGCAGGGGAATTCTGCACCTAGGCCATGTGAAATTGCAGCGGCAGGACCAGTAACACTAAATTGAAGGAAGAGACCATCTTTTTTTTCATTCCTTTACAATCATACTTCTGGCCAAGGGCGGACCTAAGACCCAGGCTATTCACCAGGGCGAAATAGCCTTAAAACCATCAGCTGCCCTTCTATCAGCCCCCTAGCCAGACACATACCATGACGCTTGGCTTCACCCCCACCCCCCCTCCCCGAGCGCCTCCTCCCTCTAGCTCCCAACCCTAGCTCGCGAGCGGCCTGCCCCCGGTCGATTCCACCACTGCCAGTCGCCCACCCATCAAAACTCTAGCTGTGGGTCCCGGCCGACGGCTCTAGCATCGGTCCCCGCCCCTCCAACCTCTGGTGCTCCACCCCTGCTCTGGGTCCCGGCTAACCGCTCCAACCTCGGTTCCCGCCCCTCTGACCTCCGGGCCCCGGCCTCTACGGCTCCACGCTCCGTCCTCTGCGGCTAGCCGGCTCTACGCATCTGCCCTTCGTGGCCGTTCTACTAGTCCCCCCTCTGGCTCTGGATCTTGACCTCCCCGCCACCGCCATAGGCCACCGACTGACCGGCCTTTGCCGTCCACCACTGTTTGCTAGTATAATTCCTTGATTTCCTTCTGCCTTCTGCACCATAGATGGGGAAAAAAAAAGAAGAGCAATCAAGAACTTGAGTTTCTGCGGATATAAAGCCTACAATTTTGGACTGCAAACTTCACCTTGCTAAGGGTACTACTACAAGTATATAACTGCTTAAAACACCTAATTTTTATTATGGTGATATAATGCAAGAGATACCTTAGTCTAGTAACTGAATCCATGGAAATTCACTCTGAATGTTGCTGATCCGATCAGTCTCAATTATGTTGGCAACTATAGAGCGTGAGCACTTGAAAATGACATCAACTTTTCTTGTTGGAGCATAGTCCTCACAAACCTGGGGAGTAAAGTCTAATAGTAGTAGACGTTGACAAGGACTCAGATTGGCTCTTGTCCTCGCCATTGAACCTACTAATGTTTTATAATGATGTTGTGAAAATCAATCTACCTTTTAAGATTTATGTCATGCATTCTAGCTGATGCATTATTTACATTGAGAAGACATCCTACAATCCGTGAAAAATTACATAGCCAGTCTGAGAGTCTATGGATATTGAATCCAGGATTCAATTCAATCTTTCTCTTTGACGGTGCCTTGCTGGAAATTTTGCTTTTCCAGAAAGTCAACCCCAGATTACTAATTGTCTGCACTGGTATGTGTGATTAAGTAATCACAATGCACAACAATTAATATGGGGAATTCAGTTAGCCCCCTTGCTTTATTTTTAGGTCTACCACTGCTTCTGGCAATTTTATGATTCAAAGTAGGAAGTGATCCTTTCACGTACAATTGATACTTTGGTTGAGTTGAATTTCAAATTTATAAAAGTCTTAGATAATTCAGATTTTATTTTATTCTGTCGGGATTCAGGCGGTCTGATCGGTTTATGGCTGGTGGTCTGATCGTCAAGGGGCTAGCGGTCAGATTGGTTATGGACTTTTGGGAAAATGAATACCAAACACTTGTGTAGTTTTGTTTGGGGATAAGTTTGCACTAGATACGACTGAAATTAGAAACTAGAGTTGAAACTAAATATAGTTTAATCGAAATTCTAGATAGAGTATTTTCTATTAGTCATAAGCTGTCAGATCTGCTAGTGGCCAGAGGTCTGCCCGGTGCAATCTAAACTCTATGGGGAGTGCGGTCAGACCAGTGGGTACGGCTAGAGAGTAGTAAAAATATATTTTGAGTTGGATGAGTGTGTACACGATATAGGTGCTGTTGGTTGGTTGTGTGGTTGCATGATGTATGGTTTTGATTAACATGAGTCAAGTGCATAAAACTTATGTTCATGATGGTTGCTTGATCTTTGGATGTGCATATGGCTTAGAGAATATTAGCGGTCGATGGCAATGAACTGAGACTAAGCGGGGGAGCTGAGGTCCGAGCAGTCACGTAAGTCCAGATGAGGCTACGTGGCTCAAGCGGGAAGCACAGAGAATACAAAGAATGTGAAGAGGTGAATGGATGCATGTGGTGCACCAAGTGATGAGGTCGATGTACGCAGAAATGGTTCGGAGAAGACCGAATGCATGAATACATGATGGCTAGTCAAAGCATGTAGAGATGCTTTGAGGTGAAAGGTGAAGACGGAGTCAAGAAAAGTACTCGGAAGCTTCATCGGGGATATTTGGGTAATTGGCCAAATACTCAGTTAGTGCCTTGATCAAAACAGCGGTGCGGGGAGGCGCAAAGAAGAAGTAATTTAGGTTAAGGAGAGCTGGAATTGCTAAGTTGATCAATTGCTAAGATGTTAGCTGGTTGAGTCTTGTAAATGCTTTGAGAAACATGCATGAGTGTGTAAAATCCATGTTAGTAGGGTTAACGGGTTCCCCTGATGTCTTAATGGATTGGACCCATTATGGTTGGTGTTGGTTATTAAAGGGGAGGAGATGAGATATTAGATCCAAGAATTCTATTGTTTATGTTTTTGTTCTACCGCCCTGTCTCCTTTCATGATTGTGTGAGAGAGAACTTGAGAGAGGAAAGAATAATATTTTGAATGCATCTTGTAATCATTCATAAGTACATAAACTTCATCCTCTACAAGAAATAGATGAAAGTTTTATCTCAATCATATTATGTTTTCATTTTTGCTTGGTTTTGCTTGTTCTTGAACTGGATTTGTGGTGTCTTGTTCGTAAGAGTCCTAGCCTAAACTCTTGCTTAAATTACTTTGCTATGACATATGAGAAAGTCCTTATGCCTTAGATCCTTATGAACAATAAGTAATTTGAGTTTCATGGTTTTTGGTGTTATTGTGACCTATATTTGATTCTTTTCAATTTAATGAATCCAAGCCCAAGAACCTCCTGATTCATGATTAGTTTAGGTTCCTAATACGTTGAACCAAACAATGCAAAATTTAGAAGTGTTTGGATGAGAATTGAGCAAGTTCTTGAGATTTGAGTTTCGTCCTAAAAAGCTTTTAGGTCCGGGAACAGGGGACCGGTCAGACCGGCCCTGAACCTACGGTCAAATTGGCTCATCCATCGCAGTCTGATCGTCCTTGGGTTGATTGCTATTGATTTTGTGGTTTAGGTCTTTAACCTTATTTTGTAAAGTATATTTGATACAATCTAAATTTGATGTCCCTCGTAGTTACTTGAGTAAAGATTTTGAATATCGTTCAAAGAAAATATTTTAACAATCATTCTTCCTCTCCGAGTACCGGTGTCGGACCTACATCCTTTAATGTCTACCGTCTACTAGTAGTTGTTCCTGCTCCAGTTCGGTAGGATCTGACATAAAAATCGGCCGATCAAATTCTACATTTGATGGTCGTAAGATGGGGAAAGTTAAACGCAGCCAATGTGGATACCGTACTACGCCACCATGCATGCATCTGCATCCATCCTTATCCTGTCCTGTACTGAAGTATTAATTCAATAAGACCTTCGCATCTTGAGTTCCGACCGCTGCACAGTGCACAATATATTGCCAATGACAACCCCCCGTCTTGTTGATTGAGAGCGCCACCTTAGCTAATACAAGCTGCCTTCCTCCTCCTCCAAGAACATGGCCGGGTCAATAAATAATGCACAAGTACTGCAGCGATTGATGCATGGTTAGGTGCTTGATGTGCCTTGTATCTTGGGTAAGCTAGTCTAAGCCTCTTCATTAACATCAAACGACCTCATCACTTTGATTGGATGCCACTGCATGATCGACGCATTCACAGTGTCACTGCTGGTAAGATGGTTCTAGCCCAACCACGCCACTTATGGACCATCTAATCTGATCGCTGACACTTAATTTGTCACATATATATTCCCCTGTAGCCCGATGCTGGCATGACAGTCTAGGAACATGCAAACCACGGTCCTTTCAGGAGCAGTATCATGGATCATGTCATGCCAGCTGCTTTCGCTAAAGATGGGAAAATTAGAAGGAAAAAGGAACAGCTAGCTCCATCCATCAAGCTGATCAACAAACTGATACCATAAATAGTGCAGGATTGTCTTTCTTGGATCTCTCTGCAGGCCGTCGCCGTCGCGCCATGATGTCGCCGTGGTACGAGCTATGTGTGGCGCTTCCGGGGCCTCACGCCGTGGTGGCATCGTCCATCGCGCGTAACGTCGGAAAGTTACAGAAAACGAAGCTGCTGCGCTCGTCCGCTTCCCCGTCGTGGCTTGCTGTGCGTCATACGTTTAGTTTTCGCTTGAAAGGTACAACCCTTGCAGGGCGTTTCGAAGGATCAATCGCGTTTGCAGCCGGCAACGTCGCTGTGCGCCAAGTCCACACAAGTGGAGAGAGCGAAGGGTGCGGAGTAATGGCAGATCGCTGTCCCGAGAAGGGAAATCACATCAAGATTGCAGCAGCTGAAGGCAACCAGCATGGAGGCTTTCAGGGGGTTCGGACATCCATGTATCATGTATGTGTGCTTATTTGTGGCGAAGCCTGTGTTGTTCACATTGGCAGATCTCAGGGGAAAAAGGTGAATCTCTTGTTACCTTCATGGGTTTTTCCAAAACTGAAAATTCCAGTCGACAATATGCTAGTATCAGCCAGGATTTGATTTGGACATAACTTGCCAAATAGGCCAACCTGTCAGTGACCTAGCACGTGCATGTATGCAACTGCAACCGTAGTACGCAAGTCCTCTCTCTCTCTCTATATATATACCACAGACATGCCATTAGAGCACCTCGCTGGAAAGCCTGGAATTGAGGGAGGAGGATGTGGTTGGTGATGCTGGTTGGTGGTTGCGTATCGGTCGGTCTTGCAACTGCTTCGCCGTACGTACGGCCGCTGCCTCCCGCGCCCAGAAAACTGGTTGCCCACTTTAGGCCCCGCTTGGTTGGGCTGAAAAGCTGTGGCTTATGGCTGAAATTACATTATAGCGGCTGAAATTTCACTGTAGCTGGAGGTGGCTTATTTGGCATAATTAAATTTAAAAAATTAAAAATAGAAAAAATATGCTGCTCATCACGGAGAACGCAAACGAATAGGGAGAAAAAGAACCGACAAAAAAGCGAAAAGTTCAGAAAAGACGAAATTTATAAATAGTGAAAAATAAGACAGAAGTCAGAAGTTGAACCTGAAATGAGCGGGGCCTAGGTGATGCTTTTCGGAGTACTTTGCTGCTTAGTGCAGGAAGCAATGGATTCGGTATTGGATTAAGGTCGGATTCTTTTATATTTAAATTTATCCTATATTTATATTGCTATAGTAATTATTTTTAAATGATGTTTTTTTAAAACAGGATTAATGGAAAAACTGTAATAAAAAATATACTGAGTTCAGTTGTACTAACTAAAATCATATACAATTATTTTTTTTCTATATATTATTTCTTACAAACAATTAAAATTTAAATATTTAAACCATAAACTGCTAATCAAAAGATCCCATCTTACGCCAATGCCGAGACCATTGCTTCCTGAGCAGCAAAGTACTCCGAGTAGCATCACCTAGGCCTAAAGTGGGCATCCAGTTTTCTGGGCGCGGCAGGCAGGCAGCGGCCGTACGTACCGCGAAGCGGTTGCAAGACCGACCGATCTAGCTACGCAAGTCGCAACTGATTATTATGCAGTGAATGCTAATCCCAAATTAGGGGCCGGTCTTCGTCCCCCGATCCGGTTTGTCCCCTGTGTTTGTACTGTTTTAACCTTGCCAAGAGGTGAAGAATCCGTGGTTTTACACGCGGTGTTAGCCGCGACTGCCAAAAAATGCAGCAGCTTGGACCAGATGCCCACCTCTACTAAATGCTGGAGCACGTGGCCAATTCTTGTTATGACCCAATTAGTCAACAAAAAGGCCTGCTTAGCCCACATCAAGAATTCCAACCCATCCATGATTGAGAAGCCTTTTGAGTGTGAAGTCCATTTATCTTTGGGCTACCCATGGGCCATGGCCAGGCGATGCCCGGCAAAAGCTGGCTCTAACCTTTATTTTTTAAACCAGCTAGCAAAGTGGCATATGTACTTGCGCGGACATCTTCCTTAATAATTTTAGATCGTCACAGAACTCTATCTGTGAAATTATAATATTATATATTATAAGAGAGAAAATACTAATCCTATTTTCTAATACTTGTCATATATAACTAAAACTTTGTTCTCCAAATATTTGCATAGCAAAATAATAATACTTTCACGAGTATCATCCTTATAGTATTTTTAAAAGGCTTGACACAATATATATATAACATATGTGATTTTGTTTTTCAAACAATAAATCGTTGCAAAACTCCATTTGGCCCTTTGTCATCGTGAGGCATAATTTTCCATAATGCTCCAATTAACTTCACCTATCAACCCCGCTTTTGCAATTGCTAATTTTTATAAATTTTTTCCCGAGTTTTAAAATCATGTCGGTTCCATTCACATTGTTGTTTTCCTTTTTTTCATTTTAAATTCCTATTTTTTGTATTGTTATTTATTTAATTTTGAATATTATTTTTTGTTAGAATTATGGTGGGGGTGTTTTCGGCTGTGGGTTATAACTTTTGACCCTAGCACAAAAGCCTGTACAAATGAACCAAATGTCGATATGCCGATAAGTTGCTTTTAAAGGCTGTCCCTGGCTAAAGCAATTGTTCGGGTGAGAACACTAGATATTGTAACAATACATTTTCAATTTTTATTTTGAGATGAGAACTGTGGTGGTAAAAACTTCTCAAAATACTATGTGGAATCTAATAATACATTTTTAATTATTTATTTTGAGATGAGAAATGTGGTGATAAAAACTCCTCGAAATACTAAGTGGAGTTTCCTTGTCTCTAATTTGGCAACTTCATATTTATTTTGTGTTTTATCCAACCTTTAATCTATCACTCCTCTCGCTCTTTGCCTTCTCCCCTACCTCCTCTTCCTTCTTCAGTAGATCCCGTGTCGGCCCCCTCCCCTACCTCTTCTCTGGCAATCACTAGCGTCGAGCGAGAGGGGACCCTTCCCAGTCAATTCTAGCTTAATATGTGTTCTTTTGGGCTGGTGGCTTAAACTTATGACTTAAAATTTTGAATTCTGACTGTTCGCGATAGGCAGTATGCAAAGAGAAATAATCGCATGTGATTTCAGACAGTACAGCTAAACTCGGTACACTTTTTACTATAATCTTCCTATTGACACGTCTTAAAAATGCACCGTTTAAAAACTAGTTACTGTAGCATAAACCATAAACCGTAAGTCATAAACCCAAGACTAGTTACTGTAGCATTGCGTCCGGCGCCGTACCCAGCCATGGAGTTCCGGAGGCTCCTATTCTTGGTCTTCCTCCTCGGCACAGAGAAGCAGCGGACCAGCCGACATCGCCGTTGCCTGTTCCCTCGCGGATCTGGCCGTCACCTGCTTCCCTCTCTAGCCCAGCATCCCAGGTCCACGTGGTGGGCGCCTTCTTCTTCTCCCGTTCTGCTGCTTCTTCAGTCCGTTAAACTCTATTGACGGAAGAGAAGAGGGAGATCCAGAGATAAGCTCCTCTCAGATCCAATCGCCTTACGCAAGAAGAAGAGGGAGAGAAGGTCAAATCCACAGAGGAGGACGAGGAGGCAACTTCTGCGCCCTATAAGTACCTCACCGAACCACCATCCACCGATCGAAGCAAGCTTGGGACGGAGAGACAGGTGGCGTAAGGTGGGAGTGAGAGAGAGAGAGGTAGGGGTAATCGATTAGTATCCCCTCGTATGTGCACAGCGTGAGTCAACCCACGTGAGCGCACGTTGCACCAGCCGGGCTAGGTTCGCTAGCGAAGGTCGATTTACCTGCGTTTCCATCGAACCAGGCCAGGAAGAGAATCTTTGGTTGGGAGGGTTTGACTTAAGAGAAGAACAGTTAACCAAATAAGAGCGAGTTGTATCAGACAGGCCTGTCTCGGTGTCTGCACAAACAACCAATCACACCCTAAGAGCATTCTCAATCAAAACATTGCAAAGCAATATCCATATTCCTCTATATCATCATGTAATAACTATAGATGTAACATATTCAATTGACAGTGTCTATATCTGGGTCTAAGCAATAAATTCATTTAACTATCCCCTCCCTCTTCCTCACCCTCTCCCTTATCTCACCAGATTTGATGTTTTGAGGTTGAATTTTGTGGCAGACAATGGGCCTGTTCTTTTCGGCTACGGCTTATAGCTTTTGGCTGAAATTTTTGAATTTTGACTGCTTACGGTACAGATCACGGAGAGACAAATACTCATTTACGATTTTGGCTGGTACAGATGTTGGGCTTTTAACGTGTAGATCGTTTAACTTGTAGACCTCATCTTGAGAAAATACTCCGTTTGAAAGTTAGGTACTGTAGCAGAAGACAAAAGCCGCCGGCTTGTGAGGTAAAGAACAGGCCCAATGTCTTGCATAAAACATTATTTCTCCTTCTCTTTTCTTTAACTCTCTCTCTCACCTCATCATAAATTTTAATTAGTATGCTAATTAATACTATAAACATTACTGAGTAGGACTTATTAGGAGTGCCCAAAGAGTACGCTCTTTTTTGAGTTTTTGCAGTTTAATAACGAACGCATGGATATGCTCATCTGCGGAGTCAGCTGGCCTGTACTAGAATGCAATGCAATGAATGGGGGATTTGGTGACCCAAGGATACGCGGTATTACTAGTACTGCTGCTACCTCTAGGACTAGCCAAATAAGCAAAAAGAGTACACGTGGCTCATGATAGAGGTAGCTAATACAATAAGTTGAGTAGAGGTTACCTCTACTAAAGCACTTAAACATTTAATACTTGCATAAATATATCAGGGGTCACCTCTTGCATAAGGGGCAGCTTGCCTCTCTCTCCTCGTATGATGTGCTAGAGGTTATCTCTTATGTGGGATCCAGCAGAGGGTTCCCGCTATGCATAAGAGGTAACCTTATCATAGCGGGAAACCTCTACTGGATCCCATTATGCATAGCGGCATAGCGCCGACGACACCGCCTTGCGCGCCTGCCTGGTTAAAATGCCCGGAGAAGCTGAGATGGTGGCCGTGGTGCTGGAAGGCGGGAGCGGAGGCAGCAACTCTTTTGCTGTTCTCTTGTGAGGCCATTGTTTTGGACACCGACGCGGTTCGATCTCCAGCTGCGCCACCACCTACACGTAGATGGGTTGAACCTGACGAACTTGTGTTATCTGCAGTGGCCTTGGTGGAGGCAGCGCGAGACTGCTGCTGCTGCTGGAGCTCCTTAGTATTGAGGAAACGTCCACCGGAACCTCTTGCCCTCTTCATTGCATGAAGATGCCGAGACTCATGAAGGTAAGGCTGCACATGGAGATTGCATTCAATATTAGGCCAAGCAGAAGAGATTACCAATATCAAAGTTCATTTCACATAAACATGGACAATATACTCTGGGCAAAGCAAAATAATAATAATAATAATTAACCAGGGCAAAGTAAAACAAGGGACCACTGAAGAGAACCTTTCGGGTTTTGACGAGTTTATTCCGGGCCTCTAACTTAGCGCGCAGCTGTCTTCTGCGAAGAATCCCGTGATATTGTTTGGGATTGACATATATGGGCTCATCCTCTGCTAATTCTAGAGGCAAGGGTACTCTTGTGGCTGTGGATGTCCCTCCTCCAGCAATTTGGGGATTGAACTGTTTTACGTACAACTGGTTAGACAAGACTCAAGAAAGTATAGATAAAATAAGTTGTATGATGCATGTTTTTTAGGTATGTCTTTTGGATGTGGTTTTTAAATTCTGATCTGTTTGCGAGAAACAGTACGCAGAGGGAAATACTTACATGCGATTTTGGCCAGTACAGTTTGTATTATAATTTTTCTATAGTTCTTACCTAAAAAACACACAAATTTTAAATTACTTACTGTTCATCCGTACATAAGCAAAAAGCCCAAAGTGCAAACGAACCCAGCCTTGAGAGATGTGGATGCCACCATGCCTTATGGATGCATAACTAATGCATGTTCCTTACGGCATCAATACCCAATATTGATTTAATGCGCATACTTGCATATATCAATTAGTCTAATTGGTGATACATCAACCTACTACATGTGTAGTTGACTTCTACAATATCGAGAAAAATGCTCAAAAGTAATCTCTCTGTACCATATCAACAAGTAAGACTGCAGAAGTACTATTTGCGTAAGTATGTTTCAGGCAGTCTTTTCCATGTAATAATGCGATTTTTTTTTCTCATGATTCTTGATAAACCTACCAGTCCAGATATCTCCAAAAACTACAACTGAGCACTCAAATTGTACATGATTGGATAAACATCAACATATAATAGAATCTTAGCAACAATGTTGATCTGGCAGATCAATATACATCGCAGGTCAAATTCTGTAATTACAACTAGTAGTAATTAGCTAGCAGGACACCACATGTGTGTCAGGGAGATGCTGGTAGAGCCATATATATGGTAAAGGAAGCACAGTTTGGTCGCGGAAAGCGCTAGCCTTGCAGCATCAGCTATAACCAACACACTGGTACCGCACTATCACTTTACAGTACACTCAATTAACTTCCAGTCAATTAGTTTTTTTCAACCCTGACCCTGAAACTATCCCTGCCAATAACCAACTAGTTTAGGCTGGCTTACAACAAAAACCAAGAGAACCGATGGATAATTATTCTTTTCATGGTTCTAATAATAACTTGATTTATGAAACCTCGTATGTGCATGGGAAACAAAGTGAAATCTGGCCCAAAACAGTGGTATAGACCATAACTCGGTATTCCCATCTCGGACCCTTGGAATATAGTCATCACTGGAAAATCTAAGAAGCAGACGCAACCAGCTTGATACCAGGAACTACACATTTTCCAAACCTCAGTAATGACCCACACGTAAATGCCATTTTTTTAGCATTCCATTGCCATTAGTATCTTGGTTACAAACAAAACCTACCTGCCATTAGTGTTCACAGAAATAAGAAACTTTTGTTGAGCTTATAAGTTGATAACTCATACATGCCTATGTAAAGATCAAACCAGGCAGTGTCTACTTGAAATGTAAAATGGGTAAACTACTAACCTATTTTAAGCTTCTACATTAGATTGCGGCAAGATGGGCTGTTCAAAGATAAATAATGGAATCCACTCAGCATGAATTGAACACTAGTAGTATCCCCAAATTATTATATATGTTGATAAACATTGTTATAAGTTTATAAGCTTCCTCTGCACTGAAGTTCAAACACCTTGAGAGTTGAGAGTACAGCAACTTGTTAGAAGGACATACCACAGCGCTTGATCCATAGGCCACACAAACTCCTCCCGAACCAGAATCATTGTATGGGTATGAAATGCAAGCCTGAATGACATGCGGAAACATAATATCAGTCGCACAGCCCCATGCCAAGAATAGGATTGACTGACTTTGTTAGTGTTGTCAAAACAAAAGTTTGAGTTCGTCATGAAATCTTACTATTGGCTGGCTATAGTCAATGTTTTGACTTGCAAATACAGATTGCTTATTATTAAAAGTCAAATTTGACCTCATATGATCATCAACCGTTTTCCCGAAGGAGTTACCTGATGAAAGAAGGAAAGCAGTATTGTAGAATGTTAAATTACCAAAGGAAATCACGATGTAACATAGCATTGCAAACCACATAAACAGCAAAAGAGAAGTAATATCCACCAAACTGTACAGCACTTCCTTAGATGTTTCTCATGCTAACTGAGTAAAGGTCCGAATTAACCTTACAATTTTGCGTTAATATCTTGTCCTTTCCACCAAGTGTGTCAGTAACACACATGCAGCTAGCTGCTTCTTGAAAGTTATTACAGTATGATTAGTGTATCAGCAAGGGCAGAACAAATAGAGGAAGTGGTGAACGGCGTGTGTTCACCAGCAAGCTTCTTTCTACTATCTCTAGTAACAAAAAGTGGCATTTTTAACATTTCAAGGTCACGGATTCGAGGGCATCATTTTTGTTATGTAACTAGAGGGAGTACTTGTGCTAATGTTGATTCGCATACTTATTAATGGAATTTTCACTAACACCGTAACAATTATGCTCAGCAAAGAAGATGAGCCAACAATTTCCTATACACGCATTCATTAATCTCTTTATTGAAAAACCCAGCCCTAGTTAACTCCTCTAATCTGCAAGGTGCCTGGAAGACGAAATGAACTGTTTAATAAATGCCCCAAGTTCATAGATGTTTCCCTCAAAAATGTCTGGGCAAAGATCCAAACTTTGGCTTCCCGGCACCGAGATTCCATACAACAATAATGGCTTCTTTGATCTGTCATTCAAATTCCTAAAACATAATGGGAAAACTACTTCATGGAATAAGGAAGCTCAGTCAGCATCTAGCACACTTACCATGTTAGTCAAAGCTAACAGTTAGGAACTTTTCAATCTCCAAATTACTAATCGAAGGTTCTTCCCAACTTTACATGCCCAAGAGACCTTAGCTAAGGTTTCTGCGGCAAAGATCAACACATCAAAACTTTCTCCAGCAAAGCAAGACTATCACTAGCCTACGATCTTGAAGGACGATATGAGAAGGTCATATGGTGAATATGATGAACAATTGGCCTCGTTTGTCGAGTATACCGTCAGTCATCATTTATGGTCTAGAGAACATCTAGCAAAGAAGTCCCACTATATAGCACTAGGAAAGTTACCACCAAGCAATAACAAAAGCATATATGATGATGATGATATAATCCCAAGTCCCAAGAACATGCATATTAACGAGGACCAGAAGACTAAGTCAAGAACAGCACCCGACTAGTATATGAGAAGGAAGACAAGAACCACCATTCCATGCCATCGAGTTAAACACCATGGGAGAGATACTCCACCACAATACTAAAGACATCCAATAGCAGCGCTAAAAGTCCGCAAGACCTAGTCAACCACCCTCATACCACCAATTCCTGTGCAGGAGGACATGCAACCAACTCCACCTACACAGATGCCTCCACATCATACAAGACGATAGATGCTCCAAGAAAACCATTACAATCCTAAGAGATTCGTGTTTTAACTACGGAAACATCGAGGAAGACAATTTAGAAGACCAAGAACACATGCGAAAAGAAACAAGCTCCAAGAAAGCAAGATTACCAGAGCGATCCAAGGACTCGCACATGATGGAGGTCGAAACAAGAAGGCTAGCTACTAGCTAGTCTAGGAGTGGGAGATGGAAACCTTTGGGAGCGTAAGAGGAAGAAGAAGATGGGAGAAGCATGGCTCCCACGCGCCTCCCTCGGTGCCTCCGCCCCGCAAAGCTGCTCACGGCGCCTGTCTCCTCCTCGCCGTCCCTTCCTCCTCTGGCCCCCTTGACTGCATCATTCACTAGGGCTGTTCTTTTATCCCCTTCTTCCAAGGAGCCTCCACAGCTCTTATTTTGTCGCATTTTTGTAAGCCTAAACATTTGCAATAAAAAACATTAGCAAATAATTTTTTGGCTTCCCAAAGCAAAGTTCCAACTTTGAAATTAGTCCTATTCGAATTGAGTAGTTTCGTTGTTTTCTAGAATTGAATTGCTTTGTTGTTTTCTAGAGAACAGTACTTTTAATTAATAGAGGGGATGAATTTATACCTAGATTTTAATATGTTAGCCTATTGTTGTTATTCATAAGGACAAATCATGGGACTTATGTTATTACTACGATGTGTGGTTAATTGATTAATATAATAAATAATTGTTTACTACGGGAGAGAGTAACTGATAAATTATAACTGTGCGACTTGATGTGCATAGTACGATAGTGAAGTGACAGCTTTTTGTAATTTAGTCTGCTTGTCTCCTAAAGTATAGTGTTCATAATATATTATACTGACACGCTGTGTGAGTATTATTCTGACAAATTATGTTCAAACCACTTGGCCGAAGAAAACACTTCAATTCACGAGCTTCTCATAAATTTATAGGATAAAATCTAGAGTAGATCCGAACTTATCTTCACCACACCGCTATTTAAATCATGCCAATTATCAAAATAGCCGCCCCACAACCCTTTTTTCATGGAAAAAAAAGGAGAAAGTACTGCAGGCACATGTACCCATAGCAAGAAGCATTATGGTTACCATGCCACCTCAGGGCGATTAAAGAAAAGAAAATATGGCACCAAACACCATGGTTTGCCAAAATTTCCAATTGGTAACGTCAGGCCATGGCCCACCCTGAGGTCACCGTTGATTTGCTGGGGGCAGCATCCAACGCAGCTGGGAAGGGGACGGCTTCGGGAAGAAAATTCTGCTGGGAGGGACCAAAAAAATATCTAGCACTTGAGACTTTTTTTTTTAATTACACCACCTAGCACTAGCGTTAATCTTAAAACAAATATAAATAACTACTTCTTAGATTATGCCACCTAACACTAGCATCAATCTCGATATCAAGACTGGTGCTACTGCTAAGTTGCGCAATAAAAAAAACTTGAAATGCTAGATTTTTGGGTCCTCTTGTAGAATTTTCTTCCGCTGCTTCGAATCTTCGATGGATGGGTAAATCTCAATAATTTATAAGATTGGTGCTACTGCTAAGTTGTGCAATCAAAAAAACTAAAATGCTAGATTTTTGGGTTCTCTTGTAGAATTTTCTTCCGCTGCTTCGATGGATCGGTAAATCCCAATAATTTATACCCAGGTTGCTATCTATGTTAACGTTTAGTAAAAAAAAAAAAGAGAATGTTTTACGGGCACGCACGAGGCTCCACGGGTTGGCAATGGTAATGTGACTTTTGCATTAGCTGTTTAAGGTAGACAGCAATGATCAACCATGGTATACAGGAGCGGAGGGAGAGGTCTTATGCTTTGATAAATTTACACTAAAATCTTATATATTTTAAGACATTATGTTATTGATAGTGTTATTTTGTCTCTCATTAGATATAATTATATTATACAGATTATTTATCTCCCTCGTTCCTATATCCTGTCTCCATCCTTAATCGTATAGTCTCATATATAACTACTAATCTTCTAGTCCTAATTCTAGCTAGCACCACGTACCGACGTTGTTGGAAATAATCTTAATTTTGAGTCCAAGACGTAGTAGAGTCCGTCATCGTGTGTAACTCAAGTTGAAATTGAATTCAACTTGAAGTCCGAATTTGTATGTTAGTAGGAGAGTTTAGCCTTTATATTGAGAAGGCTTGTACCTAGTTTTATAAGTGAAAGAAGAGAACTAAGAAAAGTAAGAAAAAGCGAGAGTAGTGAAATTCTCCTGTGTTCTCTCAGTTTATTTGCGATGTGTGCGTCTTCTACTGGATCAACGTGGTCGTAAGTCGTTACGACCACAGCAGAAGCCGTGGTCGTAAGTCGTTACGACCACAGCAAGAAGGCATCGTCGTAAGCGACCATGGCAAGAAAGCATCACGACTACACCAGTGACAGAGCTTTCGACATGGTCGAAAGGATTACTGTGTGGTCGTAAGGTACTCCGACTACGATGAACATGGTCGTAACTTTTGCTAAAGTTACGACTACGTGGTCGAAGATCCGATAGAGTGGTCGGACGCAACGAGACGTGATCGGAGAGGTCACAACGTGGTCGTAACAACTGTCAGCGTGGTCGGTGAACCAGTAGAGCGATCGTAATAACACAGGAGGTGATCGTAGTGGCTACAAGGTGGTCGTACAGCTACAGGAGGTGGTCGTAGCGGCTACAAAGTGGTCGTACGACTACAGGAGGTGATCATAGCGGCTACAAGGTGGTAGTAAAGTCCCAAGAGCGATCGTAAACCCTCCAACAATTGGTATCATAGCCGCGCAGTGCTCCTGAGGTATTGCACGAAGTCTTGGTGCCCTGTGTCCGACGTGTTCTCCCGTAGTGTTTTGCCATCTCCGAAACGCAGAGGACAACAAGTACGTCTCCGAGTCGGAGGTAGACAGCAGTGCAATAAAAACTAGCCCGAGGAGAGCAAAGCAACAATCACGGCAACACAGAGCAAGTCCAAGAGCCGCTTCAAAGTAACCCGAGTTCTTGATCTGTGTTCAAGATTTTGTCGCGTTCTCCGGGAAGTGGTGTCACCGGTGACGAGGCATCATCTAGTATGATGGCGAAGGAGAGTTCCGTTGTCTCGCTGCATTATACGATGCTCACAACGAGCAATTATGCAGCCTGGACAATCAAGATGAAGGTGTACATGAAGGCTCAAGGAGTGTGGGACGTAATCGAGAACGGCAACGTCGATGTGCGTAAGGATCAGATGACATTGGAGGCCATCTATCAGGGCATCCTAGAAGAGACGCTCTTCCTACTGGCAGAAAAGGAAACGACCAAAGTCTCGTAGGAGGCGTTGAAGACGATGCACCTTGGCACCGATTGTGTGAAGGAAGAACTCTCAAGACCGAGTTCGAGGTGCTGCGTATGAAGGAAATGGAGTCGATCAATGACTTCGCTGTCCGGTTGACGATTATCATATACAAGATTCAAGCCCTTGGCGAGAAGGTGGAAGAGTTGTACGTGGTAAAGAAATTCCTTCGTGTTGTTCCCTCACAGTTTCTCCCAATTACTTAGGTCATAGAGTAATTTGGAGATCTAAAAACAATGACCATGGAGGAGGTCATCAGTCGTCTTAAGGCGTATGAGGAACGCATCCACGACAAAAGCAACAAAAGCGATGGACAACTCTTGTTGACCTGTACCGAGTGGGAGATTGTTAGAAATAATCTTGACTTAGATTCCAAGACGTAGTAGAGTCCGTCTTCGTGTGTAACTCAAGTTGAAGTTGTATCTAACTTGAAGTCTAAATACGTTTGCTAGTAGGAGATTATTAGCCTATATATTGAGGATGTTTGTAGCCGGTTTTGTAAGAGAAAAAGAAAAGGTAAGAAAAAGGGGGCAAATAAGATAATTGAGAAATTCAAAAATTCTCCTGTGTTCTCTTAGTTTATTTGCAATGTGTGTGTTTTCTTCTGGATAAAAGTTTTAACAAGTGAAGCACAGTAAAGAAAAGTCAGTTTCATTCCCGAGGCCAAGCAAAAGCAGGCCAACTTTTCAGTTCGAGCCTTTGGTTAAAAGTAGAAATTGAATCGGTGTGCTGTCTGGCTCCCAGGCAGACTCAACTTTCTGGTGCAGCAAAATAAAAGGGGAGATCCGATCATCGAAGCGTGAAAGCAAAATTACTTCCAGGGGTGGTGGCCAAGGCTATCAGAATTATATTGGAAGTTTGATAAGGCAAAAGTGATGTGTTATAATTGTAACGATTTATGGACACTTTGCTTCAGAATACCCCAAGCCGAAGATGAAGAAAGCATTTCTTGCTAAAGCACTCAGCGATGATGAATCAACACTACTCTGATGATGAGTTGAGTCAGGGACGTTGAGAAGATGTGTCGCTGTCCAAACTCAAGTAAGGTGGAAAGAAAACAGAACGCTGAGGAGATGTGTCACCGTTCTGTGTCAAGTATGAGTTTAGTAAGTCGTAGTTGAGTTTGACTGCCTCAATATTTTATAATCTTTGCATCCGATGAACCTGTACCAGTTGAGTTGGGTTCCTACATGTAGCTTGTATGTAGAACGCTTCATGTGGAGGCGTGACTGGTAGTTTATAATGCATTGAGACTAAAACTAGAGTTTGTCAAGTCAAGATTAGAGGGAGATTGTTGGAAATAATTTTGACTTTGAGTCCAAGACGTAGTAGAGTCCGTCTCCGTGTGTAACAAGTTGAAGTTGAATCCAACTTGGAGTCTGAATTCGTATGCTAGTAGAAGAGTTTAGCCTTTATATTGAGGAGGCTTGTACCCAGTTTTGTAAGCAAAAGAAGAGAAATAAGAAAAGCAAGAAAAAGCGAGAGTAGAGAAATTCTCCTGTGTTCTCTCAGTTTATTTGCGATGTGTGCGTCTTCTCATAGATCAACGTGGTTGTAAATCGTTACGACCATAGCAGAAGACATGGCCATAAGTCGTTACGACCACAGCGAGAAAGCCCAACTTAGTGGATTCTATGTTGTGGTGAAATCTTAGTAGGGTGCAACCAGGTTGATGATTATGCATTGTAAAGGTCTTGTGATAATCACTTAGTCGTTCATCTAAGAAAGCGTATTATGGCCGACAATATAAGTTGATTATCTCTTGTAGATAAAGCTGTACAACCTCTACAGAGTATATAAACTATCCTGAATAGCCATGCCCACTATGAATAGCCATGCCCACTATCATAGGCAAGCCGAGTAAAGTTATTAGACTTTAATTTTCCAAAGGGATTTCAGAATAATGATTAATGAAAAAATTTTGGGTTGAAACCCCCAAGCTAGAGCCTGTGCTTAAAACTATGTCAGGTTGGAGCATGTACTAACTTTAATATATGATTAAAATTTAGTTTTACATTGTGATTATGCTTTCAAAATTATTTATTGTATTGTTAAACTTTGCTTTACGCTCAATAGCCCTATTATGCCTTAACTTATTATTCTTGTATTAATATTGTATTTCCTGTGTAACTTGCGGAGTACATTTGCTTAATTGTTGTTGCTCAAAGGAGGACTGCTTCGACTTTGGTAAGGACCATGATAAATAGGCCGCATCCCATAGTCGTTTGCCTGTGGGCAGACTGGATGGGCTTCTTCTGCTTTGCTTTTTTCTTCCACTGCTATTATTTAATTTTGGCCTATAGATCGTTGATGTAAATTTTGGCTATAAAGCTCATAGTTAGACAACTAATAAATGTTATTATGGTTGATATTTATTTTTGTTGTCCACTGTATGCACTAGCTGTTCTTGAACTAGTGCGATTTACACCAAAAAAATCCAAAGGTGTTGTTTCTGAGTCCGACATTCAGACTAGAAATAGGGGACCGGGCAGACCGGCCCTGGACCTGCAGTCAAACCAGCTGTAGTGGTCAGACTGGGCCAATGAGACTTGGATTGTTTTGTCCTTCGGTTGTTCCGTTGGCTATTTGGCTTCTGTTCAAGGGTTATTTCTATTGTGTATATGATTTTCTTAGCTCTCTTTAGCAATTGAAGTGAAGAACCTTTTGTGTTCGAAGAAGATTGATTTTGTTGAAGCCTAAAAAGAGACAAAGATTGTTCACCCCTTTGTGTCCGCCATCGGTCCTAAATTTGGAATTAAGAGATGCAATCACTTGCTTGTAAACGAAACATCTATCAAGCAGCAACGTACCGGGGTAAATATATGTGCATCCTATTTGTGGTACACAATGGGTCTCTTTTTTCCCAGGGTTTTTCCAGGGGAAAAAAGAAGCACTGTGTGATGGCCTAGTGGAACATGCTGGTCCTGTTGGGGGTTTTTTTTCACTCCACCCGCGGCACCAACAGATCAAAGGGAACAGTGTATTCCAAATCTGCAGTTCCATTTCAACATTGCCCTCTAGACAAGCACAAGTGCACAACGTTGCATTGAGCTCACAAGATCCACCAAAACAGGTCGTTATACAACTTTCTCATAAAACGCGCGGCCGCAGCCGTGCCAATCCGACGCCGGCGGCAGCTCTCGGCCGCGGCAACTCGATGTCGTCGAACGCCGCCAGGCTCTCGAGCTCGAACAGGTTGGAGCTGGACTCGCTGCTCTCCTTGGCCCTCTCCTTCTCCTCCGCCACGCCGAGCGCGCGCAGCAGCTCCTCCACCCTCCTCTCGGCCTCCGCTGATTCCTGTGCCGCCGCCACCTCCATCTTCGCATCGCGCAGCCTTGCTGTCCCGCCTGCTTCACGGCCGTGCTCCTCGTCCACTACAACCGCCACCGGCGCGAACCTCACTGCCCGCCTCGCCGGGGTCAGGAACCCTCCCGTCGCCGCAAACTCCCGCCGGGAAGCGCGCGACGACAGGATCGACCTCGCCAACGCCGGCTCTGCCGTGACTGCCTCGAGAGCTCGCGCTGTCGTCGGCTCGACCGACTCAGCCGACTTCCTGTTGCAAAGCAGAGCATTCAGAAGGCACGCAAATCGTGCCAGCCTGGTCTTCTTCCTCCTGTTTCTCCTCTTCTCCGCACTGCCCCCCGTTGACTCCGGCGGATGCGGCGGGGGCAAGAGAAGGGAGGGCTGCGGTCAGGCCGGACGCGGCAGGGCCGCGGTGGCTTCTGCAACCGGGGGGACCGAACAGAAGAAACGGACGGCGATAAGGTAGGCGAAGGACGATGACGGCTGGGAGGCGGCATCCTCTCTGCCAGGGACACGGGCGCTCGACGGGGGTCGGTAGGCGGGCGGGCGTCGGCGTCGAGAGAGTGGTAGATGGCGTCGAGGAGCGCGGCGGAGAAGGACGGGTGCTCCCTGTTGAGGCGAGGTGGCGGGAGGCGGCCGCTGTGATGTGGAGACATGGTGGCGCGAGGGAGTCAGGTGGGAGGTGATGGAGTGGCCTCGACCGCGGGGAGGAGGAGGATGGCTTGATACGTAGTGCGTTCGTGCGGAGGTGTCTGGTGGTTTGAAAAATGCCGCGCAAAGGTGGAAATGGGGGTGGATGACACTGACAGGTGGATTGTTTTTTCTCCCCACGATGGAGTTTGTTGGGAACGTACGGGAGTGTTCTGCGCCGCGCGCGGCGTGATGGTATGTAAATCAGATCACCTGATCGAGTACTTTCGTAAGATCTGACAGTGTTAGGATGAGAGGCGAGAGGAGCAGCCAAGTGACACCCATACGGATACGGTGCAGTTCGTCAGCTGATAACAAATTAAGGGTATATACTTTTTGGCTGCTGCGGTTTATGATTTTTGGGCTGTTTGTACGAAAGATTACAGAGTAACAAAAAAACTCACGTGCGGTTTTTACTGATATAAATGAAATCAGTAAAGTATGTACTACAATTAACTAGTAGACCCTATCTTAAAAAAATACTTCGTTTAAAAGTTAATTACTGTAGAAAAGCCAAAAAGCAATTTTTAGAAACTGAAAAGAACAGAACCTAGCAAGATGACAGAACGCTCTGAAATGACAAAAGGAAGAAGACCAGCAGAGAAGTAATAATCTGCTCTCTGCAGGGATCTGAGATTGCATTGCTCGATCACCGCCACCGCCAAGCCATACGAGTGTGACAAACGGTCGTCATATTGTGAGTGCGCGATAGGATCATAGGAACACTGCATGCGTGGCGTTCACAGATTTCATGAACAGTAAGCCTTCCGTCAAGCGGCGCCAAAGCTGTTTCCCGGACGAAAGAAAGGCACCGGCATCCCTTTCCTTTGATGGGTACAATGAACAATTACTTACTTTCCTTGTAAGATATACAAATGAAGCGCTTTTCTAACTGCAGTTCATGATAGTGCAGGCCAATTCCGGCACCAGCATGTAAAATAGAAACCTCAAATCCACAAAGGAAATCGTGATCATCACCACACCATGATTAGTAAATTGATCGTTGGTCTCGACTCACGGAATGCTCCATGTCCACAATGACTTGCATGCATCCTTGTGTCTTGATGTTGTCACTTGCAGCAATGGCCTCAGCAAAGGATAAACGCTACCACAAGTTAGCTTACAGCTTCTGTCATGTCAAATTAACACTAGGCGTCTTATCTGACGCGTTGTTTCTTACTGGTCCTGTAGGAGTAGGACTATGCGGTGCAACTTCGTGTGGTTGGTAAGGTTTTCCACACCGAACTCGACACTCCCACCTCCGTTCTCATCGGCGGCTGGGCTGGGCTGGGCTGGGTGTCCACCGCCCAACGCGATACTCGCGCGGCCAGCCTGGGCCGCACGTCGCATGTCCAGCCGGGCCTCCATACTTGATTCTCGAGACGACACCCACACGAGCCGCGAGCCCGCACGGGTGGAGTACGTGGAGCAAACGTTGTTAGGTGGGCGGCCTGGCTCGGCTACAGGTGTTAGTGGGTTAATTAGATTGGGTCATTGATTAAATTGGTTTTGCTTGGTTGAAAATGGGTTAAAAGAGTAAATGTGTTAGGTTGGGTTGGGTTGTCTCATAGAAAAGATTAGGTAGGGTGGAAATAGGTTCTAAAATTTAGGGTTGAAATTAGGGTATTGCTAGCATCCGGACGCTACGGTCTCTTGCAACATTTCTCTGCTATGTGCTGTAACAAAAATATTTGATAAAAATTTCAATATTGCACACATAAAATCAAAATATTACACACATGAAAATAAAAATGTTGCAACAAAACAAATACCTACCTCCATGGCAGGAAGCGGCGAAGGTCTCGGGTGTGGCGACGAAGGCAAAGGTATCGGGTGCACCGCTCCAAGAGGCCCATAGCTTGAGTGCATCAGCGCAGAGGCACACTGGCTCCTCCAGGCGAGGCAGCAGCCCAGCACACGACGCACGCTCAAGGCAGCTAGGCATCGTGGCTTGCGCAACACCGGGCTCAGCCAACAGCTCACGGGCAGCCAGGCCGAGACACGGTGCTATGGCGGTGGTGTCGACGCGGCCGGTAGAGGTTGGCTCAATCAGAAGGGAGAAGGGAGAGCAGAGAGGATTGAGAGGAAAAAAGCTTCTGGAGGAAGAAGAGAAGAAAGTCTAAGTTAAGGAGTGAGTGGATGAGAACGAAGAGACAAGGAAGCGGAAATGAGTGGAAGTGGTTGAATCGGCTATAGGAGGTTCCGTGCGAAGCATGAGTTGTTTTGGTGAATAAAGCGTCCAATGCAAGCAAAGGCATCGGACATAGGACACGTAGTATTTCCCTTGAAATTAGGTTGAGAACAGGTTCAACCTGCGGTGTTACAGTATGATTCACCCATAGGTTAGTTTCATTCATAGAGCTTATCTGGGCATCTAGGCTTAATAATTTGTACAAAGTAGCGTCTTTATACTCGAAATCATCTGTAGTAAATTTTAGAAAATTTCGTGAAACTTTTATAGTGTGAACATGAGCTATAAATTTTAAATATCGAACTTTTTCAAAAGTTTTCTATAAAAATTTGTTGATCCCACCTATGTGTCTGGACCTAACAACTTGTACAAAGTAGTGTTTCTATACCCTGAATCATTTACAGTAAATTTCAGGCAATTTTGTGAAACATTTATAGTGTGAACGTGAGTTAGAAATTCCAAATACCGAACCCTTTCAAAAAATTTCTATAAAAGTTTGTTGGTTCTACCTATGTGCTTAGGCCTAACAATTTGTGCAAAGTAGTGTCTCTATACCCGAAATCATATGTAGTAAAATTCAGGAATTTTCATGAAACTTTTATAGTGTGAATGTGAGTTATAAATTTTAAATACCAAACTTTTCAAAAAAATTCTATAAAATCCTGTTAGTCCCAACTTTGTGTCTTGACCTAAAATTTGCACAAAGTAGCGTTTCTACATCCCAAATCATCTATAGCAAATTTTAGGCAAATTCGTGAAACTTTTTGTGATGTGAATGCGAGTTAGAAATTCTAAATACTGAACTTTTTCAAAAGTTTCTATAAATGCACTTGCACTTATATGTAGTAGATTAGTAAAGAGTGAGTTGGCAACGGGTTTAAAATAGGTTGAAAATGGGTTTCAACTTATTTCAACCATTTGGGCTGGGTTGGGATGGTTGGAAATATCATATAGGTTGGGTTGAGTGATGGAAGGTGCCATTTAGGTTGGATTAGATGGGATTTTGAGTTGGGTTGAATTTAAACTGAATTTCAACCCATTACCACCCCTAGGCTCGGCGGCGACTCCGCCCTGCCCGGGCTACATGATTTTGCCTTGGCAACTCTAATTCTCATCCAAACCACAAGTTGGCTGGCTACGACTGGCATGGCACCTCCTCACGCTCCGCCTTGACCGCAGCTAAACCCCCCATGGGTCGTTATCCCCACGAGAAATCAATAACCCTGCTGCAAGCTGCCTCCCAAGTTCCCAACAGAATTGTTCCCGTTTCAGGCCTGTGACGCCGGCCTAGTTCATGGGTGCACCTCAGGTCCTCAACTCCTATCCCTGGCTTTCGTCTTTGCTGGGTCGCAAGCACAATTAAGGCTGCTCCCATGTCCATCTCCAAAGTTTTCTGTTATCATCCGCAATAAAAAAACAGGAATCCTCTCAAAAAGAAGAAGTTTAGAAGAAAAGACACAAATTGTTGAGTATATAAATACACTGATCCGCATGAACACGGTACCAAGCAGTCAAGCACTCACTCTCAAATTCCATGTGGTACTAATTTAGCAAACATAAGCACATGCAAATCCAAACAACACTTGATTTTCACCATGTTGTAGAACTACAGACCAAACAGTGAACAGAGAGACTGCGGGAAAGCCACAAGGGGGCTGTCCGGAGCTTTACAAACCGTGGAGATAGGGGATAGAAGTATGCTATCTACATTTGTCTGATCAAAAAATTCATGCCCTGCATGGCATCTTAAAACACATATTTATAGTCATGTGAAAACTTATTACATAAATGCTCCTATCTAGGTTTACAATCGTAGAGGCAATATCATCTTTTCTCTTGCAATAGCCCTCTTGAGCTAGTCATGTGGCCTCATGACTATTAGTCTCTTGGTACAATGGGCTGATTGGGCCAAGATAGGGGCCACTTCCCCAACAATAACCTCTCATAATTGAAGGTCCTCAATTTCTGTAGGCCGAGACCATGTTCGATGTTACTTGGTCCCCTCCATCCTTATGGCACATTAAATTATAGTATGTTGGAGTTCCCGTCAAAACTTGGTTGACCTCGATAGTGTGCGCGGCCCCCGAGAGCAAGCGACACGTGACAATGGCTGGCTTCTCGGTCATGGGACGTGAGCCATCACGCCAGTTATGCGTGGCACATGCCCCCTCAATTGCCACGCCTGTTACACGTGCATTGAATGTCGTTGTCATATGCTGTACTTATGCACCGGGGCAAGACCCTTTTTGGAACTATTTGTCTGCCCTCTCTCTAGTTTTGCTTTCGTCATCTACAATCTCTTTCATCGTTGTCCTTCATTTGTTGTCGAGCCTTTTTCATTCTACCTCGTGCCACCGATCTCCTACCGCCTGCGATGCCACGTGGAAGTGACCGGCATGGCTACAGCAGCGCATCTGCACCCTCGAGCAGACGTGTCGTTTAGGGCGATTGTTGCGAGGTTGCCGCCGGTAACCAATGGAAGGCATCGGGGAAGTTTAGCGGTGTGTTCGTGAACACACTCGGTCCATCCATCGCAATGGAGTAGTTGGTGCAGTCACTTGTGTGACAGTAATATCTCGTCTTGCAAGCTCATCCGCCTCCCCGCTGGAGACGAGGTCGTGCTCGCTTTGTGGGCGATGTTCTTCAACTGTACGAGTTAGAGCTTCAACAAGTTGTGTTGGACGCCATCACTCATCATGCTGTGTTTTCGTGGGCGGTGAGTTCGAAGGGCACCATCCCCAATGTTGCCATGTTTTCGTGGGAGTATCACTGGCTGTAGTGATGGTTCTACCACAAGATCAAGCACAACAGCAGCCTTCACTGCACCAAGCAAATCATGGACTTTGTCCCGTCGCCTTAGGTGAAGCTTGATCAGGATGAAAAGACCTGTGCTTGGAGGCTCTTGGTGGTTGCTCTTCGGCTCAACATGCGTGAATGCCCTGAGGAGTTTTGCATACTCAGTGTATCTCTGCTGGCCCGATGATTAGACTTGCAGACTAGCTCCATTTAGAACGACAGGGTCAGACCTTTACTGACAATACTGGCGAAATTGACGGGCCCGGGTAAGCTTCCGCCCTTCACTACGTGTTTCGATGTTTGTGGTTGTTTTTCTGTTGGCTAAATGCATGGTCTTGTGGTTCTTCCGTTGGTGGAGGCGGAGCGTGTGGCAGTTGTGTTCTTGGGACCCTATATTCTGAAGGAGCACAGCCTTTGCGCATTGGTCACATCTAGAGGTCCGTGCATCAATCACACGTGTGAAGCCTTGGGCTTCGTCGTGCCTAAATGCCCCATCCCCACTACAAGCGAAGGCTATTCCCGTGGTGCTGGCGAACAACACAATAACAACGGTGAAGGTCGTGAAGTCGCGGACACTGTGTGTGTTTGGTGTTAGCAATTGCGGCTGCGGAGCCTAACTCCAGTGTGGAGGAACGCAGCGGCCTCGGTGAGTTTAGTGCGGAGGAGGATGGTGACGATGCTGGTGACAGCGAAGGCAGACACGATAGCAGCAGTGACAATGACGGCGATGGCAATGACGACGGTACTAACAGCAATGATGATGGCAATCCTTGCGTCTCTATCGTGCGGATCCTACCACGGGCCCGAACGAGGAGCGGGACATAGATGGGTTAGGGGCACATGAGCGTGGGGTGGACGTAGGGTGCATTGTGGACACTTCATTGTCTACCACAATGATGCCCCCCCAAAGAGGACCTCACACGAGGTGAGGAGAATGCATTGATGTCTAGCTCCGCTCGACATGTTCCAGGTTTTAGTTCCTCCCTTTGTTCCCGGGACTTCGCACGGTTGTCCCTACTATGCTCTCTTACATTAACCCTCGTCAGTAGCCCCCTTCTCTAGTGGTGAAGCCGCAATCTTCTGGGTAGGAGCTAGCCTATGGGCTCGAAGTTGCTCTTGGGGCGGGGGACACATCATGGATTAGCACCATGGAGGCCCTCGCGCGTGGAGAAAGCTTCTCGACCCTGTATGGTGGAGGCAGTAGGGGTGGAGTCATTGTGGCTTTCTCTGGGGGACTTTATCCCCTCACCAGAGGCACTTCGTGCTTTGCACGGTGCCACAGAGTGTGTAGATCTGGCCCTCAATCGAAGGGCTCTCTACTCATGCGGGACGAAGCTCCTCTTGGGGTCTTGGAGGCTAGAGAAGCAAGGGTATGCCTATTTCTCATCTGTCGTTACCCCTCGCTCTACCACCTTCTTTTCTTCCTCTGAGTCTGGCCATACCATCATTTTGTTATGTAGACGGTTGCTATAGCGCGGATGCTCCAGGTAGTGATGCTTCGGGAGTTGTCGGTCTTGCAGGAGCAACTGCATGCTGCGTAGTCTTAAGCCTCCACACTTCAAAAGACCCTGGAGGATGCTCAGGCAGTGCTCGCTGCTGCTCGCCAAACTAAGGATCCTCACTGGTGAGCATGAGGCTCAAATCTGCTTTCCTAGAGTCGGAGGGCGTGAAGGCTATCGTCACTACGGAGGTTGCTGTTGCTGAGGCTAATGGTCATGCCGCGAGGAGCGAAAAAACTTCCTACAACTGATCCCCACTCTTGAGGAAGAGAGGGGTCACTTGCAGGTGGAGCTGGCGGATGGCCATCGTCTCCGTAATTGGTCCGCAGTGGTGGCATGGACAGGTACTCGGTAGAGACCGACCCTCCATCACTTTTGGTGACTTCGTTCATTTTCTTTCATCATTGTTTTTGGTTACTATGTTTTGTCTGGACATGTACTTGGCAGAGACCAACCCTTCTTTGCTGAGCGTCTCTTTTGCTGTGGTCTTTGCCATTGGAGTCAGGTGGAGGAGTCCGTGTGCTTTTGGGTGGATTTTCGATCTTAGGCACACGTCCGTCCGTACGACATGTAAAGATTGAAAGCTCTGACGAGGGTGGTTGACGGTTTGCCTCCGTGTGATGTAGTGATGTTTGGCTTCGTGAGTAGAATATATACATGGATGTATTGTGCTACTTCTCTACTGCCAACGAGGTCAGTCGCAGGAACTTTGTTCCCCACTCTTATAATGAGCCTGGACGAAGCCGTTGGTAGGACTAGGTAGTTGGCGTGCATTGCGTTTTTCACCCTTCGGATGAGTGTCGATGAAGGTGGCGATAAGATAAGTTAGGCTCACATGCGCTCCGTCCCCCACCCTTGAGACGAGCGTTGATGAAGGCGATGGTAGGACAAGTTAGGCTCGCGCGCTGCATCTCCCACCCTTCGGATAAGCGTCGACGAAGTCGATGGTAGAATAAGTTAGGCTCACGCGTGCTCCGTTCCCCACCATTCGGACGAGTATCGACGAAGTCAGCAGTAGGACAGGTTTGGCTCATACGCACACCGACTAGCTCTTCGTGGTGAGACAATCGCTAGGGGAGAAGGTGCGGGCCTACTTCAAATGCTTCGCGAATGTCCACTACTAGGTAAGGGACATCAATGATATGACCATCATCAACGTGGCTGTCCGTGGCCTTCAGAAGGATCCGCTTATAGAGTATAACACGCAAAAGCCTATAAAATGGTGGCCAAGCTTTTTGACAAGATGGAGGAATATATTAGAGTAGAAGAGAATGCGACACGGCACTAGGCGGAGGTTGCACCACCTACCCCTGAAGTCAAGCCCGCTCCTGTCGCCGCGAAGGAGGGCCCCAACTGCAAGCAACGAAGGATGCTCCGGTCTAGATACGTCCTCGGAATCGAAAGTGTAGAAGAGAGCATTGCTTTCGGAGGTTGAGGTGTGGCCGAAGGGTCCGCAGGCGCAGAAGAGTGCGCAGTCAGGAGTTACAAACCAAACAATGAATAAGGGACTACGGCGAGACCACAAAAGAGCTGTTGGGAGCCTTACAAACCGTAGAGATGATGGATAGAAGTTTATATTACATAGATTTGTCTGATCAAAAAGCCCTTGCCTTTCATGACGCCTTAAGGCACATATGTATAGCTATGAGAAGATTTATTACATAAATATCTCTATCTGGGTCTACAATCCTAAGAACAATACCGTCTTTTCCCTTACGACAGTCCTCTTGGACCAGTCATGTGGCCTCGTGATTATTGGACCTCTTGATACAATGGACCAACTGAGTCAAGATGGGGCCACTCCCCCCACAAATCACAACAAGGCAAACATGCACTTTTTTTATCTCAGCCTATTCTTTTTGACTTTGATTTATAGTTTTTTGGGTTGTTTATGAGAGAGGATACGAAGTAACAGAAACTCGCATGCGATTTTGGTTAATATAAATGAAGTCGCTACTTTGTATACTATAATTAACTTGTAGACCCTGTTTTAAAAAGACGCTTTGTTTTAAATTTAGTTACTATAAAAAAACCAAAAAATAGCTTTAAAAATAAAAAATATGCCCATCATTGACAACTAACTAATGCTTTTTTTTCTAATCGTGATTAGTTTGGTTTACAACTACATACAAGCCTACCAAGCAGCACACAGAGAGGAGAGAGAACGATGAGCTGAAAAACAATACTACAGTACAAGGTAGAAGACGACGACGACTACCACGCGTTACTCGGCTCCCGCTTTTTCGCGGAAGTGAGAGCTCGCTCGCTCTCGCCCCCAATCTTTGCGTGCTCGAGAAGCCTCTACCCGTGCCGCGCCACTCCCCACCGTCACACGATCCTCAGCCGTTGGATCCACATCCCGACTTGATCCCAGCCGCCAGTCCCCTCCCATCCCTCGAATTCCCCTCCCCTTTCCGAAACCACCACATTCCGATGTCAAGGAAGCCCAACCTTTTCGTCCCTTCTTCCTAGATCGCACCAAAACGAAGCACCGGAGCACACGAGGAGCGGACTGAGGATTCCTTCATTTGGTCTCCCTCTCGCGCGATCTGATCCATCCATTGGTCAGCCCGGGCGATCGGAGCAATGCTGCGCGGATCGAGCTGCTGCTGATCGCGGTGAGATCACTCGGATGCGCTCAATTGCAGCGTTTCTAAGCTGTTTTTCCGATTTGTCTTGGTTAGATTTGGGGATGTGTGCGGCAATTTGAATTATGTATGGTCAAACGCGTGGGACTTTGCTTAATTGATCTGCTTCCGCGCTCGAATTTGTGCGGTGTGACGTTAATAGAGAGTTGGGAAGGGTAATTGTGTCGGAGCTTGTTGTGGTGCGAGATTAGTGTTTAGTTTTGAGTTGGAGCCTTTGCTCGTGATACGAGCTTTGCGTGAGGTGGAAAAAGTTCGATTCTGCATGATCGTGGGCTGGCATTGGTATTCTGTCAGCTTTAATCGAGCATTTTGTAGTGACAACTGAAGCCGAGTTTGGTATGATTGCTCGGATCGTTTAGATCAGCGCGTGTAGTTCGGTAGCTTTTGGTGGGATATTTGCTCTGTTTGCGAAACTCGAGCTCTAGATTTACTATGTACTAAATACTGTGGGGATTCTTTGCTCAATCGTTGTGTTCTTACACTGATGGAGAGTGGATTTCACGGTTGAAGTGCGAATTGAACAGTAGGAAGAGCTATTTGGGGGTAGAGCTTGCTGTGATCACTCGGATGAAGTTAGATTTGTGAAGGCCTCCTTTCGATGTGATCCCTTTTGTTATTTCTAGGGAGGAGTTTTATTTATGTAAGAAATTGAGTGTTGCCTAAAGACAGTGGGTTTTTACTTAAGCCTGGATCTATTGTTTCGGGAATTGGTGAATGTGGTATGATTTTATTTTTTATGAAGAACTAGGGATTTTGCTTGATCTTGGAATCATATGCTGAAATCAATTATTACTCTTCCAATCCAGTAATTGGGAGAACTAACCGGTGCAAATATTAGTGCTACTGCAAAGTGTCCCATGTACCATTTTGATGACGCGTGCTTGATCGATCTTGAGTAGCCAAGTTCAGTGGGAGGATAACATATTAATATTTCACTTGACTGTTGGCATATCGCATGCAAATTGGTTTTTAGGCTCTCAATGTAACACATGGTTGAGCTTATTGGATCAAAGGTGGTATTATAATACTGTTTAGTTGGATAAGCACACTTTTGGCAATTTCTCATTGCATTCCTTTTTTTTTTCTTAGAACTTACTCTTGATTGTCAATTGTATTCCGATTTTGTTGCAAGATTGTGACTATAGAATTCTACATGGAACTGGAATTGATGGTTTATACCACGCTTTGACCCAATTTTATATCACTAATAATTAAACTGATGAACAATGATCAAACAGCTGAAATGAGCATGTGAAATTAGAACCATGTTTTCTTTCATTTTGAAATAGCTTGTAAGTTGTATTTAATCACCCCAATTCTTTTGTTTGTCTCCTTTTTATTCATTACGGCAAATTTTCTTCTTTGTGCAACCAGAATTAATCATCGCATGTGCTGTGTCACTATTTATCTCCATTTGTTTGGGGATTGCTGAATTGTTCGTTGACTCATTAGTCCTATACAAGTATACGTTATAATGTTGTATTGATTCCATCTGGTTGTAGAATTTCATCATGGTAGGCTTTGATTAGTACGGGCATTGGATGAAGTTTGTACGCATCCATGGAAGTGGGTGGTTCACAAGATGTTTTGGAGAACAAGAATGAAGAGAATGACTTCGAAAAGAATGTCAGTTCTGATCCTGTGGTTTACCAGCTAGTTCGGGTAGATTCTTACTTTCTTAGTTATATGCCTTATTGGCTGTTGTTTTTAGATGCAAAACTCATCATGATGTTTCCAATTGCTTCCTTTGGTCCTTTGAGAAACACTCACTTTTTTTTTTGAAAAAAGGTTGAAGGTGATGGAACACTTGTTCCTGCTACAGAGGACGAAGTCTTGCAGTTTGAACATTTTCTTCATGATGAGAAGGTTGATCTGCCTTCTATTGAAGATGTAGGGCATGTGGAGGAATTTTTTACCAATGATTGCATGTTACTGAAGAAGCCTGACTTGGAAGGTGCTGTCAGTAGCATTATTCAGTTCGAATTGTTACTTTGCTATATCATTTCCTTTTGGGTGACCTTACTTCATTAGAAAAGCTGTGATATTGGAATACAGTGTAGCCGTACAGACTTTATGTTTCCTGTATTAATTCAACTGCTTTGACTACTTAAGATGCTCACTGTTTACTAAACTTGTGTAGCGGGGTCTTCCAAATTAGAGATTACTGAAGTGGAGACACAAAAGTTGGATGCTGACTTAGAGGTATATTGCTTATCTGTTGTGCTTCATGAATATCTGCCATCAGCCTAGGCTTTTCAGTTTTGCTATCGAATAATAGGTATATGCTACATTGCTACTAGATAATAGGTTTAGTATGTTTGCAAGGATTCGTGGTCAATATTTTCAAGCTAAATCTGACATGGTTTTGATATGGACTTTCTGGTTCTGTAAAATTCTCAGTTCAGAGTTCAATTGCCTGTCACTTCAATAAATTTTACTTTATACTCCACATAAATTTAGTTAGAACTACCTTTGGAGTTAGCATTAAGGTTCATTGTCATCTAGTCAGATCTATGTTTATGTCTCCTACTCAAGCAGCTCCATCTTCATTCATCCTTAAACTTCCCTATTATATACTGTCCTATTCTGAGATTGCTAAATCAGGGAAGAGATTTTCGAACATCATCAAGAACTGACATAGAGAGATGGAAGGATGGATCAAAATTAAGCTAGTAGAAATGAAATATAAGCTAAAGTTTCCCTGCCTAAGAAATAATGAAGACATTTCTGCTTGACCATAGGTCATTCAAAGCTGTGGGAATGAGACATTGATCTCTGTTGAAGAGAGTCCTGTGTTCTTTCTATTGATGTAAATAACATCTTTTCATTTGGCTGATAAGTGAGTACATTGCTGCTAGTTTTAATCTAAGCTGTCTTGGTTAATAAGTTATGAAAAGTGTGAAACTTTTTTAGAAATGTGCACTGTTATGCGCAAGTTATTCCTTTTTAATGCTTGAGCTTGTGGTTTGACAAACTGTCATTATTAGACATTTGCCTTAAAGCTTAAACCATCTACAAATCCTTCCTGTGCATACATTGTCTATGTCATTCTACTTACTCAAGTTAATACAGCTTTAAGGAGATGCATATCATTACACAGGAAGACAGGGTGCAGCCATTTGATGATTCACTTGATCTTCCCTCAAAGTGTATTCATGATCAGCAGACAGATAAATTGAACACAGAACAAGGGGATAACAACTTTGCTCAACAGGACAATGCTTCAACCGAGACTACAAATTCAACAGTGTTAAATGACTCTTGCAGTGCTGAAAAAGAAAAGGCTGATGCCTGCTCAAGACCAGTAAATGACACATCTACAGGACCATCTGTTTCTGGAGTTACTAGTTCAGTGCCTGATTTTTCCATTTTAAGAGGAGAAGTCTGCTTGGATAATCTTACAATTAGAGAACTTCAGGAAGCATTTAGAGCCACATTTGGGCGCCAAACTACTGTCAAGGACAAGTTATGGCTCAAAAGACGGATTACAATGGGGTTAACCAATTCCTGTGATGTTCCAAGTTCAGGTTGTGTAGTTAAAGATTATAAAATTATTGGCAAGGATGCCAAACAAGAGATACCAGCCATTGAAGGAATACCTAAGGTCGAGCTTGAAGTGACTTCTTTGGTTAGGGATCAAGCATTGGATCCAGGAAATGGGAGAGATTCACCATCTAGCTCTTACTACCAGAGTGAGGACCAACAAGGATCCTCCAAGAGGCTAAGAAGAGTACCAACAGATAATGATGAACCACAAGGAACTCTCCTGGCTGAACAAGGCACCGCTAAGAGAATTAGAAAGCCAACTAAAAGATATATTGAGGAGCTCTCAGATATTGAGACTCATGACTTCCCTGGGAAACTTTCTTCACCAGGAAAAAGGCCTGCGCATGATGAGGTGTTACTGAAACCACGGGCAACGCCTTTCCATGAAGTTGATTCATTGAGTGCAACTTATCCTACTCGAAAGGATACTATCGGAGGGTTTAGTGTACATGTTCCTTATGTTTCGAGGATGAGAAGAGGACGCCCTAGGAGGAACTTCATTTCATTTTTGGTAATAATCTACTTATGCATCATTTATTTTCACAGCTTTGGACAGTTTGTTTGTCTTTTATTATTAGTGCATAACGGAGGAAGATATTGAATTACTATATTTAGGGAACGATGTTACACATGTCCTTTTTCTCTTCTGAAAATACACTTCAAGCGACTCTATTCAGTACCCAATTTTCAATTAGGTAACTGTTGTCGATTTTTTTCATTTAGCTCCTTACCCCATTTTGCTGTCTTACCAATCCCTTATGCCATTATCACAAACAAAATGTGGCAAATCCCTGAACCTTGGTTAAGTGATTCACCGATACTATGTCATGTGGGGTCAACACTATACCAGCCGTCGACCTAGGCATGTGCCAGCCCAAGCAGTCGGCCAACAGCAGGATTAGGTATTTGTTCGTTTCTTGATTCTCAAGTAATATTAGAAGATTAGATTAGTTTCCATATTGTTACTAGCTCTATTTAAGGGAGACTTACTCTCCTATAATCAAGCAAAAAAGTTATATCTGAATTCCCCTATCCCCTTTGTCCCTTCCCAGTCTCCCATGCACCTTTCTCCCGGTGCACCTTCTTCCTCTCGTGGTCTCACTGCCATGGCTCCTAGGCGCAAGCCTGGACTGAAACCCCCTACTACACACACATACCCGATACCCCGATACACTCTGCCACATGGGCGTGACATACTGTCTCTTAAGAGCTTAGCATGTTAGTCTCACTCTAATACATCTCTTTCCTCATCCACATCCCGATAGTCTTTATCTGACATTTAGGTGTAATGCATTATTGGTAAGAAAGGCTTGCTGTACCATATTTCATCCAGTGCTCTCTTAGAGCAATTAAAAGATCAATAAGTCAAGTGGACAACCTGAATGGGAAAAACTTGTTGCACAGTAACCTAAGACATTGGAAAGCTGATGCAACCTGCCCTAATGCCCAGCTGAATGGTTAGAGTAAATTGCAGCATATGTTGTCATAATTGTTTGGTTGTCTCACCATAGGCCCCTAAACGTGCTCTTTGTTGCCTCGAATAACAGGATCACGAGCCTTCTGTGGAATGTACTGAGCTTCAGACGGCAGTTGGGATGACATTGGAGAAAGATGGCGAACAGGGGAACCATGTAAGCAAAACTACAGAAGTTCCACTAATGGTATGCCTCTGGTCATGTAGAACCACTTAATGAAAAAACCAAACTTGAGAAGCTGACAATTAACTAGATATTTATTCTGAAACACCTAGTACCTCAAACATTGTTGCTGAGTTGCAATTTTGACCTGTATCCTACATGCAATAAAATATTTTTCTTCTGTCCAACTTGCCACTAGAAAAATGCTGAGAAGAAAGGAGGGCGTATAGAAACAACTGATGATATGGAGGTTCAGGCCGTGCAAGCAAACGATTTTTGCAGTGCTGATGCCAAGCCCAAAATAAAGCGGGGCTTGAAGCGGAAGCATCATCGAGCATGGACACTGTGCGAGGTTCTGAAGCTGGTTGATGGTGTGGCTCGGTACGGGACTGGCAAATGGTCGGAGATTAGAAGACTTGCCTTCGCCTCGTATTCTTACCGCACCTCAGTGGATCTCAAGGTGAGATTGCTTGCACAACTCCTCAGTTTATTAATTACAATTTGATTTTCTAATGAATCATACTGCTTATTCAGGATAAGTGGCGGAATCTGATCAGGGCCAGCCGGACACAGGTTCACACGGAAAAAGATGTAATCACTTCTCCCTCTTCAACTCACACGAGCACCTTTTTTTTTTCTTATCAGTTCATTTCTTCCATCCTGCCATATTTTGCTCCTGGGTTATTCATTTTCTTCACTCTTCTATTCCGCCGAGCAGGGTGGTTGTCCGCGGAAAAATAATCCTTCGACCGTACCAATACCACTATCCATTTTGTTACGAGTGAAAGAACTAGCTGAGCTGCAGTCACAAGCTGGCGATTTGGCAGTGCCAATCAAGTTCCCAGGGCAGAGCAGTAAGGTTGTACAGGGAAAAGGGTCGGGGTTTTTGTGATCCATGTACCGCATGCAAATAGAGAAAAACTACTGAGTTAGTTGTACGCTTTTGGACGCTGAACGTTACATATTGTTGCAACAAAGTTGTGATCGCGTTCGCCGCGTGCAAAGTAAATAATGGGCTGTTTTTTTGTTTATGATTTTTAGCTGAAATTTTTAAATTTTTTGTTGTTCACGATAAAGATTATAGAGAGAGATAATCATTTGCGATTTTGACTGGTATAGATATTGAGTTTTTAATGTGTGCTATAATTAACTTATAAATCCGTCTTGAGAAAATAATCCGTTTGAAAATTAAATGCTGTAGGAAAAGCCATAAAAAACAAGTCCAATATCCAAGCGTGCAATGCTTTGTTTCTTATCTGATTTCTCCTGTAAATTCGTCTTCACAGCTGCAGCTTGTAGCCGGATGTCCAGAGCCTTGCGATATGTACCAGGTGGATTAATGTCAAGAGAAAAAAAAAAGGTAAGGGATGAATGCTTAGCTGCACGCTGTAGTGCACGGTGAAACAATGCAGACGAGTTACCCAGCGGCAAGAAATTTACTGAAGGGAGGTAAGCAAATGTTCGATTCCATGAAACAGCACGAAAGCAATAGTCACGAGTCACGACAGAGTTAAGCTAAGAGGGGCTGTACAAAATGTGACTACCAGAGAAACTACAGCTGCATTGCTCAGTTTTAAAAAAAGGAGAGATACTATGAGCTGAGGCATTAACATATGCTCTAATACGGAAGTAAGCTGGCACACCCAAAGAAAAACTCAGCAAGGTGTGTCTTGGGCGATACAATTAGGTGGGTTTTTTACTGTGCCTTATAGCTTAAATTTTTAAATTCTGAGAGACAGTACATAGAGAGAAAAAATAGTTGTATGTGATTTTTGCTAGTACAACTGAACTCAGTATACTTTTTACTATAATCTTTCTATTGATCTCGTCTTAAAAAAATATACCGTTAAAAAACTAATTATTATAATATAAACTATAAATCATATTATTTGAAAGCTAGTTCCTGCGAAGTAAAACCGCAAGTGTCTTGGCCCTCGAGGAGTCAATCGATATAAGTAATCTGTTTTGAGCTATGGGCCTAAGGCCTTCGCAGGTTGGGGCTCGGCAGAAACTAATGCGTGCGCAGCGGGTGGGTTAGGGAATTTTTTGTACGGATAACCCATTTTTTATTCGAAAATACAGAAATATACCTGCGACAAAATTTTTTACACAAATAGGCTCTAGTCGCCCAACCATTAAGCGACTAGAGCTTGTCGCCCAACCAAAAAGCGACTGATGAAGAATCTGGTAACCGTTGGGCGATTAAATGCGATCGCCTCCCCGTTGGGCGATTAAATGCAATCGCCCCCCGTTGGGCGACAGAGAGCGAGTCGCCCAACGCGGGGGGGGGGGGGGGGGCTGCATGTGAATACAGCTCGACGGCCAAGGCCTCTTTTCTTCCCCACGCCTGCTCGCCAATCTACTCTCGGCCGCAGAAATAATTTTCTATACGAAAAGAAGAGATAATAGCATTGTTTGAATTTAAATGAACTTTATAATATAACGCAGTAACATGCCGCGTATTTATCCATTACATGCATGACATACACCCCTCACTCCCCACCCTAAGGTGCTCCGTCACCGCGCCCGCGTCCTCCCATACGGCCCCGCTTGGCCGTCCTCCGATGCAACGGATTACGAGGCGGGTGACGAGGGTCCGAAAAGGTAAAACGATCAGGTGGGTTTCGCACCCGCGGCTGCGCCGGTGGAGTCAGCTGCACCTCTGGCTGTGTGGCCTCCGGTGCACCGGGGAGGCCACTGCCGGAGGACGGCCCAGGTCAGTCTGCAAAAAACTGGTCCACCTCGATGTGGCCCGGGGAGAAGCGTCCCTGCTGCTGGTAAGGACCTGCAATAGTAATATCGTTAGTTCGTTGCATGTCATCTTAGGATAAAAACAAGATCGGACGATGCGTACCCATACATGGCGCCATGAAATCATCCGTGTGGAAGCCGGGGATGTACGTAGGAGGTGTACGAGGCCGTGACCAAGCAGAACTCCCTGGCTGGTCCAGGGGAGGTGGACGTGTCCGCGTACTACCTCCGGAGTATTGCCACGCTGGTCGGGGTGCACTGGGCGTAGGTGTGGAGACCACCGGTAGCCTCGTGCAGGACAGTAGGCTGACGATACGTCTACACCCGGCCTCCATCCGTCGCGCAAAGCTGACGGCCTCCTCGCGGGTCAACTCCCCACCTGTGCCCCACCTCTGCACTAGTGCGGAGGACTCCGACCACATCGCAACACCGACGTCAGCCTGGACAAAAAAACATAGAATGGTCCATCATCGAAACGATATTGCCATTTGAGAATTTTTGAAATTACAAGTTACGTACCGCGATGTGAGCGTCGCGTGCGAAGTGCGCAGGGTACGCATCTGTCGGTGCGGCGACGTGTGGGGCAGGTGGGTCAACGACATGTACCAGCCTGGTACGAGTCCGCCCCTGGTACCAGATGAGGTACTCCGCGTAGTCGTCTATGTCGTATGGCCGGTCCTCCTCCACGCGGTCATCCAGCGCACCCTCCCACTGCGCAATCCAGGGCTGCATCCTCCTGGACCAGTCCGTGCCTTCTTCAACTCGTCCGTGCTCCCCGGTGGCGGCGCATGACGGGAAGCACGGTGCACGCGGTCTAAGTGCTCGTCCAACAGCGGATACCGCCAGTCACCCGTCATAACTGCAAAATTGTCTAAATGTAAATTTGTACATTACATTTTCTACAATAATACATGAAAAATAGTATACAAAATTTCGACACAACAATTTTCTACATTTAAATTTTCTTCATTTAAATTTTGTAAACTGCATCTACATTTGTACATTGAATGATCTACAATAAATTTCTAAAGTAAATTTTCCACAATAATGCATTACAAATATTATACAAAAAACTATATTTTTCTACATTTAAATTTGTACATCTAAATTTGTAAACTGCATCTACATTTCTAAATTTAATGTTCTAAACTAAATATCTAAACTAATTTTCTAAACTAAATATCTAAACTAAATTTCTAAACTAAATATCTCAACTAAATATCTAAACTAAATTTGTAAACTAAATATCTACACTAAATTTTCTAAACTAAATTTATCTAAACAAATTTTCTAAAATTAGAAAAATACCTGCAAATCCCGCGGCTTCTTCTCCTCTCTCTCTCCTTCTCTTCTTCCCTCTCCTCCCCCTCTCCTTCTCTTCTTCCCCTCTCCTCCTCCTCTTCCTTCCTCTCTTCTGCTTCTCTCTTCCTCGTGCGGCCGAGAGTAGATTGGCGAGCAGGTGTGGGGAAGAAAAGAGGCTTGGCCGTCGGGCTGTATTCACATGCAGTCGCCCCCCCCCCCCGGTTGGGCGACTCGTTCTCTGTCGCCCAACGGGGGGGCGATTGCGTTTAATCGCCCAACGGGGAGGCGATCGCATTTAATCGCCCAACGGTTACCAGATTCTTCATCAGTCGCTTTTTGGTTGGGCGACAAGCTCTAGTCGCCAATGGTTGGGCGACTGAAACCTATTTGTGTAAAAAATTTTGTCGCAGGTATATTTCTATATTTTCGAATAAAAAATAGGTTATCCGTACAAAAATTCCGTGGGTTAGGCCCACCATGGCCTATGCTGCTGGCGCGTGCTTTGCTGTCAAATGTGGGCGGTGGCAACATTCACGGCTGGGTGGTACCGCAGGACGCCGCCGCGGTAAGATGCTGAGGTGGAGGATGCCACGCGATGCAGCGTGCCCCGGGCGCCGCTTCGTGGCGCTGTTCGTTGAGTTTACCGCGCCACGTGGTGGCACGGTCGAGGATTTCGACGGGCATTGTGGCAGTTGAACTAGCGTCAAGCTTTCCTCTCGCCAAAGTACCAACAACGTCTGCGCTTACAGAATTGGTTCACCGGGTGTAGACCAATGTTTTTTAGATCGAATGTAGTAAATCAACGTTTGTTGTGCGTACTCAAATGTGCTAAATGTACTGCCGTGGTAAAATTTGGTCCGAGTAACTGCATTTGATAGGGAGTACTAACAATTACAGGTACTTCACAGGCGAAAAAGGAAGCAACAGACTATTCACTCTACCCAAAAGAGGGCGAGATTGGGGTACCATGCCCCTAATTTTCTTTTGTTCCATAGCTATACTCCGTTCTAGCACTACTACTGATTGGATGCTACCGAATTCTTTCAGCAAATTGGAGCACACCACTGACGGAGCAGGCAACTCTGCAGGTAGATGGTCATTACCTGATCGAGCGGCTGAGCTACCGACCTGATGCTCCTCCTGCATCCACACCTGATGCTGTTAGATTGAGACGCTAGTTAAGCACGTCGCGAGCTGTGACGTTTCTGAACACAGAAAACCGGGCTGTACATCCCTGCATTTGGGTGGATCCCTTCGAGACCAAACTAACCCAAGAAAAGCGGGCATAAACTAACGCGGTGACGCAGTAAGAATCTACACCGAACTCCTACTCCGATTTTTTAAGGAGTAGTCGTACGAGCTCCTGCGCGTGCGACCACGTTGCTGGGCTTCTTATCCCGAGATGTCAGATACCTCTGCGAGACACTAAAACTAAATTACCGGGTAATCAATATGTCTGGCCAACCGAAGATGGCAACGAACAAGTAAATAGTGTTTCAATTTTTTTTAAAATATTTATTTATTCTTTACTCCGATAGCTATAAAACTATAAAGATTCAGATACAAAGCCTACTTAAAATATGAAGAAACTCAGAGCTAAGCCACTGTACAAAATCTGCAGGTGCGGTACTACCGCTGTTGTATCAGTGGTACTACCACAACCGGTCGAAAAACTGAGTAGCCTAAAAATGACTCGTGTGGTCGATGATCAAAGAACGGTCGAAAACCAACATGGTCGAGTTACGACTCGAGTGGTCAGCAACCCGAGAGTGGTTGAAACCAGCGTGGTCAATGACCAAGAGCTGCGGTCAGAAAATCAATCGTGTAGTCAATGATCTGAGTAGTCATAACAGTTCGAAATATGACCAGAGTGGTCTACGACCAATGAGTGATCGAAACCAAAGAGGTCGAACCAAACCGAACCTCGATTAGTGAGGTCAACGACCAATGAATGGTCGAAAACTAAAGTGGTCAGAGAACAGAAGTTGCGCTACAACCGCTACGCCGCCTACAATACTACCGTTTCTCCCATACGAACATGGGTTTAGCCCAACCGCAAGATCCCAAATCCACAACACTTTTGATCGACAGTACCAAAATCCGTCAAACTTTGCACACATATTTCTTACAGTCTCAGGAAGCTATTCCATTCCTGGATCAAAAAATTATAACAAATTTGAGACCTTTTTTGCAATTTAAAGCAGTGCAGGCCAACTAAAAAATAAAAACCAAATCGATGATCAGATCTTGCTCATAGGTAGAAAATAGCCAAGATGGCTTTAAGTACGTTCCCACATATCATAGCAAACAAGATCAACGAAGGAATCAACTAAAAAACTCTCGGATCAAGAAATCACCTGATTAGACCAACAACGAGTAAAAACAAGGTTTCTTGAAAATCTGGCTATTGACATGCCTAGATGATTGGAGGTCGATCTCAAGAGATTATCTCCATCTCATTCATATCCTTGGCATAGTAAGATCAAGAGAAGGGCGGAAAAGAGATAAAACCAACCAAAACAAGGGCAACTCAATCAACCAGATGAATTCAAGAAGAGATTGAGAGAAGAGAGGAAAAACCATCTCAAAACCAGAGCAAGATTAATCAGACAAGAAGATTCACTTGAGATGATTGGTTTTACAGCCACTCTACTCAGGAGGACAAGACTCTAAAACTAGAGCATACACACTCTCTCTAACCTATTTCCCATGGGAGCGATGACTAACTAGCAACCAAAAGGCTTAGCCAACTTTCTCAAACCCTAACTCTTACCTCTCCTCTCCTTATATAGACTTACAATCTAAACCAAAACCTAATGGATCCACTCATTAAGCCAAGTCGGGGATAACCCGTTAACCCCACCTACCACCGGGTTTTACTCTCTCTATCTCTCACACGCTTCTCAAAGCGGCTTGCAACCATTAACCCATTAGTGAATCAACACTTGATCTACTTCACATTTTCAGCACATATAAGACCTAAACCACTTAGGCCAACACGGCGGTTTTACACGCCACCACTTTTCGGTATTGGGCAAATTACCAAAATACCCCTCTATCGTCTTCCACGAAGCTTCCCGCTTTCTGTTTCACAAAGCATCGCCCATGCTTCGCCATCTTCCGCGTGGCCCCAATGACTTGCCGCCAAGCCTCTCACGCGTTCAAATCCCACCGAACCATCCTCACTTGCAAACAACCCAAATTACTTGGCGCACCACATGCCTCTTCTCGCACATGACGACACCAGGTTTCTTTGACCACATAAAACATTGACTCCTCCCGGAGCCTAGTCCTAACCACCTTGCCGTTGCCTGTCATGTCCACCATCGATAGCTCTTGCTCTGGTTCCTCGTCGTCCTGACTTGCAACAACCCCGCAAGCTTCGGTTATCTTCAGCGTCTTCCTGATTGTTCTAGACCTCAACACCATCCTGCGCTTAGTCCCAGCACTCCTACTCCTCACCATGACCTAGCTCTGATGTCTAGCAACCAACACAAACAAGCAAACCGTCATGTAGCACCGCACAATACACAAAGACTTCCATTTGCGCAATTCATCTATACAATACACAATGCAAAATGTACGCATCAAAATTACTGATCCTAAACCTAGGACTAAACAATCAACCCATATCTGCACTAGCAACAACACCCAGGTCAAACCATGAACAAACTCGAAGAATTCCAGATAACAACATCAAACCATCGAGAGAAGCCAGTCTGACCACCAAGCATAGGTTAGTTCGACTGCTGGTTGGTTTGACATGAGTACTCGGGTGCTTAAAAAATGAGGCACGCAAAACCAATGAGTACCTATCCTGAAACCTACGACCATCACAATAGATCGCTACAACCATCCCAACAGATCGCTACAACCATCCCAACAGATCGCTACGACCACCGATCACAAAGGTTTAAGACTACCGCTCGCAAAGACTTACGACTACTGAACATCGACCAGGCAGTAAGCTACGCCCATCAAATACTGAGACCTCTCGACTATTGAGTACCAAGTCCTCTCAACTACAGAGTACCTTCAGACTAGCTCTTCGGACTGCTCAGCAAAAGGCCGTTCTGACCGTACGATTACAAAGCCGTAAACTTCGAATACTCTAGTACTTGCAGTCCAGATGAACTTGTAAGCCACGAAATTGTCAAACAAAATATGATATTTTGCAAAATTCTCAAAAATTAAACTCAAACTCCATAAAAACTCTAATCTAAAAGTTAATTATTCATCACAACTATAGGGTGTCCTCACATGATCTCACAATGTCTAACTCAGAATTACCGCGTATGACGATTTGTTTATTCAGTTGCCCTGATAAAAATCTCAAGTTTCTAGGTTGCCCCTGTCTCAGTACTAGTCCATGAACAATTTGATGTGATGGATGCTTTTGTAGTTTTTACCACTGCTATGGCACACTTCTCAGCTGGTTTTGTAACTTCATGAACGCCTTTCAGAAGTTGTACCCAGTTGGTCATTGGACACGTATGGCTGACAAAGCCTAAAACATGTTTACCATACGAACTTTGGAACTTGTTTTGGTAAGCTCCCAAACTGAAAATATACTACTGCTACATAAATAAGCCCTGTATCTGGTCTCAAAGAAAAATGGAGAAACCTTCTTGGGTGAGATAACTGCGACCAGACATGCTTTCGAACCCCTTTTGCTTTTTTCACTGCCGTGTCCCTGAAACTCGTGCTGGCCCATACCATTGGACCTCCCGTTCAAACCAGAAAAAACATCGATTTTTTTGTACAGATAATCCATTTTTTATTCGTAAATACATAAACATACCTGTGAGAATTTTTTTTACAAAAATAGTCTCCAGTCGCCCCCCATTGGGCGACTTCTGCCTTTCGCCCAACCGGGAGGCGACAAAATATCTGTCGCTGGTTGTTCGAGCGACTGCAAGTAGTCGCTTTCCTATTAGGTGACTGCATGGCAGTCGCCCAATGGATGGGCGACTTATAAACGCAGTCGCCCAATGGAGGGGCGACTTTACTCAGTCCCCGTGATTTTTTAGAGTTTTGTCAATTTTGTAGTTTTAAACTGGAAAAAAATATGGTGGTGCATAAAAAATTTTGAGAAATTTTTTTTAAGAACAATTGACTGTAGAACGTTTGATATATACATTGCCAAGTGATATTTTTATGTTACTAAGAATTAGTCTACGAAGAGAACTGGTATGTTAATATTGTGAAATGACTTGCTATCTGAATCATTGATCGCGAACACACGAGATAATAACCTTATGTGAATAGAAATAAACTTCATAATACAGTTGGGAGTAACATGCCGCGTATATTTTTATTACATGCATAACATATAGCATGATATACGACTAACCCACCCAACTGCTCGTACCACCTAGTGTGTGGACGGGGGCCACTTAGCTTTCCTCGCCACATTTTGTCTACTGGGTGTAGCGTGGTTGTTTCCCCTTTTTCTCGCGCCTTGAAGATGGCTCCGCTGCATCCTTCTTCCTGTCACTCTTGGACTTGAGAGCTGCCTCACGAGCTTCAAGCTCTTCCTCCTGACGCTTCATGGCTGCTTCACGCAGACTTAGCTGCTCCCGCCTCCTTTGCAGCTCATCCTCCTTGCCCTTCAGACGGATTTGGTCCACCCTCACGCGGCGCTCTTGCTCAAGACGCATCTGTCGTTCCACCTCGCGAGCTTGAGTCATCTTGACAAAGTATTGTCCTTTGTTTTTCACCTCCTTTGGCCGGTTCCCTGGCCATGCCGGCGGCACCCGATCCACCCATTCGATGAACTTGCAAGGCTATGTGTGGCGTGGTAGATGGCATGGATCAAGTTGAAAAACGATAACGAGAAACAAAGGATTTAGAGAAGTCGTCATCCAGGTCTGGACATTTGAAGAACCTGCGGCCGTAGTTGGCTCGTTGTACTGGATCCGTCCAGACGCACAACATCGTCCTAACGCCGCAATGGCACTTCGGGCGCTCATACCACTCCGACACTCCAAATGGGTTGGACCTCCAGGAAGATATTGTTCTGTAGTAGTATTGTGATGCCTTGAGGAGGAGATGTGGTATGGGAGACATAGGAGGGAAGCTGAGCAAAGCTGCACTCTATTGACATCTCACTGAGCAAAGCTGCCCTTTTTTTCACGTCTCTGTGCAAAGCTGGCCTCTATTGTCACATCTCAGTGCAAAGCTGGCCCCTTTTGTCAAGTATGTACGCAGAACTGTCATCTTTTTTTTGTGATCACTGCATGAAGGTGCCCCGTTTTGCTATAAGTAGCACGGTTGGTGTCCCATGACATTGTAAATCGAACAAAGAAGTACTCTCTCTTTCGTGGTGAAACATACTATGTTGGAAGCCGAGGGGCCAGTGGGATTTGGGTCACCGAAGGAAGACATTCCCTTAGAAAGGAGGGAGATGTTCGGTCCACAGTACCGATTGATACCAAGCCGGCGTGCTCAACCAGCGTGGCCGAAATGCAGACACAATGAGTACGTTCCACGAAATAAGTGCATTACAAAAAAACTACGTGGAGTTGTTATCACAAGCCACAAAAAAATGCAATACTGAGAAGGGAAACAGTTCGTTCCACGAAATAAGTGCATTACAGAAAAGGGATGTAACATACAAGGTTTACAAATGGTACATGAAATTTAGCATGCATTACAACACCAACTACTGATCCGGACATGCATTGCATCATCTAGTTGTGTGCCCCTCCTGACCGCATCGCCCACAACGTGCACCAGATGTTCCAGCTTGTGATTCGTCCATGTCATTTCTAATACGTCGGCTCTGTCGCCGACCCTTCCCACCCTTCAGCATGTTAATATCCGGAACCCAGGTCCTCGCTGAAATGTCCAAAGTGGCGAAGTTTCCCACCGCCCTGAACCCCCGGAGCTCCCCACACCAAGCTTGCAGTATTCTCTCCTTGAAAAAGTACTCGGACATAAAGTTGGAAGGATTCATGCCCATGGTTCCGCATGCAGCGAGGACATGAGAGCATGGCCTGTGTAACAACTTAAGCTTGTTGCATGTGCAGCTAGGTTCGTTTGCATGATCTCCAAGGCATACCTCGTGAGTAATAAGTGAACGAGATGTCCCAAATCCGGCTCTGTCACGGAGTATCACCTCGAAACGATGCTCCCTGTTGCCCATGACATGCACTGTGTGCAATTGACCCTTCTGTGCCTTCGTCTCCATGTACGTAGTAATTTTTGACGAATACAGGGCTCCGAGATTGGCCGCATGAAGTGCGGCACTCGCGTGCCTCTCCCTGAAGTAGCGGATTGTGCTGTGAAGAACACCCTCCATGATGGCGACAAGGGGCTGAGAACGGAGACCCCTGAGAACCCAATTGTACACCTCGGCAAGGTTAGTTGTCATTATTCCGTACCTTGTGTCATCCGTGTCGTGCAACAGCGACCACTTCTCCAATGGTCCCCCCCTCGATCCACTGCGAGAAGCACTTGATGTTTCACGCGCTCCTCCTTCTTGGACCACTTGGGTTAGACTCATCGATTGATAGCAAGCATTGCGGTTGTGCCGCCCCAGGAGTGACCGGCCCCTTGCTCCTCTCGTCGACGTTCTTCCTAGTGTGCTCATCCAACAACCCCCATAAAGCATCAAATTTTCTCTGCTGGTTCTGCCTAGCCAGCCTCTTGAATAGCTTTATCAAAGATTATTTCGGGAATTGCTTGAAAAAGTTTGCCCCTAAGTGACGACTGCACCACCGGTTCCTCATGTCCGACCAAAAAAAGGTCTTCTCAGGGTCTTCTTGAAGTTTTCGTATCGCCTTTATAATGCTTCAATGCTTGCACCAAATGCAAACAATGCTCTCTACAACACTGCAAATCCCGGTGGACTTATGGACGGCTTCTCGTGCACGGCGATGTACGTGCCCGGGTTCCTTTGTTGCAACACCTTAAGCATACGAGGAAGGTCGTCGTACGCCGCCTCGAAAGTGCCAAAACGTTTTTCCAACGCCTTTTGCTTGGCACGCCACACCTTCGCGTAGCTAATATTATACTTGAATTTATTCTAAATAGCTACCACAATATGTGTGGTCGTAACAACTTTCTTCTCCATTATCTCCCCATACATCAAATTGGCTATAAATCCGGACGTGAGGTTACGAAGCCTCGCCAGGACAGTGTTTAGAATGCAGGAGTGCGGCTCCACCTTGGACACAATCCAGTGAGTCTCATACTTGGGTCTACGTGCGTGCACCCTCCAAGGACAACCAACCTGCTCGCATTTCACAGTGTACTGCTCCTGGTTTGATTTGACGACGTGAAATGTCCGTAGCATTGAAAGGGCCCAAAGCTTGATGGCATCCTGTAGCGCTTCCTTGTCAGCAAACATAGCATGCACCCGAACCTCGGTCTCATGATACTTCTATGGTGATTCATGCTCATCATGTGCGGAAACACCCTCCGCATTAAACCGGTTCCATTCCTTGGGGATAGGAATTTCTTCATCATCGGAACTGTCCTCCTCGTCGTCCTCTACAGCTTGCTCTTCATCCCATGCCCTCTGGTCATCAGATTGCATCTGCTGCACGATATACTCATTATGCTCTCCTTCATCAGTTTGCCCAGTTCCCTCTCTATAGCTTGACAGCTGTAACTCTCCTCCATGTACCGCATTGGCTTGCCCAGTTCCCTCTCTATAGCTTGACGGCCGTAACTCTCCTCCATCTACCGCATTGCCTTCATTACGAGCAACTTCATCAGCTCCACCAACGTGCGGCCCGCCCGAGCTGCTAGCACCTCCCGAAGCATAGGCGGACGCACGAGCTTGCGCAGCTGCTTGTAGTGAGCACGGTTGCACAAGCAAGACACCCTCGTATCCACGGCGCCGGCACCCTTGCACAAAGCCCTTCCACGAAGCAGAGCGCACCAATGTCTTCAACTCCCATCTGATGTCAGTGGGAGACCGGCTCCAAAGCCCTTGCACAACGACACTGCACACCTCGGGGTCCAATGAAAAACTTTGGGTCAGCCAATGCTGCACATCTGTCATTCCAGCATTCTCGTTATCCGGAAGTACGAGAGTGACTTGCGGAAAATCGCTCAAATCCACACCATTCGGACCTTCACGAATAATTCCAGCACCATAATACACTCTCAATGTAGTAGTGGCCATTAATGATGTAGCCCTACATATATGATTGAAATTTACGACATGTCAAATAACATCGTACAACACCAAACTAAACTTTCTATACTTAAAAGGGTAGTAAAATTTCTAGACTACAAAATATTCCATTCTACAAAATGTATACTACATCTACAATTTTTACTAACACCAATATTTCATCTAAATAATAGTGTAAATACAACATAATTAACAAAAATACCTGGATCCAAATCGATGGAATAGCTTGGACTCCTTCCTCCCTCATCTCCTCCTTCAACTCTGTTCTCCTCTCCTTCTCTTCTCCCCCTCCCCTCCTTTTCTTCCCCTCCTCCCTCTCTTTTCCCCTTCTTTTCTTCCCCTTCCTCCTCTTTTCTTCTTCTCTCTGGCTCTTTGGGCAGAATGAGGGAAAAGTGGTTCTCTGGGCGAGGGAAAAAGTGGCAGGGGTAGTGGGCGGTCGATGGAATATCCACCCCTGTCGTCCTACCGTTGTGCGACTGCAATTGCAGTCGCTCAACCGTACAGCGACTTCATAAGTCGCCCAACGGTTTACATATTCCCTAAATGTCGCCTCCCGGTTGGGCGAAAGACAGAAGTCGCCCAATGGAGGGGCGACTGGAGACTATTTTTGTAAAAAAATTTCTCGCGGGTATATTTATGTATTTACGAAAAAACGGATTATCCGTACCAAAAATTCAAAAAACATCAGTAGCACTAGTATTCACTATACTACGTGACAAGATCAGATACTATGCAAGGTTTGCATACAAAATGTCAGGGCACGACCGGGGAGGGGAGGTCGGTGTTAGTGTCCGTAGAATAATGCCCTCAGCACACCTTACCTCACGTCCTCACCTATACAATTGCAAAGCGGAGACGACTACTACAGAATTACCCCAATTTATCCCTAACGCAGGCACCAACCAAACCAAGCTCAGCTCCAGCGAGGGAGACGCGACGCCGTATGCACGCACGCAGTGGGCTCTCACTCTCACATGCGAATAATCGGATCGATGCTATGTGCTTGCACTGTGCTGGTCATAAGAGTTGGCATTACGCTTTGTTTTGGGCCTGCTCAGTTGGGCTGAATTTTAGTGTCTTATGACTAAATTTTTACTGTAGTTGGCTAAAATTATGTTGTAGCTGATTATAGTTTATTTACCATAATTAAGTTTAAAAAAATTAAAAATAGAAAAACATATTAGCTCATCACATATAATGCAAACGAATATAGAAAAAAGAACCAGCAAAAAGCACAAAAAAAAACTAAACAAACAAAATAAATAAAATTTTAAAATAATAAAATAATAAAAATTAAATCAGAAGCCTAAATTGAGCAGCCCTTAATCCGCCCGTAGCACAAATATCAATGGATTTAGAACAGTGTACGAGTAGGCCTGGACAAAAAACTCGAAGCTCGTTAGCTCGCTCGGCTCGTGGCTGGCTCGGCTCAGCTCGTTAGGATAACGAGCCGAGCCGAGCCAAGATTTTAGCTCGTTAGCTATAACGAGCCAACTCGAGCCAGCTCGCGAGCCGCTCACGAGCCAAACGAGCCATGCTTCCAGGAATTTAGATATGCATATGCTGCTTCCATGGACCTAATTTGTACTCTATTGCATGTGTTAATGTGTAAATTTGTACTCTATTGTACCCAAACGAGCCATGCATATGTTAATTTGTACTCTATTGTACCCAAACGAGCCAAACGAGCCATGCTTCCATGGATGAATATATGATGGAGACATTTTTTGGCCCTGGCTCACGAGCCAAACGAGCTAGCTCGAGCTTGTCGTCGAGCCGAGCCGAGCTAGCTTTTTAGTTCGTTAGTTATAACGAGCCAGCTCATTATCCTACCGAGCCAGACCGAGCCGAGCCAGCTCGATATGCAGCCTATGTACGAGTACTACTAACTACCTGGTCAATTTCTGGTTTTAAATTACAGCACACCGTCAGTTTATGCCTTGCAATCACTTTAACTTCTGCAGTTGAGTTGTACTGCTACAAGAGTACGGCCTGATCCATAAACCCAAGGCTGTAACATGGGACATGTAATTCTAGAATTTCATAGGTAACACTTGAGCAGAAGGCCAGGCCTAGACTTGTCGTGGACAGCGGGGCTGCTGCTACTTAGGGCATGTATAATAGTATGAGCTAGTTACTAGCTCTAAGATAACTTCTCCAATGATATTAACTTTTAGCATATAGCTCATAACATGAATAGTCCCACATGACATCCTCATATAATCTTGGAATTTGTGTATGAGACTAGCTCTTGACCAAGAGCTAGCTTTTCTCTCTCTTCTATTAAAATATGAAATAATATGTTTAGAGTTAGCTAATAAATCATCATTGGACATGCCCTTACTACGTACTAGCGTAGGGCTGGGCTCTGGTCGCAGCTGGCCCACACGTCAGAGACACGGCTACCGGTACTTGCGCCCATGACTCGCAATTGTCGCGGTGCTGGGGCAGACAGCACGAGCAGGCATTGAAGGCTGCTGCTACTAGTAGCGTAGACGGCCAGCTACTGTAGTATGTATGCATGCATGGATGCAGTTGGGAGAGGGGCAGCAGCAGCGCAGGTCCAGCAGTCAGAAGCAATCTGAGCCTAGATCATTCAATCCCATGGACGCAACATCTGACACCCTGACATTGTCTCAGGGGCTGGCCGGGGTGCCGCAGCAATGTCACTGCAGTTGCATTGAATTCATGAGAAGACCCAGGCTCAGTCTCTGTCTCTGTCAGTAGTCCTCTGCAAGCACACTGCAACTCTGCATCCAGCTTCTTGCATTGGGCTAATGGGAAGAGAAGTTCACTGTTTGGACTTTGTAGTCAAAACTCCAAACAGTAGTACTCTTAACATAAGTAAAAAAAAAGACCAAAAGGACTATCTTCTCGGCTCCTATTCTAAGGAAGGTGCTTTTATATGGTAATTAGTTTTTCTATAATAATTAATTTTTAAGTAAAGTATTTTTTTTAAAATAAATATACAAATCAATTAAAGTCTATAATGATTTTATTTATATTGATTAAAATCGTATAAAAGCTAAGCTGAACAAAGAAAACTGGCCCATTAAACATTATGTTGCTCAGGCGCATTGGTGTCTATGCAGCATGATACTTAGTAGGAATATTGTATTCTCCTAAATAAGTACGCTACGAACCTCACACAAAACATAAAGTAAGCTGGGAAGCAGGTGGGCTACTGAGCTTTGAGCAAATCCACAGATGTGACAAACTACCACAGGCAGAGGAATCGGAAAGAGAAAAAGGGCATCCACAAAAGCGAACACGCTCGGGCCGGCTCACAAGATGCTGGTATTACAGGGACTGACAGGAACTGAGGGGGGAAATCATTCCTAAATGCTCCAGATTAGCCTCACCTCGACTAATTAACATAGCCTTGATCATCTGAGGCCATTGCAAGGAAAATGTAACACTCGGAAGGGACATTATGAAAAGGAGAAGAAAATAATGGAAATGGAAAGATGATCGACTCGTAGGAGGTTTCGGCTTCTCAAGATCCTCAAACCGCGCATGCCTCGAGTTAAATGATCGTGCTCAGGAATCAGGACCATGCAGCACGCCAACAAAGTACCAATAGAGTTGCTCCGTGTAGTGCGGTCTCGTAGCAATCGAGCACTGACGCTAGGAACGTTGGGATCACTCATCTGCAGATTGTAAAAGAGAAACAGGAAGGTAATGATCAGCACAACACACCTTGGAAAAAAGAATTAATGGAGATCGACTAGTTTTGTAGTGCAAGAATCGATAGTACGTTGGTAAGTACAGATGTACGTACCGTTGTGGTAGCGGGAGGTGGTGGTGATGGGGAGGTCGTTGGCGGCCATGGGGATGGAGATGGAGAGCTGCGTCTCGCCCTCGAGTCCCATCCACGAGCCCTTGCTGCCCTTCTCGTGCGGCCACTCGTCGAAGAAGTGCCGGAGAGGCTTCTGGGCCGCTCCCGCGGCGGCTTCGTGGCCCGCCGGTTTCTCCAGCCTCAGGTCGGCCCCCAGCACGAAGCAGTGCTGCTGCTGCTGCCGTCTCTCTTTCTCCTCGTCCTCTTCTTTGGAAAGATCAATGGCGTATGCCGACGCCGCGCTGTTGCCGTAGCCACCGCTCGGGAAGAGCGACGTGGTGCTCTGCTTGGGCTCCATGCCGAGCTGCTTGAACTGCCACTGGCCGTGGCCGGTGTGGTGGTCCCTCTCGGTGCCGTCGGAGAAGAAGGCGTGCTCGCCATGCACCTCCTTGGTGCTGTGCCCGTAGGCGTAGTCCCTGTGGTCCATGGAGTAGTAGGACGTCGGTGGGTGCGGGTGGGTCGTGTCGAGGTGGAGGTGGAACGGGCTGACCGGCGCGTGGAAGGCCAAGGCGCCGGCGCCGGGCGGGCGGGCGGAGCCGGCGTAGGGGCCGCTGTACATCGCGTGGTACGGCGTCGCGTCGTGCGTGGCTGCGGCGGGGCGGTGGTAGGAGGGCGCGGGGGAGGAGGTGGTGGTTGCGGCGTTGACGGCGGAGGCGTTGGAGGAGGAGGAAGGCGGTGGCGTGGCCAAGGACATTTCCACAGGCTTTCTTGAACGGTTCTTGCCGCGGTGCATGTGCTTCTCGCAGTACTTCGAGTCCGGGTAAGCCTCCTTGGAACAGCGCCACTTCTTGCCATCCGTCCGCCGGCACCGCCCGGGCTCCGGGTCCTCCGCCTTCCTGCCGAACCCCATGCCGAAGCACCCCCACCCCACTGCACGCATGCAACACACCACCATGAGTTAGCATCGATACGTACGTACGTGAATGATGGAAACATGTGAGCAAGCAAACAAATGACATGACAAAGTAGTAGTATGTACGTACGTGAGGGCTGAGGCGGGAAGGCGAGGGAGGGGGAGGTGGCGAGGGCGGAGTCGAGGAGGAAGCTGCGGCGGAGCGGGAGGATGAGGTCGGAGGGGATGGGCGTGCCGGAGGCCATGTACTTGTAGATGAGCGCCTGGTGCTCCAGCTCCTGCCACTGCGACGCCGTGAACGCGTACCGCCCAGCGCCGCCGCCGCCGCCCGCGCGACTGCTCATCATCATCATCTCCGCGACCACCCTACGTTCACTCGCTAGCGCGCGCCCAGCGGCTTCGCCCCCTATGCAGCCACCAACCTATAACACCGCGCGCACGGCTCGGCACGGCACGAAGTGTGGCGATCAGAGCGTGGTGTGGTGCGGTTGCTGCTGCTGCTGTGGTGGCGAGTGCGGTGGGGAGGGTGGAGTGAGCACTCTATGAGCTTCAGGGGCGGGGGTTTTGCAATGGGTGTGGTGCGGAAGGATGGCGAGGGCCGAGGGGTGACCGCGCGCGGCCGCGCACATTTAAGGTCCCACAAAGACTCTAGCTTACCATTTTTTTCTTTTAACTTATTTAAGTTAAAAAACACTCAAAACGTATCAACTTTTAATTTTAATTTATTTTTTTGACTTTTATCTTTACTTTTTGTCTTTATTCATTTGTACCGTTCGTGATGATATAATAGTTTATTTTTTTCTTTTTATTTTTTTTATAATTGAATAATTTAGAAAAAGTTAACATCACCGATAGTGTAATTTCAGTCAAAAACTAACCACCAAAATCATAAGCAAGAAACTTAAGGGACGGGCCCTAAGCCCTACTTGCCGGTGACTGTTTCCGGAGCCAAGCGAAAATGTGAGGGTCAGGGATGGAATTTTGGTACAGCGACTTCACAGGTGGGTGATTTCATTCACTGACGAAGTAGGGCATTCTAGATTATAGCGATCAAAGGAAAATACAAGCCACCCTACGTTGAACAAAAACTTCCGATTAAATCTATTATGTTTTTAAGGCTAAATCTATGTTAATCTGACACAACGAACATAAACGAATAAGCTGCTCTGCTCCAAGCAGCTTATAGATGTGGCTTTCGACTGCGGTATTTGGCTGTTAGCTGAAATTGCACTATAGCAGTTGTTAGTTTTTTTCTAAATTATTCAATTAAAGAAAAATAAAAAATTAAAAAAAACTCTGTTATATCATACAGACAATGCAAAGAAAAAACAAAAGCAAAAATACTGAAAAAAACTAAAAATAAAAAACCAACATATTTCAAATAATTTCTAATTTTAAAAAATAGAAAAACTAGCAACCGAAGCTACTTAGAGCTGAGCTAAACTGGCCGGTTAGGTTAGGGGTGTGATAGAGCCACGATTCAAAGCATGTCCTACCAGCATGGTCCGGTGACCGTGCATGTACCCGTACGTGTGAGCGAAGCAAGATGCAGGCGTGCGAAGGAGGCGGCCGGTGTATTTTGGATCGTTACTCCATAATTTAAGGCGAGGTACAGAGGATAGGTCACTCAGTCAAGATGCAGAGTGCGCGCTGCAGAATCTGCTGTGTGCCGCTCAGGCTGCTGCCACCCCAGCATCCTGCCACTCCTCCGTGGGCGGAACCGTGGAAAATCATACCGAAAAATCTCCCGTTTCCTTGCCGTTTTGTTGGTCCGGCAAGAGGTGGGACGGGGAAAGGAATTGTATGGGGAGCCCATCAGTCGTTGAATCGACGTTTTACCATCTCGATTCAACCTGTGAGACACCTCCACCGTTAGATTTTCGTCCATGGGACGGAAGGCCAGTGCTAACGAAGCGGACAACGACAATCGGGTGTGGCGTGGTGTGTAAGCTCTGCCCCCCGCGTACCGTTGAGGGCTCTAGATGCTAGATGCTATGTAAGCAGTGGGCTGAGGTCCCCGCGGCTCACGCCCTCCCTCTGCTTACTGCCTTTGCCAGCCGTCGAAGAAAGCACTCTTGCTCTATGGCCGTTCTACTGAAATTGCTATCACCTGACATCTTGATCACCTGTTTGCATTTACTGGGGTTATTTTCATTGTCGATAGAGTCTTCTATCTACGTATCACGTGTTACATATATAGTGCATTCAGGATTCGATCCTAGATTTTGTTTGGTTACCCAACATTATCAATAAGTACTAAAGCTTTACGCTTACGTCATTCAAACTAGGGGATTACTAGCACGTTCCGGTGCAACATCGGTAAACTAATTGTACAGCAGTTATAATCATCATATGCAATAAAATACATGATAACAACGGGTAAAATAAAAAAATTAAAAATATCTTCTCACAAAATGCTTTTTTTGAGCTTTTTTTGCCTGTTGTTTTGTTCCCATGTTCGTTTTCATTGTCTGTGATTGGCTAATTTGTTTTTATTTTATTTCATTTAAATTTAGTTAGGCCAAATAAGTCACCGTCAACTACAATGTAATTTTAGTTAACTATAGTAAAATTTTAGCCATAAAGTCACTTTTTTAGTCCAACCGAATGGCACCTACAATTCACCGGAGAAGTGGTCATGTGAGGATGGAGGCGTCCAAAGCGTTCGATTCACTCAGACGTCTGGACTGTAGGATTATCCTTTAAATTTGAGTTGAAATGTAGACTGTAAATTGAATTATCACTATACTAAGTGTCACATAGAGCCCTTTTCTTTATACAGAAACTTTCCTTCTATCAATCATTTTTCAGCATATTTTCAAGCACGGTGTTAACAGCGTAGCACCAACTAGTTGCTACCTGTGTGAACACTAGTTGGCGCAGCAGCGCAGGTAGCAGAGAAGGCCACTTTAGGTCTCTAGTTTAAGGGCATCTGTAGTGTATGAAAAGAGGAGGTCTTAAGCCACCTTAAGGTCAACCTTATACACTATAGGGGTGACCTTAAGCAGACCCTAAGCAAAAAAAGCTTAAGGCTGGTCCTCAAGCTAAAGACCTGGCCATAAGCATTAAAATACAATTTTTCTTTATCTGCCAAGTGGGACCATCTTAAGGTTCCTTGGGTTATATACACTATAGAGTTGGTCTTAAGGTTTAGATGGGACCCACCTTAAGACCCTTTGGGTTATATACACTACAGATGCCCTAATGTGGCAATGCTTGGTGGTGTCAGAGGTGCCCTGCGGGTGGATGCTGCCATGGTGCCACCGGGTGCAGTGCAGGAGGGACCCTACTTGAATATTATTATCATAGTTGTTAATATTATTATTGACTGCAATGGTGCAGGTTTCAGATGTCAGTAGAGAGAGGAGACAGGCAGACTCTGACACCCCACGCAGATAGCCTGCAACCACCCACCCAGCATTTCTCTCTCCTCAGTCCTCACTTCACTCGAAAAATAATTCTTCTTGGCACACAAGAAATTTGTACTATACTGTTGTTCACCAGTTATGAGATACCCATCGTATAAAAATCAGCTACTTGGTCAGAGAGCATGCCAGGATACTCATTGGTTAAACTAATGCGCCATTAGCCGTACAAACATCCAGCTTTCTCTACCATGATACTAGTAGCAACCTCATGCATAGGAAATGCCACGAAATGAATAGTGTGTCCATACTGTTTGGTCATTCTGCCCCATTGCATGCATCAGGTACTAATTAGTACAAGTACTCCGATTTGCATCAAGTACTAACCCAAAAGTGAAGCATACTTGAACTGAAAATGTACAGAGCAGGTCGTGGTAATAATACTGAAAAAAATGAATCATGGCACAGCAAGTTTCTCTCTAGGTGTCTAGTTTTGGTGGTAGTGTGGATGGCGTTCGGGGACAGCATCCATCTCTGAAGTCTTCAGCATGGCTGCTGTGTTCCTCTGCCTTTTGTTGCTGCTGTCTCTGTCCTCCAGCTTTACCGAAACTCATAAACTAAGGGCTGCACTGCAATGCACTGCACCTACCCCTCTCTCTCTGCCGTGAACTGTTGACACATCCACCTTTTTTCCGAACTAGCACGATGGTCCACGCAGGTCTCGTTCATATAGGGTATATTTAATTAGTTTCACGGTATATATATATATATATAATAAAAAATTATATTTAAAAAATAAAGAGTTACAAATTAATAAAAAATTATAATATTATAATTTTAGAGTGCTAACAATTTGATTTCATTTTTATATTTATATAATTGTTTTTTATTTATGATATGAATATATAATAGTATATGCTAAAACAAAAGATATATATATATTATTATTTAAGGAAATACTTATTCTTTATAATTTTTAATCGGCGTCTCCAATAATAGAGACAATAGTTGTATCCATATTAATACAATTAAAAAATACAAATTATAGTGGATATTATAGGCAAGTTTGTTCGTGTGCATGGATCACTTGAGTTCAATTCTATTTCTAGCATCTCACGTCTTAATTTTATATAAGAGTTCCCTAACTATACATGCATGCATATCACGGTGTAAATCAAATTCATGTGCACTTTCATAGATCAAGAAAAATTATTGGTTATGATTTGTTAATCATAAGAAGGGTCTACTTAATTAAGAGTTATATACTTTTTGTTAGAATTTCTAGCAATTATTTTCATTTATCAGGTAACATCCATTGGTTATGGATTGCTATACATAATTAGTTACACCAAATTAAAGGCAAGATGTTTCTTCTTATTTTTAAGAGAATTTCTACAATTTTTGTTTTTTTCAGTTAACTGATATAATAAACCATCCTATGATTTTATTATGTGATAGATAACACCTAACGGTTGATATAGTTCAACTTAAATTAGAATTTACCACATTGATGGTGATTCTAAAAAAATTAAAAGTTGTGAAACACACATTGTTGGTAAGTGTGCATATAGAATAGATCTTATCTTTTTTTATTTCTCCTTTTTTCTGAGTGCCACTTTTTTCTTATTTTTCTTATGCATAGCTTTTACTCATTTATTTTGCATGTCAATATCTTTCTTTTCCTCTTCTACGTAAATTTTAGTGCGGGCCTTCTAGAATTCTTTTTATTTATTGAGTTCATCTAGAATCTATAATGGGTAGTCTTGTCTTATAATAGATATATTTTGTTTTTTCGGGAATTTACTTTGGAATTCGTATGGAAATCAAATAGCTAGTTTTTGTTTTCTTCACCGAAGTTTAGTTATTTTGGATTATACTTGACGTGGACTCTTTTTTTAATTTGCTAATTTTATTATTCTTAGACAAGATTTACGCATGCACAGCTACCAGCAATGTGTGTTTCACAATTTTATTTTTTTCTAGAATCGCCATCGATGTTTACATGCAGGAGATCAATCAAGATCGGCTTCTCCTTTTTCTTCGAGTAAACACGCATACATTCAAATAGAAATCTCCACGTGCATGTGGCTTCCCTAATTCATTGCTTGTTGATTTCCTCTTATATATGCATATATGTTGGACCTTTGATCATGCATGAAGATGAAAGTATGAGTTAGCTTCGATCTTCGTTGCATCTATGGATATGGGGGTTGGATTTATTCGCGTGCATAGCCCGACGGCAGGAAGCTTCACGCGGTCTTCGTCTACTTAGGCTATGGATCACGTCTCACATGTCGATACGGGTCCGGCACCAGCGACGGTGGGTCTGTAGGGGAGGTGAACTGAGACACGTCAAGTGACTTTGCGGCACGGCGAAGGGTCAGGCAGTGTTTGGCGTTGCGCAAGGTGGTGGTCGCAGTTGAGTTTGAACCATATTTGACATTAATTCTTTCTTTTAATCCGTACCGTTATAACTCCACGTGTGCTTAAATTAAAAAGTTCACAACTTCACAAATCACATAAGCATTACATCTGCTTTAAAAAAACAGAAGAAAACACACTCCCATAGTCTCATTCATGCTAGAGACCCATGCACTGATGCACACCTACTCACATAACACAAAAAATGGATAACTTCAAAGTTCATACCCATGATCAAGCACTGCATGCTCGCATGCCATCTCATGCCATCTGGCTGTGCAAGCTCATTGTCGCCAACGCCTAATGCTTGACGTGGCCATCGTTGGCCTCCTTGAAGAGCTGCGCCTGCACGGCGGCAGCGCGATCGTCGCCCGAGCTGAGCTTGGTGCCGAACGCGTCCTTCACCTGCTGCGTGGTGAAGGGGAACCGGTTGTCCACCATGGAGTTGAGCAGCGACACCGTGCCCTCGCGGTAGAGCGCGTGTGCTCGCCAGCGCCTCTGGCACGGTCAGCTCGTGCTCGTATGGCACCGCGTCGCTCGGGCCGAACAGCCATACCAGCGGGCCCCAGAAACCGAACAGCCCCATATCACGCCCAAATGCGTCATCCAGTAGCTGCAAGCCAAAACGCGCACGACACGTATGTTAGGTTAATATATAGTAGTCGCGTTTAAGCATGTGACTGCCTGATGTTTTGTTGAAGTTAATCTTATTTTTGTAGGTGTTCAATTGTGCTTCAGTGTTTATTTGATATGAACTTTTTCTTTTAATCTAAATAGTTATAGTTTAGGTCCACTAAATTAAGACCTACATGTTTTGTTTTTTTTAGATTTTTTTCAATCTGAACTGTTATAACTTGAGTCTATCAAATTAAGGGTTAGATATTTTGCTTTTTATGATAAATTTTAGTATATTTATTTTTTTCCTTAGCAACTCTATATGGCTTATAATCGATTTTTATTAAGAAATAGATTTGTCCGAGTATCCGTTTTTAGGACTCTAGTCCTTTCCTTGGACGCAGCAGCAGCAAATATCTATCGAGTTAGGGGCTACCGAGCTACTAAACCATCAGAGACCATAACAGTGATCAATTAGTATTAATTATGCTTACTTAGTGCTAGTTATGAAATACGTTAATTAAATAGTGCTAACTATGATTAATTACATGAATTAATTACCCATGGATTTGGTGCTGCTCGGTAGCTCGTTAAGTGCTGTCAAAGCTTTGGCGGCTCAGTAGGACATATCGAGCTATTGTAGCGTGGCAGATAATACATATCACTTTATGTGGCTGCTGTGCTACAAGAAAATGTTAGATTTATAAAAACAAATACTATGTTAAATTTGATTCCATACGTGTGAACATGTACTACTGTGCACACGGGTGGCCGTTCGAGGCAAAGCTGCCTGCCTGCGCAAAAAGGGTAAAAGAAGACGTGCGTATGCGTGCGTCTCACGGAGCAGGTAACACAGCAGCCTACAGAGGAGTACAGGCCAACCAAGTGTTAGAGAGACAGAGGAGACGTAAAGATGCCAACAGACGAGAAGAGTCGGGGCGCATCTTGCACCGTACGCTCACACGCACAGGCTTTTGAATTTTTTTTGTCCATATGCCCCTTGGGGACATTTTTTTCAGATATGATACAGGGATATATTTTTGCACAATTGACCCCGTCGTGATGGCGGAAACACCAACAGTTGATATGCGGTAATTCCGTGACCAGGGGTGCGGAACAGCGGCTGGAGACTGCGGGATTTTGCCTTCCCAATGCGCACGCGTGGAACAAGGGCTCACCTGAGATTTGCAGTGGTCGAAGTGTTATAGTCAAAATATCTTAATCGAAAAATCGTAGTCGAAGTACCGTAGTCAAAGAGCTGAAGATGAAGTATCGTAGTCGAAGCTGTAATCGAAACGCGCGACGGAGAAAACAATAGCCCGTGCTCCTCAGCCACTGCTCCACGCCCCTTGGGCGCAGAATTACCACGTGTTGGTCGGTCACCGATAGTTCCACGGTCCCAAAGAGACCAATTACGCAGAAACACATTCTACCGTATCATATCTAAAAAAGTCCCCGGAGAGATGGACAAAAACTTCCGGGCTTTTTGCTACTGTTCATGCATGCCACCTGCTATTTTGCTCCGTGTGGTCTCAATGTATCCACCTTACGTGTACACTTTTTTTTTGTCAAGCTATCCAGCTTTAGGGAACGCATGAAATATACCCACGTCTGCAGTTTGCATTTTTGTTGGGCAACATTAGAAAATGGGGAGCCTCCATTTTCAAGTGCTGGATCATGTGATGGCACCAATATATTCTCCTATTTTGAAATAAATTCTTACATTGTTTTGCATCTCCTATATAAGTATTATTAGAAATAGGTCCATATGAATGAGGCCATCTTCTATAATTCCAAAAAATGCATAGTTTATACCATATTGCTAAGGTAAAATAGAGGAAACCAATTTATAAAGTAGAGTCTGTGACACATGTGACATATGGATAGGAATTACATGAGGAGGACTTTAGCTAAACACGCACGTGCACGTGCATGCATATTTGCTTATTTTCGCGTGACTTGTCCACCTTATTTTTGTTGAACCATGCATCTCTCTATTTGAATAGAATTCAAATGTCTGAATTAATTTGGTTAATGACGTCAGTTACATGACTAATTTGATTTCATTGAATTAATAGGGTTAATTACTGGAAATGTCTATAAAAGACATGGAGATGTCTAGGTCTGTGTGACTGAAAAATCATTCTTCCTCTACTTTCTCCTCTGTTGATCTATGCTGGTGTGCTGTGCGACCGAACCTTGCTAGTCTTTCTTCTCGGTGTGCACATGGGAGAAGGGAGAGCGGCTATCTCCGAGTCATTGCCGCAAAGAGTACCTACACGAGGTGGCAACAAGGTTTCAAGGTAGCGCAATTGCGCGACCGCTCCTACTCTACTTCATCTACGTTGTACAATACATCGAGTCTAGACTACTTCATGATCTTCATCAAGCCCAATAGTAAGTCGTTCATGCGATCGATCAACTTTCATATTATATTTTTCTGTGTATTTTTTGAAGTATAATAAGTAACCTGCTGTTAGTTATGATTTTTGCATCACTAGTATTTTACTGTATTTGTCTCCTAGTAAATATTGGAATTAAAACATTACCCCTATTTCCAACAAGTATCTGATAAAAAGAGAGGGATGAAACAACAAAGTGAGGGTAGGAGGATATAGGTTGCGAGCTTTTTAGGTTTCTCTCTGATTTCTGCATACTTAACTGTTTAGCCAGGTGAAAGACGCAATAAGCTTACGATGGTGGAGCCAGGATTTTGACGATGGAGTACGAATTTAAAACATATCCGTTCTAAGACAAGTTTAAATGACATTATACGAAAGTTCAATGTATGCAACTAATTAATCATTCAAGTATTGTTCACCTATGTTATTTCATAGCTTGTTAGGATTTATCATAACTCATGCAACTCCCATTTGGGTTTTGATTTCTGAGATTATCCTTTTAAACCCAAAGGCTAAAAAAGAACAATTTACTTTCTGGTGCCATAGACTAATTTATATACTATAATCTATGATTACCTTGCAAACCATCCCATCGGAGCCTTTTGCATCCCCATCCAATCACTAAACCACATAAGAAAAAACCCCAGCACATCACCCCATTGTAAGATCAAAGAGGCTGGCTAAAAGAGGGTGAATAGGCAGTTTAAAAATTTTCTTCTAATTATTATCAAATTCTATTTGTCTAACCCAAGTATATAATGTGAAAGTTTAACTTAAATTGGTTTAGCACAAACAACCCCTAAAACAATTATGTTCACCTAAGTGTACCGATAAATTAAGACTATGGCAAGATTTGCAATTCTAGGATGAAGGTAAATTGAGTACAAGAAAATAAACCACAATCGACACGGTTGATTTTCACCATGGTGTTCGGAGCCTTGCCGGTCTCTCCTAGTCTACGTTGAGGTAAGCCGAAATGAATTGGACCTTCACACTTCGCCGGGTCTTCTCACAACCTTATTTGAGAAAATCACCGCTCACAATGCCTCCAACGCTGTCTAGAAGTCGGCAACCCCCAAGAGTAATAAGTCAAGCCCCTCACTTGACTCTCACCACGTGCAACGAATGCACAAGTTCATACTAAATCAAGCTTATGCAATCTATAGCCTTCCTCCTTACTTGCAAGGTGCAACACATGCACAATTAAGAGGGGACCTCACACTAGCTCAAATGAGTGAAATAGAGTGCCAAAAGTCTTATTCCAACCAGCACAAGGGGGTATATATACCAACACCACGAAAATACACACACCATAAAAACTATCCGTTGGAAGCAAAACACCTGAGAAAATAAGATTTTCGGAAGTACCGATGGCTAAACTTTGGTACTTCTGTTCCCCTCAGCAACAGTCAGAAAATTAGCCGTTATCAGCGAATCCGATAGTTCTGACGGCTAAAGTCCAGCACTACCGATCATTAGGAGTACCGCGCCACACAAGTAGAACTACCGATTTCTTTAGAGACAAGAAGACTCCACGAATGTATCTCTCTGAAAAAACGTACCGTTACACAAACTAGTCATTCCGCAAATGAGAAGTACTGCTCACACAGAGCCGGTAGTACCGCTCGCTGGTCATATGCCCCATATAGAGTCAGAACTTCTGATCATCGACCACCCTGGTCCTCGACCACGTTGGATGATTCGACCACTCAGATCTCCGAGCACGTTATTCAGTTCGACCACGCAGGTCTTTGACCATACTGGTGTCCGACCACGTTGTTCGGATCGACCACCCAGGTCTTCGACTATGCTGATATCTGACAATGCTGGTCTTTGACCATGTTGTCTGGTTTGACCACACAGGTCTTCAACCGTGCTGGTCTCCAACCACGTTGGTTTCAATCTTGATCTTTGACCACGTCAATCTTCAATCACATATATCTCCGACCACCACATCTATCTTCAACCGTGTTGTATCAATCACGTCAGTTCGACCACGTTGGTTTCAACCACACAGGTCTCACCCATGTTGGTTCTGACCATGTCGGTTCAACCACGCTGGTCTCGATTACACAGATCTCAACCACGTTCATTCCGACCATGTCGGTTTGACCACGCTGGTCTCGATCACACAGATCTCTGACCACATTGGTTCGACCACGCTGGTCTTGATCATATAGATATCTGATCACATTGGTTCCGACTACGCTGATTCGACCACATTGGTTTCAATCACACAGATCTTGACCATGTCGAGTCGACCACGCTGATCGACCACATTGGTTCTCAACCACATTGATGTTCGACTACACAGGTCTTCGATCACATTGCTTTGACAACTGTAAGATCGAGGAGACCGACTAGAAGGAGGTGAATAGACGTTTCTAAATATTTTAATTAAATTCTATTTAAGCTATTTAGCTAAAACCAAGCATATAATGCGCAAGCTTAAATCAATTTAGCTTAGTACAAATAAAGCCTAAATTAATTAGGTTCACTTAAGTGCACTAACAACTTAAGTCTATGTCAAAGATTTGCTATACTAGAAAGACAAATAATCAATTTAATTCTTTGAGCACAAGAAAACAAATTACAATTGACACAATTTTTTTACCGTGGTGTTCGGCGACTTGTCGGTCTTCCCTAGTCCACGTTGAGGTAAGTCCAAACGAATTGGACCAGCTCCACGAATTAAGCCAAACACCTCAATCCACTAAGGTTGTTCTTCCTCCACTGCAGAGATGGCGAGCACCACACCACTCACAACTTATTGGGACTTCTTACAATCTTTCTTGAGAAGCTCACTGCGCACAACACCTCCAACATCATCTAGGAGTCGGCAAACTCGAAGTGTAATAAATTAAGCCCATCGCTTGACTCTCATCATGTGCAACGAATCCACAAGCTCAAATGGATACTAAGTCCAACTCTAGATGCAACACATGTAATCTAGATCATTCTTCTTGCTCACAAGGTGCAACATAAGCACAATTAAGAGGAGAAGCTCATATTAGCTCAAGAAAGTGAAAATGAGTGAAGCAATGACATCTCCAATCGGTCACAAGGGAGTATTTATACCCTACACAAGGAAATTAGCCGTCAGAGTCAAATCCCTGAAAATCAGGGAAATCAAAAGTACCCCTGTTATAAGGCTAGTACATCCGCTCCCCTTGCATTGGTGAGAAAAACTAGCCGTTACGATCAAAATCGGAAGTTCTACTGTTCATTTTTTGGTACTTCTGATCATCGGAAGTATCGCTTCACACATGTGGAACTATCGCTCTTGCGGGGAGGAAAATTCCACCACACAGGTGTCACTTTGGAAAAAATATTCCGCAGAAAATTCGGAACTTCCAAAGTCCGGTAGTACCGCGCAACACATGCGAGAACTTCCGCCTCTTGGTAGTACCGCTCACATAGAGCGGGTACTTTCGCCTGTCGGACGGTCCGGTCACACAGAGCCGTTCGGACCACTCACATCCAGTAGTATCACGCAACACATGCCAGTACATTTGATGTCCGGTAGTACCGCTCAGACAGAGCCAGTACTTCCGACCTATGTTAGTACCGCTATATTAACAACGGTAGTTTCGATTTTCCTGACAGGTGCTGATACTTCAACAAATTTTGTAAAATATATTTGCAAGCTATAGTATCATGCACACAAGGATCATCCATGACTCCTAACAAGTTGCAAAACACGTTGCATATTTTTGAAATCATGACACAATGAATCGGTACATAGACTTAACACGTTTGCAAAACACATTCGCAAACTAAAGTCATATGCTACAAGGATTATATACGAGCTTCAACTATTTGCAAAGCACATTTAAAAATATAAGCCTTATACCACAAGGAGTAGTAAACATAGACTTCAAACACTTGCAAAACACATTCGCAATGTATAGTCTCATGTTACAAGGATTTCACACACGAGTTTCAACTATTTACAAAACACATTTATAAATATAAACATCATGCTAAAGAGAGCTAGAGCAAGTGAGATTGATCTATCAACACATGATGAGACTCAAGCTACTAGACATAACCCCTCCTAATATTACGGTAACCTACACTAACAACCCAGTTTTTCAATCAAACACCAAGACTGATAAAAGATTAGGAATACTTCCTTAGCCCTAGCTAGTCATACTTTTTCCTCGAGCATCCTCTCGAAGCTTGATGACGCACATCAACGCTTCAAGTTCGGGTCATCGTCTTCACATGCATCAACACATGATGCATCCACTTCTTGAACTCCATCAACACATCATGGGTCTTTGCTTGACTTGGTGATCAAGACAAGATCATCTCCTCTTGGACATGTATCAACTCATAATACATCTTCTTTTTGATGGCCTTCAACACATGAAGCTATCTTCTATAACACATCTTGACTTGATAATCTTCGACACATGAAGTCATCCTCATTTGTTAAACCTAACCTATTCATCTAACTCATGAAAAATGTTAGTCCACAAACCAATTGCCATCAATTACCAAACTTCACCATTAACACATAATGTAGAGACTAAATTCTACAACCCTCCCTTTTTGGCAATTCATGATAATCTCAACAAATAATGAGATAAATATTGTATTTGTGAGTATACAATATGTACACGACACTTGTGTACTCTAAGATAAGCTTTAAGCAAAATTTACTTATCCGGTTGTTATTAAATATCCAACCATTAACTCATAATAGAGAAGTTAGATGGCAACCCAATTGTAAAGGAGTATAAACTACACAAACTATATATACTCAAATGATATGTTTTAAAGTAAAATCCTAAATATGTGTATTAAAGAAAATATGGATCAATACTTATAAAATCTCAAAACATAGAATGAAACCCCTAATTGCTTGCATACTGGTATGTGTAATGAAGATATATACACATATTCATTTTGGACTATTTGTGGAGTTCAGTTTATATTATGGATCCAAAAAATGCACTAATATCTAATCATGTGATTTTGAATGCATACCTCTTCGATTTCACCATTTCATCTATATGAGAGTAAGTAATATTATAATCAATAAACAATATTTGTCTTACAAATGCATTTGTCATTATCACTAAAATCTCATAATAGTATTTGTCATTATCACCAAAATCAACATAAATGGAGCTTAATCTTTCAACCACTTTGGCTCGACCACTCTAGTCTTCGACCACCTTGGTACGAACACTCTGGTCTCAATGACGTTGGTTTTCGACCACACAGGTCTTTTGACCACTAATGCACATGGTAGTTCCATGATTACAACGTCGGTAGTTCCGTCCAGCGGTAGTATCACAGAATAAATTGTGGTAGTTCCAATTGTTCTAAAAATTGCAGATACTTCAATAGATTTTGTAAAAACACATTTGCAAATTTTAGTATCATGCACACAAAGATCAAACATAATTTCCAACAAGTTGCAAAATATATTTACACACTTTTGAAATCATGACACAAGGATTAAATACGATATTCAACCATTTGCAAAACAAATTTACAAATATAAGCCTCATACTAAAAGGAATAGGAAATATGGACTTCAACCACTTGCAAAAGACATTTGCAATGTATAATCCCATGTTACAAGTATTCAGCATACGAGTTTTAACTATTTGCAAAAACACATTTGCAAATACAAGCCTCATGCCAAGGAGAGCTAGAACAGGTTAGATTGAGCTATCAACACATGATGAGACTCAGTCTACTAAACATGATCCATCTTAATAGTACGGTAACCTGTACTAGCAATTCGGTCTTCCAATCAAATACTAAGATCGGTAAAAGACTATAAAAATATTCTTAGCCCTAGGTTATTGTCTTGATGTGCATCAACCTATGATGCATCCTTTACTTGAACTTGATAACCAACTCATGGTCATCTCCTATTGGACATGCATCAACTCATGATGCATACTTCACTTGACTTGATGATTTTCAAAACACAAAGTCATTTCAAGTCATCTTTATTTGTGAAAACTAACTTATTCATCCAACTTATAGAAAATGTTATTCCACAAATCAATTGTCATTAATTATCAAAACATCATCATTAACGCATAATAGAGGGACTAGATTCTACAATCTTCCCTTTTTAGCAATTCATGACAATCTCAATAAGTAATGAGATAAAGATTGATTTGCAAGTATACAACATGTACATAATACTTGTATACTGTAAGGTAAGCTTTCAAAGTAAAGCTTACTCATTCAATTGTATACTCTAAGATAATGGGGTAATTAGATGATAATCTGATTATGTGCGCATATAAACTACAGAATACACACACACATACACTCATGAGATATGTTTTAAAATAAAGATTCTTAATATGTATTGAAAGAGGAACATGGATCAATACTTATGAAACCTCAAAATATAGAGTGGATTTCCCATAAATATGTGTATACAAGAATGTATAATGGAAGCATATACATATATTCAAGTTTGATTATTTATGGAGTAAATTTTGGATCCGAAGGATTCACTAAGATATAACAATATGATGTACAATGCATACCTCTTATAATTTTCACCTTTTCATTCAAATGAGACTAAACAATATCTTAATCAATAAATAAGTTAGTCTCATAATTATATTTATCATTATCACCAAAACTAACTTAATAGAGGTTAAACTTACACCCGTGTCAGACAAGCTCACATATTGGTAGACTCAAATTAACATCATAGAACTCTCCAAATACATACTGCCTGTTCCTCTCCATGAGCGCCGTGGTGTGCACACCCAACCTTGTCGCCTTACACGTCGTGGACTGCAGGTGCGCCAACTTCGACACCAATGCTGTGATGGATCTGTCACTATTTCATAGTTAAACTAGAGCAATGTTGATAAAAAAACCAGAACAATATATTTACGGATTGGGAAGCACATGATCGAGACTTAATTCGATGACTTCTTTGGTTTACCTTTTCCTCTCTAGTGCTCGGTGGTCACGACAGCGGCGGGGCTCGGGTCTCCGGGGAGCGCAACAACGGTGATGAGCTGTGCATGAGTAGAGCTATGTGCTTGAGCTCGAGCTTGGCTGCTACACTAGGGCAAAAATTTGAAAGATTTGGCCGATTAGGGAATCTTCGGTGGGGGTGGCCGATCGACTAAGGAAGTGAGAATAGCGTGGGTATTTGGGCTAATAGGTTTGACTTGTTGCCTGTTGGGCCTAATGGGATGCCAAGAGTGTGTTAGTATGTACTGTGTATACTTTATGTATTAAGAGGTGTGTGTATATTACATTTTTCGTAAAAATTTTGAAGGTGCAACTAAACCCCCTGTGGCTCCGCCACTGGAGGCTTAGTATGACGCTATTTTTTTGGGTTGTGCTAATAGCTTTTAGTTATGGTTTATAATTTTTATCTACACATTTTCGCTATTTTTTGGGTTGTGCTAATAGCTTTTAGTTATGGTTTATAATTTTTATTTACACATTTTAAGACTATAGCGAATGACGTACATAGTTTTGAGTTTAAAAAATCGTTTAGAGAATCTGCTTTAAGTAGTTATCTTTATTTATTTTGATTTTTAAAGAAACAAAATTCACTATTAGACCACGACTTTTGACACTAGTATATAAGTTTGGCCGATAGAAATCGCAAATCAAAGACCGGGTGAAAAGCCAAAAGAACGATGAACGATGACTATGCTTATTTTTCCCGACATACTCCCCCTATTATGAGCGGGGGAATTCCCGCGCGGAAGAGGCGGCCACGTCGCCCGCGCGCGCTCCGGCCGGCGCGTGGCGGCCGAATTTCGGTACGGTCGGGAGATCGTTTTTGCGAAAAAGTCCCTGCGTTTTCCCGAAATTACGTAAAGATCCTTGATCCTCGCGAAAAGGTCCCTGCCAGTTTTTTTTAAAACACTTTTTTTGAAAACACCCCTCCACTTCACCGAAATTTTGTATACTTTGCAGGATAGCGCCCCGCGGTTTTCTAAATTACGTACGGGTCCTCTTTTAGTTACGTACAAGCCCTCAATTTTTTACGAAAAAGACCTTTGACTTTTTTGAAAATACGCATGTACCCTCGATTTTTTTAAAAAACTCCTCACGAATTATCGCCTCTTTTACTTCGGTACACACGGTGGCTGGCGCGGCGTGGCGCCGCGCCTATGAGGCTAGTTGATGTGATAGCTCGTAGCTCATGAGCGTCATGGTATCTTTTTCTTCCTACTACAAATGTTTTTTTCACTATGTGGCTCCTAGAATGTGAACGGGGTTCTCTTTCTCAGACCAAAAATGAAACAAACAAACAACAGCAGACCGTTCTTCTGAATTCTGACGTGACGGCCATGTCGGGCTAGCGGGCTAGGCTATGCCCCGTTTATTTTAATTTGAGATTCTGTCATTTGGTTTATTTTTTGTCATTAAATTTCGTTTTTTTCAATCTTTTGATTTTTTTAGCTTTTTGTCGGTTCTTTTTTCTCGTATTCATTTGCATTATTCGTGGTGGGCTAACATGTTTTTTATTTTTATTTTTTATAAAAAAATTTAATTACGCCGAATAAGCTACTGTCAGTTATAATACAATTTTAGCTAGTTACAGTGAAATTTTAGCTATAAATTATTTTTAGTTATATTACAAGACCAGTGTGGTCACCCTGATACTTAATTTTGGAAACAAATCTGAAAAACTATTATTTTGATTTGGGTAAGATATTTATATAACTTGTGGTGCGTGAGGGAACTCGCATGTAGTGGTAGGTTGCGGAGGCTCTCGCCTGAGTCGATTAAGAATTATGAACTTATGTGTTGCTGATCTAAGTCTTTCGTACAACCACAAGCGCATTTGTGGGAAGGCCTTAGCATAATAAGTTGTTTGGGTCTAATCTTGCACCAGTGGTAGATTAGAGTTGTGCAAGTGCTAGGATGGTGGCTCGAGGTGGTACCTGTCAAAGTCATGTATGGGCCCAAAACCGCCGACACAACGATGTATTCCTTGTGGTTCAATGTTGTTCTAACTCCCGAGGGCTATAATTCATCGAGTGGGGCAAGGTGGGAGTTGAGCATTATAAAGGCCTTGTTATGATCTAGCATTGGCCACGTTGTTCATATCTTGTGGATAAAGTATACTATCTCTGCAGAATGTAAAATCTATTTGAATAGCTGTGTATCTGGTTATGGACAAAGCTTAATGATGTCGTTAAGGCTAGTCTTATGTTTTCAAATCTTCATTGGGAATGAAAGGTATCTACTCATTTGAAACTTGGTCACGAGTATGTGAATATGTTGCTCATGGCTATGGAGAGCCATTTATAATTTATGCTTACGCTACCTATTTGTTACTTTGTATTAAATGTCAGTTGCTTTTATAACTTTTGATTGCAATCTATTACTCATTATTGCAAATAAAAGTTTGTTTCATACAAAATGGACAATTTGGTAGGATATCCATTTTTACATAGCCTTGAATACTATATAGCTTTGATATAGTCTTGCGGTGTACATTTTTATACTCATAATTGCTTGTTGAAGTTGAACACTATTAGAGCAAAAAGAAGGAGATCTCTTGATCGGGTACTTTCATATGGTGGGTATTGGAGAAGTTGACATTATTTGCTAAGGTTTAACTCCAGTCAATTGTCTTGTGGTGGGCTATGGCATGCTTGCTGAAATTTTTGTCTCATTTATCATTTATTCCACTGCTATTTACTTGTTACGTGAACTATTTGGCTGATCAGCCATTTTGTTAAAAGCTTTGTTGTATAAGCCTTTGTCCGAATGTTTCTTATTATATGCTACTCTATTATTCGTGTGTGTATGGACGTGATACTAAGGATGTTAAATGTGTGTACTAGCCATGTTAAATATGTGTACTAGCCACTGATCATGAGACTAGTATAGTATACACATAAGTGTTCGAAATTAATTTTCTGAATCCGACAATATGTTCTCCTATAGCCACTGATCGTGAAGAAACTTTTCTTCGTATAGTGATTCTGCCGATTGTGCACCCGTAGTTTTTCACCTGCAAGGATTTTTCATATTAAATCTCTATCTCGGGTTCTTGATTGTTTTGTGTTTTGTCTTACAGATTTGGAACACTTTTCTTTCTTACGATGGGGTTGGGTTGGAACTCAATCAGAAGCTATTTTTTTCCCTCGTTACTTGCTTTGAGTTCGTTCTCCAATGCACTTCACTCTTCGGGTGCATTCTTTTCGACTGCAGTTGATGAATTATGGCTACGACTTGACTTTTGGTTCTAGCGTGAGCGTTAGTACGAACGAACCGAATGCTAATTATCTGCTATGAAAAACTATCTCAATAAAATGCTTTGAAACAATGACGAAGAAACTGTCTCATTTATTTATTTGAAGAAAGCTATAATGGCTTACTTCAAATTGCTTGAAGCCATGACTTTTTGGCTTTTGATATGCATTTTGAGTGCAAATGCTCTGTAGCGACTGTTAACTTTTTCTGAGTAAAAAATGAGAAAATTGAAAACCACCTCTATATATCTTGAGATAATGCAAAAAAAAAGAAAAAACCAAAAAAATAAAAACCGAGATTAAAAAGCCTAGAAGAAGTATTTTAGAGCGGTCATTCGCTGAAATGTAAAGAACGGGACCTTCTTGTCTCTTTTCTGCAGCAGAAGGGAACAGAGACGGGGCTCCACTGCAGGGAGGGGAAGTGATGACCTATGTATGACTGATGAGGCCTCTCTTTCGGCTGCGACAGGGCAGGGCAGGGCAGTGCGGCAGGGGCATCCGGGCATGCATGGATTGGGACTTGCAAAGCAATCTTTCGGATCACCCCAAGGATCCACTGTAATCACAAGTACAAGGTTTCTCGCAGTCTTCTCTGCTCCTTTGACTATGTGTCATACCCTACAAAATCCACTTTGAAGTTTACTTTACCCTACAAAATCCACTTTGAAGTTTACTTAGGGAAGTACCACTAAAACAATAAATCCAACTAAATACAGAATGTACAGAAAAAGTTTACAGTTTGTCTGAAAAAATGGCGAGAGCACTGTGGTTGCCAGTGTTCTGTTTTGGCCATTTTAGGGTTCTAACAATGCTCTACTCCTTCCAGTTCGTTTGAAATACAACAAATAGTCTTTTTTGGTAAAAAAATATTAACGAGAATAGTCAAAATATACTAGTTTTTCCACCGCATGATTTGAGCATGCCTCAATGCATCATGGTGCCAAAAGCAGCCACTACTCTTTGCTCTTCTGAAGAAACCATCTTCCCCTGTCAGAAAATCACAAACTACCATCAAATCCACATTAAGTGCCTGCCTCCAATCCTACACTTTCCAATCTCTTTCACAGCATTTCCCTCCACTCTCATGGGCTCAACAAATGAGCAAGAACCACCACACTACCAATGCCAGTAACCCTCAGGGCCAGAAGGCGAGAACACACCACTCACTCACTCACTTACCCAGCACATGTTTTGTCCCCCAATGCAAGCAGGAGCAGGGAGTGTGTGTCAGGAGTGAAGGCTGAAGGCCCCTCTCCTCCTCTCCTCTACATGATGAGTCAAAGAAGGGGGTCAGAATACATAGCCAATTCACAGGCTTTCACAGCTTATGCAAGGCTTCCCATCTGATTCACAGATGCATGGCATATGTGCAGTGTAGTGCAGTGCTGCCCCCTCCCTGCTCTCTCTCTCTCTCTCTCTCTCTCTCTCCCCGGAAGCATGCACGGATTGGTCACAAGCTGCATGCATGCTTCCCGGTCAGTCAGTGTGTGTGCTGCTTGTCATGCACACAGGCGGGCGGGCGGACGGACGGACGGATGGACATTGGCGTCTTCTCAGAGTCTCTTTTACTCTCCCATTCCCATCCTGCTACTTTTGGTGCCGCTTCGCAGTGAAGCGCGGTACTGCAGTGCGACGGTGTTAAATGGGAGATGCTCTGGTAGGTGGCGCGTCCGGCCGGCGCAGCAAACAAAATACTGCTGCTCTGGCGTCGATTTGACCCCACCATATGCTTGGCTTGCAGCGGAGATAGTACTGTACTAGTGCTCTGCTTTTTTTTTTTTTGATAAGTACTAGTGCTCTGCTAGTATCAATGGAAGGAGGAGTAGGGTTCAGTGGTTCGCTGGTTCGACTTGGGTTGGCTATAGGAATTTGCAAGAAGAGCTTTTGCTATTTTAGGTTTGGTTTTGCAAGTGTCATTGTATGCACATGGTACATATCTCGTGTTCATGCCTCAGTAGATAAGAATATTGAGAGCGATAGCACACTCAGAAGTGCACACTTTTAGCCCCCTTGGAACAAGGGGAATTTGTAGAAGCTTCATAGGCGAAGGAACATCTACGCTTACTAGACGTGTGATTTACCACAAAATTCCCGTTAGATTAGCCTGGTAGGGAGGCATGCTGCATGCAGAAGTAGCACATAGAAGACATTCAGACCTTTTTCCAACTCAATAACACGCGATTTTGTGATTGGATCGGACGTTTTCCCAACTCAGTCCCTGTTCCAAATGACTTCCCGCTTTTGGCTTTTAGAACTATCTTTGACTTCTTACCCTTAGCTTTTAAAACTACCTTTGGAGTGAAGTGACTTTTTTCGGTAAGCTATTTATAAGATCACTGCAAGAGTCGTTTTGAGCGAAATAACTTTTTAACACAAGTGAATTCTACTCTCTCAATCTCTTTTGCAATTAGCGAAAACTAAAAGTTACAGTTGCAAATTTAAAATAACAGCACTTTTAAACAGGACGCTGCGCTACACGCCGATTCCTCATCAGCGAGTAGGGCCAGCGAGCAAGCGAGGGGAGGGCGGGGCTGAGTGCGGCAGGACAGGCAGCACGACTGCACGAGGAACCAGAGCAGCGTGCAGGGTGGGAACATGTGTGTACAGACAGTACAGTGGAGCCGTTCCGCGCAATAATTGCTCCGTGCAGGCCGGTCTGGAGGGGAGGCGGTCAAAACTTTCCTCGTTGCCTCAAACGGGGTCTTGCCGGCGACCCAGGAGCAGGGATCATGCTGACATGCTCTCTCTCTCTCTCTCGCTCGCCGTGGTCTTGATCGCCATCAATTAAAATCTCGTGGAAGACTAGTAGCTTATTGACAATAATATAGGGACCATCCACGGTCCAGGGTTACGGTGCGGCGTCGGGTAAATGCACATGAAATGACGAATTTCCTGTCTTCCCAAACACGTAGAGTAGTACTAGTTCGATCACCGGGAGTGACGGCGCCTCTCTGCATCACGGATCGCCTTCGCTTGGGTCTTGGCATGAGCAGCTGATTTGCGATGGAATGACCGGTCATACATACACGCCCACAATCCCCAACACAGAAGATCCAGTGGTCTCGCCGGGTTCCTGGCACGTATGGCTAAAAAGGCTCAACTCTGGCCGCTGAGGGGGAAGCGAGGAGTAGCGCAGCAGTAGCATCAGGAGGCAACACGCAGCGGCGGCAGCGCCTTTCCAAGAGCAGCGTCTCTCAGATGGTGGCATGCCACGGCATCTCTCTCTCTCTCTCTCTCTCTCTCTCTCTCTCTCTCTCTCTCTCTCTCTCCGCCTGGTGATGGTACACACGGGTGACGTGTCTATCGCTTTGTAGCGCTGCGGCATGGCGCCCCCTGGCGAGCAGCACATGCAGCGGCAAGAGGCGGTCAGAAAGACTGGAACAGTCAGGCAAGCAGAGGCAGTGTGACGACCACTGGTTGAAAGCGCTCCGTGGTACTTGTGGCGGGCACATTCACTGCGCCCCCCCCCCCCCCCCTGCCCCTCTGCTACCGCCCCACGGGCAAAGTCCTTTCCCTGCACACACACACGCACCGTGTAGCATCCTTCGCCCAAATTCTCCACACTTCACTAGGAGTATTATGTCATTGCCTTCTCCCATCTTCGGTAGTAGTAGATCAAAAACAAAACATGGCTCCTGACTAATGAAATTGTGTGTATAAGACAAGGCCTCGCTGGAGAACCACTCTAGCTTGGGCTTTGCGTCAAAAGCAGTCCACTATGGGCACTGCGTGTTGAAAAGAGGCAAGAGTTTACCTATCATCCACTTGGCTTTGGGGTCCAAATCAATCCCTGGATGTGAAGCAAAGGGAAAACAGCATAATCGAGGTTAGGCACGCACCTCCTAGCTATCGGATTCGAGAAACTCTATAGTGAAACTCTTCTTTCCATGCGTTTTCACTTTGACTGGAACAATAAAAACGATCTGAATAATGGTCAATGACGCTCTCCCTCTGCAATAAACGGGCAGTAAAACCCTGTCTGGCCTACAGTTATAACTCAAATCCATAGCGGACGGAGGAATAGTCCAATATGCAAAACCTACACCGCGACCAGATATGCCAGCAAATTAACTTCGCCAACAACGGACGCCATTGGAATGTAGGCTTGGAATTTAATCTTATTCATGTTCACTTGGCAGGCTTGGACCGTCTCCTACTCTGAAGCACATCGTGGATGTTCACATCAGACAGCAAAATGGACAAGGGCCAATCAGGACAGTATAGAAACAAAGGCTGAGAAGGATACTCGCCATACAATCCTACAACAGGCAACCGATACAACCATATAATATGACACTCCAGACTCTTTTCTACACAAATTAGGATACAAGTGGCATCAGTTTTTACCTCTCAGATTTCTTGAAGTTACAGTACATGTGCTTGGTTTTTCTCCTCGTATACCTATTAGCTGCAAACTGAACATTGAGATCTCACGTCCGGAGATTTTGCAGCACACATGGATTCATTTAAGTACGGGCATTGTATGAAGAACAAATCAGAAAGGTTTCTCTTATGGGGCAACTACTACTGCCTACAAATTTTAGATGGTGCGGCACAGCCACGCCGAACTAATTTACAACAGATAGAAGGGCATTCTGGTTTAGTATCCATACCAGGATCTCAATAATCTACCATTTCTCCAGCAGTATATGGGTTGTCGCCCGCAGCTTCTTAACCCAACTTTGAGCTGCCATAGTAATATAAGGCAGCTCATCTTTTCTAGATCGGTATGTACAGTTGAGCTCAACGTCTAACAGCTGTAATGCAAACAGATAGATCAGAATTTGAATAAATCATCCATCCAGTAGACTTTTACCTTTAATGCTGGTAAAAGGCAGTTAACTACAGATTTTAAAAAGCACTAAAGCTGATAGGCAAAGTTACCACAGGGGCTTTTCTGTGAGCTGATTGACAACATAGTATTTGTTTCTGAAGTAGATGAACGGTCTACAACCAAAGCTACACGCCTAATAAAGTTATGGCCCTGTACCTATGGCCCTAAGTTTCAAGCTGTAACTGCTTGTAACTTATTATTGTTTTGAAAGCAGGGAAAGAAGTGATACTCAATTCCAGAAATCAAGATATTACAGTAGTAGATCAATGATACACAAGATATAAAATACAAAGAGAAAAGTATATAGTGTTGCACCTTGGCAAAATCATGCCACTGATGACAGTCAAAGTCCTGAACACAGACTCAGTCCTTCTGATAAAAGGAGAGAACTAGGTCTGTATGCACCGAGAACAATTGTGTGTCCACAAAAAGCTGTCAGCAAAAAAAATAGAAGAGGCACTATGTGCATTAGTCTGTGTGTCTGTCTGTGTGTATCATAAGCATAACATAAGTAAGATGCCAAAAAAAGATCCCTGAAGAAGATAATACCAACTCAGCCAAAACAAGAGAAATTCTAGGATTGCTTGAGCTGAACTGAGCATCAAGATTTACATGTGTTGTCCAAATATTACGCTCAGAAATTCCATTGAAGACAATGAAAAAGGGAAGATTGCAATTTAATACCTTCATAAACGGCCTATCCCGGTTTGGGAAAGAACCAATGAAGCTCTCTCTTAAAAGTAATGAAACCTACACAAAGTTGCAAACGCAGAAAAAGACAATTAGCAACTAGTGTTCTACACTTGTATAAACATGCTGATACAATCCTGTCTAGTAACACTGGATCACAAGACAACTTGTTCATTTTTTCCAGCAAAAAGGACCAAAAAGAAGGCACACAAAATATCCAGACCAAGCACTTCAACAATAACGAACCTTGTCATTGTTGGATTGCACATTGGTAATTGTATGAGATCTCAAGTTGCAGCACAGAGAATCAAGGTAGGATCTAAGCACTGCCAAGAAACCTTTGGCCGCTTCCACCTGTATGATATACAAGTTGAGGCCTTGACTAAAAAAGAAAGTTCCCAGAATGCATTAACTTAGAATTTTCAACCAGAAAATGCTTACGATTAGCCAAAAACAAGAGACTGCAGTGAACAGTGACCATTTTGAAGTCAGGGTAAGTATTTTATAAAACGAGTGGAGCATAAGTTCATGGATTTTGTACTTGCACAACCAGGCAAAGCGAAAATAAATAGGGCAAACAATTTATATGCCATATCCCAGAGTTAAGCAATCTTTCATGAAACCAGTGGAGCATAAGTTCATGGATTATGTAGTTTGTACTTGCAAGACAAGGCAAAACAAACTTTGTAAGTCATATCCCAGAGGAGTTAAGTGAAATCTGATGGCAGCACAACAATAGGTTGAACAATAGCAAAATGCACTCTTAGTTGGAAGTACATACTACATACGAAAGAAGATGAAGAAAAACTAAAGAAATTATAGCAAACTAGGTTAAATTTAGAAACTACCTGGGCATCTGTGCATTCATAAACGGGACGCTTTCTTGCAAGATAACTTTCTCCCACAAGCCTGGAATGATACGGACGCAAGGCAGAAAGCAACTCCTTCTGTTGCGGAAGTTGCGGGACTGACGCAGATTTAATCTACATGCCACCATGAATTTGTGTGTCAGCAACAGCTTGTTGCATTATTCACATCATTCAGTAACAAATGATACTACAACATTATGCGCCTTTTTAAAAAAAACAAGTAAACAGTTGAGAAAACATAGTCGTCAACAAGAAGTATCCAAAGTCCAAACCATCTAGATTTGTAAAGTTAGACTTATCATTTCTGAAAACTGCATAGAGCTAACACCTATTCACAGTAGCACACAGAATTGATCTACAGAAAACAACAAAGTTTGGTAACTTTTCAGGCACCTGATTCTTGTTGGCATCAATAACCACAGCACTTGATGGCCTGAACTGTGCATCAGATGTCTTGCTCTGCACACCAACCTAAAGATGGTAACAATTGTTAATTGTGGATCAGACCACATTAACTCAATTAGAATTTTATTTCAAATAGATGGTGATGTGCCTAATAACAATCAAATGTATCAATATCCACATGTTCAGTGTTCAATTAATGTGCCTATATCTCTCCTTCAGTCCTTCCTCAATCCCGTCCCCCCAAAATACCCACTTGTAATCCCTCCCCATTAAGGGCCTGTTTGGGAGAGCTCCACCAACTTCAGATTCACGAAAAACGTGGATCTGGAGCTGGATTCACCGTGGAGCAGCTCCATGGTGGATCTGGGATTCGTCAAAGTGTTTGGTACAGCTCCACCTCCCTCTCTATCTCACTTCCACCTGGGCCCCACGCGTCAGGGGGCAAAATGAAAAAAAATCCCGGCGGTGCAGGCGCGGCAGCGGCCGGCGGGCGAGGCGGCCGGCGGCCGGCAGGCGCAGGCGGAGAAGAGGAGGCGGAGCGGCCGGCGGGCGAGGCGGAGCGGAGCGGCCAGCGGGCGAGGAGGAGGCGGAGAAGAGGCGGAGCGGCCGGCGGGCGAGGAGGAGGCGGAGAAGAGGAGGCGGAGCGGCCGGCGGGCGAGGAGGAGGCGGAGAAGAGGAGGCGGAGCGGCCGGCGGGCAAGGCGGAGCGGAGCGGCCGGCGGGCGAGGAGGCGGAGAAGAGGAGGCAGAGCGGCCGACGGGCGAGGAGGCGGAGCGGCCGGCGGGCGAGGCGGAGCGGCCGGCGGGCGAGGAGGAGGCGGAGCGGCCGGCGGGCGAGGCGGAGCGGAGCGGCCGGCGGGCGAGGAGGAGGCGGAGCGGCCGGCAGGCGCAGGCGAGGCGAGGCGAGGCCGGCGGCCGGCAAGCGAGGCGAAGGCGCAGGGGAGGACGGCGCAGCGACGAGAAAGAAGAAAAACGAACCGTTTTTTTGTGTAATCAGTGGCATGGTGGGTAATTTTCCCCAACTCCACCAATTTGAGCTTGGTGGAGCACCCCTTGAGGTGCTCCACCAATTTGGTGAATCTGGAGCTAGATCCATGGTTTTGGTGGAGCAGATCCACGGTGGAGCTGCTGGAACTGGAACTGTTTGGCTTGGAAAAGTGGATCTGGATCTGGATTTGGTGAATCTGGAGCTGGTGGAGCTCTCCCAAACAGGCCCTAAGTGTGCACACTAAAAACATATCTCCAGTCTACCATTTCTTTGATGTTCTCTCTATGTTGATGAAAACAAAATACTGTCAATGAGCTCAGGAACTCACTATGTATGGAACAGGTGCATCCAGAAAATCCAGCATGTCATTTGGCAAAACCTGGAAATCAATGATGCAACAGAGCACATGAAGTAAGAGTGAATATATTGCCTAGCTGTGAAGTTCAAATCTGAGCTCTTCCAAAGGCACAAAATGAAAGTACCGGTATGAGTAGACTCTGCCACTGATATGGGCGTATTAGAGGTATGATGGACAAAACTGAAGCCGAAAGCATTCCCTGGTCATTGAAAATTTGTCTGAATACTTGTTTTCCGTCAGCAAAGAGAACCAAAATTCTACCAATATTCAAAAGAATATTTAACTTGCAAGAACACGATGAATACATTAAAGTTACTTGAAAGTTGTGTAGTCAAACATAACCATCTTCCTTCCTAACATTTCACTCTTTATAACAGATAAACTCATCGAAGGAACATTGTACGTGTTGCTATAGGCTATAGTTAATGCGCGTGCAACTCAACACAAACTACCAGTATTTTAATGCTTTTACTAAGTACTAACTCATCTATGGTAGTTCTATTGTTATCACAGGAAATGCTTAGTTAATGTAGAGATCAAGATAAGTATCAGATTAACTGGTCATCATTTTAACATCAATATAAAAGTGAAGAAAAAAATGCCAAAACCTATAAGGTTTTGAACTGTACCAAATTAGAACAGACAATAACAATCTGTTTCTCCAGGAGTGCTGCAGAAAAAAGTGTCATTACCTGCAAACAACATTATTTTAAAATTTGTAATTACGGGTAAATGTTAAGTGCTCCAAAGCAATTTATAGACAGTTTCAGTTTTGTGCCAAGACAGATAAAACACACGCAACGATGTAAAAGCATTTGTTCATTACATAAGAAAAGGACTAAATTTGATCTAGTGCAATGAATAAGTCATAATGAAAGGCATTAGAGTGTATTTTATAACAGACTTGCTGCCAAGGAACAAGAAGGCAGTGCAAAAATGCATTAGCTCATACTGCAAAAACACAAAAAAAAAATCATGTTGCCAAACACCTTAAAGTGACACACACAAAACCAATTCTGCAGTAACAACGTTACATTATGCTCTTAAGAGTACTACTAATAGATACTGCAGGATCAAAGCTTTTATTCTGCTGTTGTGACAGTGAACGTATTATTTAGAAATTCTTTGACAGACTTGTACATCAAACATGCAAATTAGCACTTGCAAATAGTTTGCAGTATAGGTCCAAAGAAACAGTTAATTTATTGTATACGAGCACTTTCACATTTTGAAAGTTATGATGTGCGCCTTCTAAGGACAGTATCCAGCAATGAAAGAATTAATTAGGTTCTGCAAAGGAAACATATCATCTCAGGGATAAGTCACGGATACTTACATGTTCCAACCTGAGGCATCCACATATGGATGCCACAGCCCACGTAGATAAAGCAGTTGATTCCTCCTCAGCAAAGAGTGCATTACGCATCTGAAAAAGGAACAGATGGCATTCAGGCAAATTATTCACAACAAAGCTGGTAAATGCTACATGAATAATCTGGCAATGCATCAGCATAAGATACCTCAGCCACCTCTAAGCTTGTATCACATGACCGAAGATCAATAGTAGAACCAGCAATATGAAGAACTGTTTCACCGGGCCGGTGAAACGTCAAAGGATGCAAGTGCTCCAAGGGATGAAAGGTAAGTGATGAACCCCTGGCAGGACACTGCAACTGGTGGTACTGACAGACAACTTGCAGAGATCCATATTTTTTAGCCTGGAGAAAACATTAAGTTACAAAACAAATCCACAAAAAGAAGAAACCAAGCAAAAATTTGCATAATTTCATGCATATGAAACCTTAGCCCATTGCAATAAACTGTTGTGCCCAACTAAGTCTCCATGACCGATGGAAGATGGCTCCTCCAAATCCAATTCGTGGGTATCACTTCTGAAATTTACGCCTTCAGAAGGAGAATCCTGGGAACTGCAGTAAATGGCGGTGACTATTTTTATGATTCTAATCAGGCACTGATATTCATGTAAAATAGGAGGTTTGCAAATAAGTTAAGTCATATTTCACATTCACAATGTATCAACAGTTAATAAGAGACGTAACAAGATGATTTCAAGTGAAAGTATCAGAATTCAAGGAGCAGCACAACACTTTCGCTGCCAACATTTATTGGCATTTAACAACTCTTTACTACTTAAAAGAGAGAGTTGTTGGTGGTAGTTCATCTGCCCCTCCTAACTCCTCTTGCACCTCTCTAAAAAATTTCTAACAAAAACAGAAGAAAAGCAATCGATCAAAAAACAAATTCCACCATCCGACAAATTCTCTAACAAAAAACAGAGCTCTACCGGGTGCACAACAAAGCCGAGGGCGCGACCAATCCCAACAATATCAACTCAACGTGCTGAGAATATATTCTTTTTTCATCCATAGTAAAGCACGAGCATTCAGCTAGTAGACTATATGTTTAAGTATGCTCATACCACCACTAGGGCCTAAGACTAGCAATTAGGCTGATAGTTACATACTTACATTAACAAAAAAGGAAATCAAAATAATATAATCCTCCTAACAAAAGTAAGGATTTTTTCCAGTGTGCTGAGGAGAATAGCATGCTTACTAGTAGCCCATTTATGTTGAGGATGACATACCTTGGAGATGATTCAGAACCGTCACAAAGGTGAGATCGTATAAGTGGCAAAATAGTATCATTAACAAAGATATCAAGCTGTTCATCATCTACACTTTCATGTGAAGAATCACCACAATCTTTCTTGGCACCAGATTCATTCTGGATAACTGCTATAGAATCCAGTTCATGAAGCTTAACTCCAGATTGATCTGTTGCTGTATCTTCGGAAACACAACTGTCAGACCCTTTGGGAGTACCACACTGAGTACCCGTTCCTATTACAAGATCATTCTGTTCTTCATTGACATGAGAACAGCTTTCTGACCTTTCGGGGGTATCACAGTGAGTAACCGTTCCTGTCACAAGATCATTCTGTTCTTCATTGACACGAGAACCATTTTCCTGTTGGACATCTTTAGAAATGCCATCCAGTTGGTTCTCCCTACACCTGGCAGTGTCAGACAGCTCCTTCAAAGAATCTTCCACACTTGTTTCAGAGGATTTTTCTTGATATACTGTGTTACCATCAAAATATTGTTTCGATGCTGTAACTTCAGTTCCTTCGAAAATATCATCATCTTGACAGGTTTCCTCAGGTGATAATGATGTTAGCATGCTAACACCATCTGTGAGCCATTCGAGCCGTTCTTCCATAAGAATACTGCATAATAAACACGGCAGCTACTTATGAAAGGCAGATACAAAAGAAGTAACATCAAAGTAGAATACCAATATTGAGCGTGATAGCATCAAATGCATAAATATAAGAGAATTTGACAAAGACAAAAGGACAAATCAAACCAATCACAAAGGGTCCCTGGATGTAGCACTAGTATTGTTATGCCACTAAAATAGAAATTCTGAAGTTTACATAAGTACATGACCTTGACGCGCTTTGGCTTGAGAACCACATGAAGAAAACAAACTAATCCAAACAATACACATAAATGCAAAGCAGATGATTCATACAAATGCCAAAGTTTAAAACTATAACCAGAAATCTAGGAACTACTATACAACATATGGAGCGGATATACTAGTTGCAGGGATGACAAAACTCTACTTATAAAACCAAAAGAAGAAAATGAACTTGTAAGGCCACCAGTGCAACAAAAAAGTTCTCAACAACAGTGCGAACCAAAGAGACAGGCCATGAATAACTTCAAAAACTCTTGACTAAAAGCAGAATTCATAAGCATCACACAGAAGGCATATGATTCCACTTCTACCACCTAAGAAAATGACAAATCAAAAAATAAAGAATAACTTGAACTGTAAAGAGATTCAGATATCAAGAATGCGGTAAGATAACATGAGACGATGGTGAGCACTATATGCTACCTCTGCAGCACCCCAAAATGCAGTTCAAAGAATGGGAGCCTGGACAGGATGCAATAACATCGGGGTGCAGTTATTACATAACGACTCCTACGTGGAAAGACGAGCTTTTCGTTCATGAGCATGGAAACCAGCTTTGAAGGTCGCTGTACAATCTCTTCAACCAATACGCAGCATCCATATAATGTAGAGTCATCAGCAACCTGCAATCTCTCAATGATCAGCACCCTGGTAAAATGGAAGGATATAATGGCGAAAGATATAAATATACCTGTAAACGGAATACGAAAGATTGATTGCTTTCTTTAAGCTGTTCCTGAAATGGGCAAGATATTCACAAACCAAAACCATAAAAAGACTACATTAAGCTCACTTGCAAGTAGAGCTAAACAAAGGAAACAGATGATGTGACAGAAGCTCTAAATCTTTAGAGGGCAAGGTTGCAATATGGTTTCAGGAGTAATTATTGAATTTGTCAACTAAAAGGATATCTATTGATTAAAGGAAAAATAAAACACAAACAGAGCTGAGAAACAGTCACCTGCCCTAGGAGAATTTCATTCAGTTCACTGAATGAAGGAGTCCGTTCAACAGCATGAACCTAATAGAAATGAAACATAGGTAAAATGTTTGATTGCCCAACAAGCAAGATCTGATAAAACGACATTGTATGTGTGATTGGAGGCTTAAAATTAATAAAGGAATATAACATCCACTAGAAGCCGGTTATGTCTTAATGACTAGTTATAGTTTCATTCTTGTTATCAACTAAATTTCCGGGTACTGCCTGTTCTGATTGCATAGTTACTTGGCAATACATTATCCTCACCTCCCTCATAGCATAATAGGACGTCTGAAGGGCTGATTCTATTTATTGCAGTCAATAACTATTGGAAAACCTTGTGTTCACAAGGACTTTGCTTATCTATGTTACTATTTATGCATATTGAGTACTGATCAATTTTTGTATACAAATCAGTTGACTACTTGCCTCCTTTATAGTGTCTTGTAAACACTTCTATATAAATGGCTGCTATTATGTGATGTCATTGTTTTTATAACCAGAAATCTACCCCGGTTGGCAAATTGCAATATTATGAATTGAACCAAACCAACGTAAGTTACGTAACAGCATTTCAGCTTGGTAAAACAAAAGATAACCTATGCAAGAAGCACCATGACACTTGGTAAAAGTTAATCTTAATGTATTCTGGTTGCAGACTATTACTACACACAGGAATGGAAACTATAAGCGGTATGTAGCTCAAATGCGGGCAGACCTGTACACCTCCAGGAAGGCAGAAAGAAAGGATATCCTTGTACTTGAGTGGAAGAGGCTTCTCCGGAGGGTATGCAAAAAGGACCTAAGGACAAACAAAAATAATCAGCAAAAGATATTTCCCAAGAAAAAATATAGGAAATAAGAAAATAAAGTTCAAGCGCATGAAAGTAGGCAACAATAAGACCTCTCTTTTTTTTTTCACAAAACAGTAGGGGAGGTCCCTAACTGAATGTATTGCTCATCAGAGTAAAGAACATGCAACAATAGGTGGGATGAGTGATAACCTGAGGTTCCAAATTTGATATGGCATGAACTTGGTGGTGGTTGTTGCTAAATATATTTCTTGATTTCTTTCCATCTTCATCATTTCTCCCTAGTGCAATGCTCTCTAGCTCATGGATTTCTGCCTGAGGAGGAAGTCCAACAATCACTATGCTCTCAAAGAGATGTGACGGTTCTCTGATGCACCTATTTCCCTGTTCCAAAAAATAATTTCTGAGAGGTATGTGCAATGTGCTAGACTATTCACTAATAATAGCGTAAAAAATACTATAAGCGCAGAAGTGAGAAGACAACTGCATACACTTCAAAATAGTTTTGAGAAACAGCTCCTCTACTGATGCATGTATAGTGGATGGGAGTGGTTCATTCACGGTTATCATCTATGATCAATCAGAATGCATCTAAACTCTGGAGCATTTGGCAAAAATTTTCCAATCAGTCCTACCAGTTTCAAAATGCTAGGTCATTCAACCCGGAGTGGTCATCCAAATATTAGCAAGTGCTTACATTGCATACTAAATTTATTGATTGCAATCAAATCAGAATCGTTGTGAATGTATTTGAGGGTTCCCCAGCGAACAAAGGTAATTGCTTTTTAATATCTAAAATATGAGACCGTTTCATAAGATGATTAACAAGATTATCCCAATGGCAAAATTGCTCTCACAAGTCAGAACTGGTGTAAACCTCTTAACCCTAGCAAAAATAAATTTTCATTAACAGTATTAACTTTTAAGTAATTTAAAAATATTTGATTATTCACTACTTGATAGGTTCCTGTGCAAGGTGAAGAGCCAAATTAATAATAACCTAACAGATGCAAGGGCGGATGCACATTGGAGAATGTGGGGGCACAGGCCCTGCACCGATTTTAATTTTTGTTGCTTAAGGTCCAAATTTACACAGTGTTTGCCCCTACATACTAAAAATTAGTGCCCCACTACCAAGAACTACATCTATGTAAAAGAAAAAAAGGTTTAAACACGTTGACAAACAGGGGAGAAAAGAAAAGAAAAACACGTAGGACGTTGACAAAGCAAGACACTCCAAAAAAATACATGTAAGTTGAAGTTGTTACGACACAACATATCGACCGACAGTGAAAAGAAAACAAAATAACAGGAGCTACTTGAACTGATCGAGCGTACGCCACCAGTCGGTCTAGCCCCAAGCCAACGCTAGCCCAAGGCCCAAGCGTCCAAGCCAGCACCAACCCTAAGCCAACCAAGTAGGCAATGCTAGGTTCAGATAACGCCTTACCTACCTTCCCCTACTCCCCACACCACGCACGCAACCTTTGGTGAGTTGGTTCTTTCGTCTGCAACGGCGACGGGCCCGACGCCGGAGCTGCCATCATGCAAGAGTACACCGGCCGCTTCTCGCCTACGCCTACGTGCATTGGACTTGGATGGTATGGTTAGATGTCTCGCTGTGTTAATCTCATTACGCACGCATGCAAATGGAGAAAATCTCGGTGTATGTATCAATGTATGCAATATGGCCGACGATCACAACAATAGGTGAGATCGTCCACTGACCACTCGTCATCTCGTCCTAGCTGATTGGATCCTTGCTTCAAAGTTCAATGATCTTCATAGCTAATGAAGTAACGATCAGCCGATCAAAATATGTACTAAATTTTGTGATTTAGATTTTAAGGTTTCAATTTTGTGATCTTTAAAATATTTGTGGATTAGGGTTTTAATATTAGAATGCCCTATTTCAATTTTTAATACTTATCATTGAACTTTTTCATGAAGTTTGTTGATATTACAAAATTTAGAGTGCATTACTATCTACTACGCTATTGATGGATCATTGATAAGTATATGCATGAAGCATGAGGCCCCCACGCCATTTTTGTTCTAGATCTGCCACTGAACAGATGTTGCAAACAATGTGGGATTGTTCATTGGGCAGTTGGGCCTTACTAGCGACATTACGTGATTGTAGATATTAGATAAAACTAAGTTAATTAAAATACAGCCAGTAAAAGGAAATGGTTGACATGGACGCCGAAACCAATGACAGGTTTGGGACACTAGAACAACATAGACATCAAAGAAAATGTTATTGTGTCATGTGACTATGCTACGCCCTATATAGACTGTACTGGAAGAGAATTAAGAAAATAGCATCCCTAGGATGAACTGGAAGCTCAAGTATTATGCTTATAACAACTATGAATGAAAATATTCTGAGTCAATCAAACAACTATATCAAAATTGACATTTAACTCAGCTTTGTTGCACTCTCTCTTAGAAGTTAGAAGAGCCAGGTATCACATCAATCATTCACAACTTAAAGCTCTGACTAAGCTTTAGTTAATTAGCAAAGTGTGTATATTACACCAAGCAGAGCACATCAGACGGACACAAAATGCCGCATAGGTATAGAGATACATACCAGTGACTTCAGCTGGAACCTGGACCACTGCCGCTTATGAGTCGTGAGAACTTCTGGATTGTACGGTCCAGACACTTCAGGTGAGTTTGAAAACCCCTTCAGGATTTTCGAAAATTGCTGCTGCAGCTTCTGCATATGGCTACCACACTCTTCTCTGGACAAAGATACCACAGATGGCCGTGTGGACTGTACGGTGGCAGCTGAAGCCGCAGCGATAAATGCTCTCGCAACCTCTTCAGTCGTTTGCATCAGGTCTGACGTGCTGAATTTGAGCCCTTCAGATCCATCATTCTTGCCCACCATCCTAAATGCCTGCTGCTACTCATGCAAGCAAGCAGATTATCATTTCAGTAGTGCAACCGAGCACACAAATATCAGTCATACAGCATCAGGAAGTAGGAACTATATCACTGCAGCACTCAGGCTAGCAAAAGGTGGGCATTCTAAGATGATCAATTGATCATGATCCAGTTGTGGCATCTACCCAACAAGAAAGGCCCCATTCGAAACGGCTTCTGGCTTCTAGCTTCCACAAGTCAAAAGCCGTTTTAAACACGTTGACTTCATAACGCGGCCTTTTCTCTTTTTTTTTCTTTTTCCCTTTTTCCTTTGCATTGTCTGTGGACATATAAGGTTTTGTTTTTCATTTTCCCCTCTTTTTCTCCATTTTCCTTTAATTGAATGCCTCAACTAAAAGCTACCAGCAGCTACAATGCCCATTTCAGCCAAACGCCATCCGCAAAAGCCGTTTTGAACGGGCCTAAATCATGTTTTCAGATTTGAATCACCTGAATTCAATTGAACTAAACCTAAGATGTATGATCTGCACAATCTTGTTTTTCGTTTCTATTTCTAATTGCACCCAACTTAGTGGCACCCACCTTGTATGGAAACAAACAGGCTTGTATCTCACTCTAATATCCAACCAGAAAGCCACCAAACAGTTAACTTTATGTACTTCACATAACTAAAAGCGCCCTACTCAGTAAACATCGCACTTTTCCGGAAGAATCAGTGATGAGCGCATGGCGGAATCTAAAAAGTAACGTTAAATCAAACAAAACCACACAATTAGATTCTATTATTGATCTCTAATCCCTACTTGTAAAGTAAGGAAGTAACACGAAGAGTCTCTAGTGGCGAACCATTCTAAGAACAAAAAATCTAACGAAATCCGCACAAACTAGCCACTCGATCTCAGAGTTTGACCTAAAACCCGCCGAAATAGTCGAGCAAAATTATCGTTTGACTACTCCGAATCCATCATGCAAACAAAAATAATCGCTAAGTGTCCGAAAGGGATAGGGAAATCGCACAGTCCAAACCACCAGATGCTTTCAGAAATCAGCAGCAGAGGCCCGTAGAGTGCCGATGAAAGCTCAGCACAGCCTCCACCGATGGACGAAACACCAAAACCGTCCACAAAAACACACAAAAAAAATGGGGGGAAAGCCGTCGAATCGGCTCACCTGCAACGGCGGCGGCGGCGGAGAGTGTTTGGACCCTTCGCGCTGCGCTGATCTCTTCCTGCTGTGTGCACCGCCGCCCAAATGGACCCGAACTAGCAGGCGAATGGGATGGTCTCCCTCTGCTTCGATCCGTTCGATACACTAAGGGTGATTCGTTATGAATCGCGGAAATTTAAGTGGCGTGATTTGGTTCGGGTTTGGACAGGATTCTGCGGGAACCGGGTCGCGCATCGGTCGCTGCATGTGGGCCCCGAGAGTGGCTGGCGCGGGGCCCGGTAAGAAGGGAAGCGGCGTTGTTGAGTTGACCGCGCCGTGTGGCCTCCTGTGTGGCCGGGTGCCGCTTGCCGCCACGTCTCACCACGCGTGGCCGGCACTGGCATGGGCGGAGCCAGCAGGGAAGGGGCCTTTCTTTTATTTATTGTTTCCAAGAGAAAATTTTAGTATAGCACACGCCAGCAGGCAGAGACAGGTATGAGATATCTTTTATCAAAAAAAAATCGCAATAATGATTGTATAATTTTTTGAGTTGTTTGGGGATAAAAGTACTACTTAGGAAGAGTCCAACAAGTTTAGCTTGTGCAATCAACTATAATGATTGTATAATTTTTTGAGTTGTTTGGGGATAAAAGTACTACATAGGAAGAGTCCAACAAGTTTAGCTTGTGCAATCAACTTTTTCTTTCTTTCTTGTCGATTATGTTGATGCGAGTCGTTTTCTGCTTGGTTCCTACCTAGCATTACACCGTGTGTTTTGGATTTTGGACAACTACGTCGCGGACAGGCTTGAGAAAGGTGCTTCCTATCCTCATGTCGGCAAAGTTTGTTTTTCTTCTTAAGAGGAAAAATGTTTGCGAGTTTTCTGTGATTCAACATTGGGTTAGTAACGACGTTAATACTATCGTTTCCTCTAGAATTTTCCAGAGTTGTATGCGTAAGTGGCGAGAGATAGCGTGAGTTGAAGTGTATGAAGTGTTTGTTGCCGCTGGAATATGTGCTACCTGCTTCTAATCAATCGTCGCTCCGAAAAACTATGATCGCTTCAATTATATATATGCTGTACCTACGAGGCCATCGCGCTCTCACCTGAGCTGATGATTGGTCGGACCATCGCGCAACACGTCCCAAAACGGTATTCGAACTCTGTTTACTTTGGTTTCCTGAATGAAATCGGAGGTTTGTCCGCTTTCTTAAAAAAAATTATTCCGGCAAACTGGGGCGGAACTAACCTAATTTCATGCTCCGGGCTAGATCAACTGTTCTTAGACCAACTCTTAAACTAACTTTGTTTTTTTTTAGATTTTTTATGAATTTTATATGAACTGTGGTTGTCAAACCTCGGGCTACAACCCAAATAGCCCGAGGCTTGGCTCTGTCACTACCGGCGAAGCCGAAGACTGGAAGCGAACACCGTCAATCCAGTTCTGAAGAAATTATCGGCAGGGAAATGGCTGATGAAACACAAAACCGCAAACTAACTTGACTACTATCAGTGCACCAGCAGTTATGTACCAGTAGCACTGATTTCTCCAGTCAATATATCTGGGCCCGCACCTTAAATTGGAACCTTGAATGTAGACGGTTGCTGGCTCTATGTATCTATGCACGAAAGGATAGGGAGACAACTCATACAGAAAGTTCGGCTTCGATTTAAGATGCATCAAAGTCACCAGTACACTTGAGCGACGTACTGCTACAATGCTTGTTAAAAGTAACCATCAATGAAGTGGTTCGGCCGTCTCGTTGCAGTTGAATAAAATCTACACCTATCCGTAGCAACTACTGGTACAAGTCTTCGAACTGCTACTATCATACAATAAAATCGAACGCTCCAGATTGTTTGTACGGTATCAATTTGGCCAAACAAGACCACTGATCATGCTGCAAGTCCCAAGTCCTCGTTTGGCTCTCTTCTTTTTTATATCTGGGCCACGCCCTCGTGACGAGAAAGCCGCCTGGGCCCGGTGTGATCCACCAGCCCACTACGTGCCTAACCAAACCCAGCTTGGAAGTGTCAGGCGCACGCACCGCTCTTCACTTCTCCAGCTCTTCATGCATCGTGGCACAACACGCTCTCTGCTTAGGCCAGTCTCAAGTGGAGGTTTCATGGAGTTTTATAAGCATTAAATACGTTAACATGGCACTTTATTGATGAAGAGAGAGATGATAAAAGTCTCATGGGAGTAGAGAGAGTTTCATGAGGATGAAACTCTTCTGCACTGTTTCCAAAATATGAGTGTGTTGGAAACTGGGACATGAAACCTCCACTGAGACTGGCCTTATGGTAGCCCCGTTCAACTCTAACCTACCCGGAAGATGGCGAAAATCTCCCATTTCTGCTCAAGGTTTTTCCCAACTTTCTCTCCTTTTTTTTTCCTGACTGAGCTTACTCGGACCAGAATATGCTGGAACTGGAACCTTGCAAAAGTCAACGCAGTATTCGTTTTGACATCATCGTATTAATTAAAACAGCCCTAGCTGTTGGTTACTAGCCACATAAGCGCGGCGCACGCCGCGCTAGCTATCATGTGGACCAAATTAAAAGAGGCGAAAATTCGCAGGGAGTTTCATTAAAAAAATCGAGGACACATGCGTAATTTCGGAAAAATTAAAGGGTTTTTTTGAAAAAAACCGAGGACATGTAAGGACTTGTACGTAAGTAAATAAGGACCTATACGTAATTTCGGAAACCCGCGGAGCGCAATCCAAATTTTTTTAAAAAAACAAAACTTGCAGGGACCTTTCCGCGAGAAAAAAGGACCTATACGTAATTTTCAAAAAACCGAAGGAAATTGCCTCTCCCGGCCGTACGCGAAACCGCCCGCCACGCGCCGGCCGGGGGCACGCGCGGGGGCGACGTGGATCGCTGCGGGGCCGGAACCCCCGCTAACAATGCTGGGGAGTATGTGTGTTTGTGGGCGTTGCATCTGACTGACCTGGAGTTAGTGTTGCATTTGGTGAATGATAGACATGCACTTGTGGATCGTCACACGTAACTGGACTGCTGCCTCTGGATGTCAGTTGCACCAGCCCATGCCTGCATGGTGTAGAGCCGGGCATGGGGAACATGCACGAAAATGACTTGTGCTTGAGTACTCTTCTGAATGCTAGCCTGCCAAGCCGAACTCTTCTGATTGCTATGCTTCATGCACACGCGGCTCTCTGCATCTGTTACTGATATCTCCTCAAGTTCAGGATCTGAACTGCATTCGATGAACAATTGGGCATAGGCACAAAAGAACAACCCATCGACACGATGAATGCTTGCCAGTGGCGGAGCCAGGATTTTGACTTTGAGTATTCCCATTCCCACATAAAAAAAATCCAATTCATAGATTTAAAATATAGTTCAGAGTAGTACGTTATCGATAATTAAAGTCACAAAAATAGTCAAATAACAAATTGTTCCGCTCTAAAATATGCATGAAACAAATTAATAAGTAATAAAGAGAACTTACAAAATACTATAATGTTGCTTTAACCTTGCGATTCTTCATGGCTTGGAAGCGGTTGATGATGTCTTTGTCCTTAACTTGTAGAAAGAACTCCCGCTCAATAAATGTAACCAAACAATCATTCAAGTATTAATCCCCAATCTTATTTCTCAATTTGTTCTTCACATAATTCATGACAGAAAAGACTCTTTCAACACTTGCAGTTGCTACTGAAAGCACTAGCACCAATTTGAGAAGCTTGTAAACAACTTCATGTCTAATATGCTTCTTTGTTTCAACAAGCTTAATGGAAAGCTCAGCAAGACTTCTCACATTTCTAAACCTTTCATCAGTGCGCATATCAGTAATGTACAAATTGAGTTGAGGAGGAAGATTGAGAAATCCTTAGGATAAAATCCAGCAAGCTTAACCAATTTGTCTTTGTCAAAAGCAGCAAATGAATCAATAGGACTGAATGAAGCCATGCAAATAAGCAATTCTGTGTTTATAGGCTTCTTAAATTGGTGCTAGTAGGCTAGAATAGCGAAAATATCACAGAATACATCATTATACATTTATATATATAAGTATACATACATATATACTACAGATTACACTAAAAAAGTTGGGTATTCCCGGGAATACCCAGGAATACCATTGGATCCGCCCATGATGCTTGCTTGTCTTAAAAAAAATGCTTGCCTTTGGCACATGTAACTTCAACCAAAAAAAAAAAGCTTAAAGTGTGCACAAGGTGATTAGTATAAATTGTACAGCACATGATAAGGCAGAATGAAAGAACGTTCCTCCATTACGTGGTACCCCCAAGGCAAATTTTTGTGAGAAAAGAAAAGGACGGCAATATGGCATCCCGTGCATGCCTAATCTATTGGGCTTTTTTTCTTGCCTGTGGTTGATAGTTTTTATCTGTATTTTTGATACGACGGTATATGACAAAGACGTCGACATGAATGGTACACACAGTTTTAAGTCTAAGAAGCTGTTTAGATAAACGACTTTGAGAAATCATCCAGTTTATTTCAGTTTTCGAAGAAGCTAAAAGGAAAAAAAACCATGCCAGAGTTCAGCCTGCCTTCCGTCTTTACTATTGTTATCCGAATTGGAAAAGAGAATATCGGGACCTTTTCACATGAAAAGGACCAAATTTCTTTATTCACGAATGGTTAGCATCATGATTATTGAGAACCTGGCATAGCTGTGGAGCACAGTCGTGGATTTGTAGTCTATCTTGCTTGGCCTGCATGTATCCCCAATCAAACGCTGCCTTATCAAGGTTTAGATGGATAAAGAGTGCCGTGCTCTCCATTTGGTGATATCATTAGCCCATGCCTATCAGATGCAAGAAGATGACCTGATGAGGACATCCCTACATCGTCTGCCTCTCTACATTCTCCGAGTATTCATAAAGTACTAAAAGGTCCAATTACTCGAGCGAGAGCCAAGCTTTTAAATAAACAGGTTAATTTGTTTCTTAAAACATCCTTTTCCGTTGATAAGAACAATATACTACCTCAAGCTAATTTCTTGTGCATTCTTAGGTATGAAAGTCGTGAAGGTTTTGAAAATCAAGAGGGAAAACTCGAGCAGCCGAGCAATCAAGGAAGTGTGATGCAGCTCAAGGAGACAATCATGTGACTAAGGAAAGAAAGGAAGAAGATCTGCGGACTGCGTGCTGAAAGCTAGACCGAAACAATTGGTCACGGTCATATAGTCACGGTCATGCATGTATCTCGTTTCTTAATTAAAAGTCTGAGTATTTGTTTAGATCATTGAGTCTGAACTCTAGCAATAAGAGTGGGCTTAGGCCCATATATGTAGTATGTGGGAATTTAGCCCATGCGCGCGTGTGTAGAGGGAATTGGACTCGGATGCATTTGTGTACACGGACTGCTGCCCGCCGCCGTATAAATACGTGCACGGACGGACAGCACAGGAGAGGCAAAAACAATGGAGAACAGTACGTGCCGAGAGGCTACTAGATAATACTTGGGATGAGTTATGCTTTGTACATGTTTCTTGAGTTTTTGATAGCCACAAAAATTCAATAGAAATTTGAGAGATCTTGCAAATCGAGATCATTCAACCTTTTCGCTGGGAATTGGGAGCGCGATAGAGCTTTCGCTTAGTGGTCGTGAAGTCCGGCGCGTGTGATCTTGCGAATTAAAGAGCGTTCGTTCTTGCATTGGCAACGGAGGATCGCTACGATTCGAGAGGCTGCATATAGAGAAGATCGGGTGACCTCGTATCATGACCACTTCCAAACAATGATCCATGTGATGATCTATGTCATCACTACCTTAGTTAATAGCATCAATCGGTCGTTATTACCTGATAAAACAAAATAAATTCATGTTTTACCGAATAACAAGCAACATCAAAGTGTTGTAGCAGCACAATAGCTAGAGATGGTATAGTATTATTATAATATCATTGCCATGCAGGACTACTGACTACAGTATGTCATAGAGCTACACAATTTTGCCCAATTATTACAACACTTGGAAATAAAAGTGGTACCGATTAATAATTATACAGGTACAGAAACTAGTAGATAACGATACGCTAATATACTCGGGTTCGCGTAAACGGCTACCGCCCGCCGCCTACTCATCCTAACCTCCGTACAAGGCATACGTCTCGTACGCATCGTACTCCGGGTTGACTACATTCCACTCGGGATGGTAGTTGTCCTCAGCGTAAACTTTGTTAGAACCGAGTAGATCCTTGGACTCACTTATTTCTAAACAAAGAGAGTTAATAACAAAGGTGAGTACAAAAGTACTCAGCAAGTATTAATAGCAATATGCAATTTTTATGCCAACAATTCATCAGATCAACAATCCTATCTCATTCATCATCATTTTAAAAGTAAGTTTTTATGTAGTAAAATGTTTCAATTATAGTATGTAAGGGTACGTTTGGTTTATGCCCTATGTAGCCCCACCAAACTTTGGCAAAAATTGTGCAAAACCCGTGGCAAAGAAAAGAGAAAAAGGGAAGCGAAAAATAAAATATATCCAAAGAGACCGTAACAACCACCAACTGTCCCAAATCACCAAAATATCAACCGCAACCCACATAAAACAGTGAAGCAAGCACAACACTTCTAGACAGCCACAAGGCAACAGTAAGGGGACGGCACAACCACAAGCAAAACGGGCACACGCAACCAGTCAAATAGAAGAGAAGAGAAGAGAAGGCACGGCACGACAGAGCCAGCAAGCTAGCTGCATAGAAGAGGAGAGAAGGTAGAAGCACCATCAAGCCAAACTCTATTTTCCTTCTCTCCCCATTCATCCCAAGTACAAAACACAGAGCCACATAATGTCAGCTACCGCAAGGCAAATCAGGGCAAGCCAGCCAAGAGCAAGAAGTCGACAAGAAGCCAAGTCGTGGGCCAGCAAGCCGTAGAAGGAGAAGGCCACCACCAAAGCCAGTCAGCACACAAGCGACCGCCAAGCACAAGCCGTCATCCTTTCCCAAAGCAACCCGACAATCAACCAACAATGTAGCCCACAAACTGATTTTAGTAATAGCATCACTTTTCTCAAGATTAAACCATGCATGCCCATAGCCAATAAGCAATCAACCGGTTATCACATAGCAGCATTAGAGCACTATAGAGCCATCACCAAGAGTACTAGTCGAAGCTAGTCAATTTTTTTTGTTAGAGAATGCTCCACCCTTGGTTTGCCAAAATTTTGGGTAGGAATTGTGAGGGGTGACCAATATTTTGGTAGGCAACCAAAGATTTGCTAGCAAACCAAGCAAAAACCAAATATATCGCCATGACCAATATTTTGGTAAGGTAAATTGGGGCAACAAACCAAACACACCCATTCCTATTAATCACTCGTATTCAGATACAAGGCCACCGATAGGCTCTTATAGCCTTCAGTCCAGAAGACAGACGTGAATCACGTTTTAAACCCTGCACAGGTTGGTATCACTTTATCCATAATCACTTTGACTTTAACTGCAATCAGTTTCTTTGCATTTCCTTAGATGTGATGCCCACATCAGAATACAAAGTTATTTCTCTTATTTTCGTATATTGTACCTCCACCTGTCTAGTATATCTCTAGCCGTTATGCTAAGCAAGTCTCATCTTCACCTGACACTCCATTGTGCTACTTATAAGCGCACATGTTTTGCCATCTTTGGCATTACCTAATCTCACAATTATATACTCCTTAAATTTGTGTAGTGTAGAGTAACTTGATAAGGTAATTGAGTTGTGCCTGTCTTCAATGAGACCATGGTCGATACAATAAATATGGATTACTGCATGAGTGATAGTTAGTTTATTGTTATATCATGGGTGGGTTCTTTTGGGTTGTGCATTTGGCTTTTGGCTTATGATTTTGAAATTCTGGCTATTCGTGAGAGACCGTATGCAGAGGAAAATAGTCACATACGATTTTGGTTGATATAGCTGAACTCGGTACAGTTTGTACTACAATCTACTTGTAGACCAGGCCTAAAAAATGCACCGTTTAAAAGCTGGTTATTGTAGAAATAAAAGCCAAAGCCTAAGCATAAGCCCAAAAGAAAGGAGTTCATACCCATATGTAGAGGGCTTCGCACCTGTCACTATCTTTCCTTTCCAGGGAACCCTCCACCCCATCTCTTATTTATCTGTAGGATAGCTGCTCCATCAACTGCCTACCCTTTCATATTTATTATTTTTCACATCAATCATATGAGTTATCTGAAAATTCATTTTATGCCAAGAATGATAGTAATCTAGTACAAAATAATTTTTGCGTGAAATTACTCTCTAACCAGAATGATTAAAGGTATGCTTGCTTAGAATCTAGTAGTAGTTGAGGCGCACTCCGGTGGACGTACGTACGTAGGGAAGAATGCACCACGTACTTGGTCTTCAGTAGAATCTGAGTCGCATATTTGCACCTACTCATCTAGCATACGTCAACCTGACTACTCATCTACCTGTTTCTACCAGGACATTCTGTACAAGAATTAATTGTACGTGCGTATTGCGCACTTGTATACTAGTGTTACCTTAATATATATAGAATGCACTTACTCATCTAGAATACTAAGGAATAATGCACTGCGTGCTCTAGTCTTCAGTTGAATCGCATATCTGCTCGTACGTACGTATACTCATCTAGCACACGTACGTCGACTTGACTGAGATCATCCGGGCTTCAATTCATGGTAGCAATCATCTCAAGCATCCGTGCTCTAGGTCATGATCAAGCTCAAGCATGCATGCCGTGCCTAGAGGCTCCGTAGTTACCCAAGCTCCCAAATCGGTGCGCATAGCTGCAGTTCCTTCGTTTCTCTTCCTGAAAAATGAACACCCTTGGGTCTAAGAGAGAGAAAAAAAACAAGAACATTCAGCACCCAAGCACCTTGGTGGAGCTTGAGCCGTTGGGCGCTGCGTCCGGCGGCGAGGCCGGAAGGACAGCGCACGGATGACGATCGGAGAGCGGAGGCGCTCCGGCGAGCGACCGACGGAGGCGGGTGAGCCAAGGAGCCGTTCTTGAGGCCGTGGACGATGACATCCGGGCCCAGAAAATGCTACGCCCCACCTGTCATTGGCAGTTCGACAGAGGAGCGCAATCATTTCTATGTGGTTCACAACGGGTCGGGCAAAAACGGCTGAGAGCATTCTTACGGCATCTCCAATGGTCTGAGTCAGCTAGCTATATGCATATACATATTAGCATATATCCTATGTGGAGGAAAGAGAGTATGCAAAAAAAATCGAGTCAGCTCTTCCTTAAGCACTAGTCTATAACGCCAAACGAGGCAGCCTCTATAAATTATGTTTGTGCATGTAAGCATCAAATAGCTATCCTTATAGATAGTACTCCATTAGCACATATTATCAAGTACACCCATCGAGTGGATTTGCAATTATCATCAGCCGTCCGATACATTCTTTGCGGTCTGGTTTATTAATAAGGAAGTAGTAGAGTGGTAGCAGGGCTCGCAACCTTCGCCTCATGCACGTCGCACTTCCCCTCCCTCCGGGGCGTGGCTGATCGGGATGTTCGGCGCCGCGGCGGCGGCTCGCCTTTGGTGTGCGCAGGCCAGCAGGACCCGACGGCGGTGAGGTGTCCGCGGTACGAGTCGAAGCACCAAGCTGCTCCTCTGGTTCTAGGGGTATTACTAACCAGGGGCGGACGCACAGTGTGAGCAGTGGGGCCTTGGCCCTCACTCAATTTTGTTAATTACGTATACCTCCTGGATATAATCTATGTAGGCCCCCAGTCCACAACTCAGCAGGCCCCTAGTGGCCCAGTGCGGCAGCTGGCAGGCCGGCAGGCCGGCAGTGCCTTCTCAGCTACGCGTAGCAGCATGCCCCCACTCAATTTTAGTCCTAGATCCGCCCCTGTTACTAACTACCACTTGCGCGTGTATTCGGCGCATCAGGTAAATGCTAATCTAACACGAAAATTCCAACAGCAAACGAGCAAAATTAATTAGCTCGTTGCATCCTGGTGCTGATGATGCAGCCTTCTGAGCTTTGGCAATGGTCCATTTTAGGGTTTTGCTCATTTCGATTTGAAGTTTTGATTTCTGACTTATTTTTTATTATTCTTAAATTTCGTCTTTTTCTAACTTTTTAGCTTTTTTGCTGGTTCTTTTTTTCCGTATTCGTTTACGTTATCCGTGATGAGTTAATCTGTTTTTATTTTTAATTTTTTTTAAATTTAATTATACCAAATAAGTCACCATCAACTACAATATAATTTTAATCAGTTATAATATAATTTTAATTATAAACTAATTTATTTTAGTCTAACTAAACAGCACCTTGGATCAGCCAGACGGCTTAAGATTGAGCTGCCATCATTAACCCGTGGAAGATTTCCACGGCGAGTCTTTTTAAAAATCGTGGAGGGGAGGGAGATAAGCTAAGCTTTTTCACAAATCCACATGCTAATGCAAAGGCTGCCTCTGTCGTCGCCCAAAGAACTAAAGAAGCATGACAGCTCGTTAAGCTTATCGTACCCCTGTCCTTTTTGCCCATGTCATAGATATCCGTGTGCTGCTGCATGCAATGCTGCTATTACCTGCAAAGAACAAAGTCCATAGCTGCCAGTTAGCTGCAGAGATCCTGGTTATACTCCTTGAATCATGTGACCATCCGTACAATCATTGCCCTAGTTAATAGCATCAACGCATTGTTATCGCCTTAATAAAACAGAACAAATTTATATTTTATTGAATAATAAATCATATTAGAGTGCTGCAGCGGAGCAATAGCTAGAGACGATATAATATTATTATAATACTATTGCCACGTACGGCTTCTTTAATAAGGCCTAACAAGTTTTGCTCGAATATTACAACAATAAAAGGTAGAAGTGGTACCACTAATGATGATACAAGTACTGAATCTACTAGATAGCGACGTGCTAAAATACTCGAGATCATGTAGATGACTATCAGCCACCGTCTGCTTCTCCCAACCCCCATAAGGGGCATCTGTCTCATACGCGTCATACTCCGGACCAATCTCGCTTTCCTCAGTATAGTTGTCCTCCACGCTGACATGGGCATAACTGGGTAAATCGTCGTACCGACTCACATCTAACAAGGAGTATTAATAGCAAGGGTGAGTACAAAAGTACTTATCAAGCATTAATAGCAAATACACAACTTCATGATAACGTCATCAGGTCAAAATGCATATATATTCTCGTCATCATTTTTAAAATAAGTTTTAATATGCGAAATTGTTATGTTTTTAGTTTGTAAAGCTACTAGTCACTCGTATTTAGAGAAAAACCATGTAGGCTTCCGTAGCCTCTAGTCCAGGAGATAGACATGAATTCATAGTTTATTTAGCACTGTGCAGACTTGTATTGCTTTATCCATAGCCACCCTGACTTTGACTGCAACAAATTCATACACATTTTCTTATATGCTATGCTCAAGTCAAAGTTCAGAATATTTTCTCTACTTCGGTATATTATAACTCCATCCAGTTGCATAATACAGACCCCTATGTAAGGGAAGTTTTTTTTATCATTCGACACGTGCTAGGGATGCATATGCATCACCTAGCACCCACCATAGGGGACGTCACCTTACTAACCATGTGTTGGGGAGGCTTTTCTATCACCCGGCACGTGCTAGGGAGGCATTTTTATCACCCAGCATCCACCATGGGTCTTGCCCCTCTTGGCCTTACCCAGTCCCTCGTATTCCATTCATCCTAAACGGGACCATGGCCGATATGACAATATGTCTCATTACACGAGTGAGAATTGATTAGTCCTTTTATTATAACAATATGTATATTGTCCCAAAACCTACCATTGCTCTTTTTGACCAGGGCACTATCCACCCACCTATTATTTACCTGTAGGATAATGACTTCTCCAATTGTTTACCCTGCCATATTCATCATCATTAATCTCAAGCACATATTCATCATTACTATCATTCAGCACGTGATTTCTTCTAAAATACATTTTATGTCGGGAGTGATATTAATATAGCATAAAAATAATTTTTAAGCAAAATTACTCTAATCCAATGGTCAAAGGCATGCTTGCCTCGGATTTGGTAGCAATTCCCAGTTTTGGTACGTTCAGGTGAAGTCTTTCTCCCTTATTCGGTTTGTTGCCTGCAGTTAATACGTAGGCTACGATCTAATTTACAGACATATAAAAATATGCTATGTTGGTATGGCTCAGTGACAAACCTCCTGTCCATAAAAACTATTGTTGTGTTTATATTTGGATTTTATACCACACCTATCGTTCGTTGTTACATATTAGTTTGGCTGTTCAGGGTGGTCAACAATTAATTTTTCTCTAGCAAGATACTATCCACATATATCTACATACACCTAACTATACATACATGCATGCATACGTGCATACATAAATACATGCATGCATGCATACATACATATAAGTGTCCTCATACTATATATGTGCATACATACTTTATATCCATTTTTATCATTCCCCCTGGCTAGCCTAGCAAGCTTCAGCCCACAGCTAGTCTGTCTCTCCCCCTTTATCTCTATTCTCACTCTATCTTTCCCACTCTCTCTATACTTCACTCACTCCTCACTTCCCCCACCGACAACATTGCTGCCCTCCCTCTCTCTCTCTCTCTCTTTCTTCGGCCTCCTCCCCCTCTCTGGCCTCCAGTCGTCTGGCCGCCAGTCTCCATGACGGAGTGCCATCACCGCCCAAGCGCTCTCCTCTCCCTTCTCACCTGGCTCCCAAACAACGAGCTACCGACCTCCTAAAGGGACACCGTTGTCCCCGTATGTGCTTCCCCCTCCGCTGCTCGCTTCTACACATCGTCCCCTCTCTGGCTCCCATCTCCGCCCTTCTGCCTCTGGCTCCCATCTCCGCCCTTCTGCCTCTGGCTCCATTGGTCCTACTAGCTATCATCGACCTAGGGTCACTGCCCCGGACTATCGCCGGTAGGATCCTCTCTGACTATGATGGTCCCAGATCCAGTCATTAGAACCCAACTCCTCTTACTAATATCTTTATTTCAATGAATCACTTTCTCCATATTAGTTCCCTTGATTTACATTTCTGATTTAATGATTTTATTTCTTCAATTTGTTGGTGATTTGGTAATGATGATGTAGCGCTTCAACCATGGCTCACTGTGATGGGGCTCTGGGCCTCCTCGTGCGTTGGGAAGCACGTTGGAGTGCACTGGGTGTGTGCAGCGATTAGCAGTGAGCATGCCAACACCATGGCTACCCTCCCCCTCTGGTATACCCCCACTCTCCCTGATCCTCTCCTCCTCTACTCTATTCCCTATTGTGGATGCTACTTGCTCTAATGTGGTGCATGTGGGGTTGGGAAGGTATGCTTGTGATCATACAGTAGTGATCTAGATTTGAGTGAAAGTAATGGAAATGGAGGGGTACCTTGTTGGATTTGGTCAAGGCTTGGGTGACCTTGTTAGAACATATGGCGGTCGTGCATTAGTGATGATAAATAATTGACGTTTGGATTTTATTGAAATTTATGTTTATGAAAGTTCTGATCGATGCGCTATTGTTACTGGAGTTTTCAGGCTAGCAAGTCTGGTCGATAGGTCGACCACAACAGATGACCAAGGTAGGTCGATTATGGCAGTCGACCATGGAGTTGACCACAATAGATGACCAAGGTAGGCCAACCATGGCAGAACAACCACGTCATTTCAACCACGTCAAGCTTCAACCACGACGTTTCGATCATGGCATTTGACCAGGTAATCAATAGGTTTCGATCTCGAACAATAAACCAGTCATAAGAAATAGTGAACCGATCGTGAGCTATAGTGAACCAGTCAGAGGTTATAATCTAGTTTGCTACAATAGCTGGTTGGTGGTTGTAGCTACAGTGCTTTCTCGCAGTCATAGACTTCGCAGTCTTTTGTCGTAGTCATAGACTTCGTAATCTTTTATCGTAGTCGTAGACTTTTGTCATAGTCATAGGCTTCATGATCTGTTGTCTCAGACTTTGCAGGTCGGTAGTCTTAGACTTGTGATCGGTCATCTTAGGCTTTGCGATCGGTTGCCATAAGCTTCACAATCGGTACTCGTAAACTTCAAGTGCTTCAATTCTAGTGATCTTCGAGTCCTCGAGTACTCGTGTCTGTTGAGCTGGTGGTCTAACCCGCCTGGGCATGGTGATCAGGCTGGTCTTTTTGAGTGGTTGTTGCTACAGTACCTGATTGGTGATGGGTAGATGTAGACTTTGTGATCAGAAGTCATAGACTTAGCGATTTGTTGTCTTAGACTTAGTGATCGATACTCGGTACTCGGTAATCGATGATTTGGTGACTGGTTGGTAGTCGGTAGTGCTATGATACTTGTGATTTCCGAGTGTTCTGAGCGGAGCGATATGAATTCCCGAGTACTTGTGTTTTTGTGTACTCGATGAGCTAGTGATCGGTCTGTGCATAACAGTTGTAGCCAGTCGTAATGAGTGATCTAAGGTTGATTTTTGAAAAGTGATAGAATTTATGGTCATGACGGATGGAAGATTAGGTGTGTTTTGAGTGTGTGGACTAATGTCGGTCAAGTTGGAAAGAACTTGTGCCAGGGAAAATTGTTTTTTTGGTCTTTGCATATGCAGGTGGCCATGGAGACGGTCATGATCGGTGATGAGGAAGATCAGAACTAGGATGGGAAAGTCTAAGATCCAGACGGTCGAGGACGACACGAGGTGACTGGGCTCATGCTAGAGCACGTGGAGATCAAAGGTGGTGATGCGTGGAGAGGTTACAGGAGGTGCTATCCTGGAGACTTCGATACGTGAGGTGATGGTGCGTGATGAAGATACATGAGGTCCTATCTTGGAGGCATCGTCACGTGGTGAGTTAGAAGTTATGGATGGAGTCTATAACTGAGAAGATTTAGAGTTTGAATAAAACCTGTGTTCGAAAGGGTTTTGGGTCCCTTGATTTTTTAAAGAGATAATGTTTTAAGTCCATGTTTGAGGTAGACACGGTTTGTGATGTTAACGTATAAAAGCTGGGAGAGATTATGGGTTAATGTACATTTTTTAGAGAGTTTTGACAAGGCTTTGGCTTTAGTTTTTTGTTAGAGCTTTTAGGGGTGGTTGTAAGGACACTTTGTAAATCCACGGAGATCCTGCAATAAAGATAGTGTTGAATCAATCTGGTTCTTGATTTGCTTGAAGAGCACTGGTGATTGCAAGTGGTTTGGATCTTATGACAACGAACAAAGCATTTGAGTGAAGTAGTCGAATAGAGCGGTTGATCAAACGAACGGTCGAGCAGAGCAGTCGTACGCTGAGCGATTGATCAGGCGATTTAGCACCGAGCGGTCAATACCTTCATCGACTATCAGAAGACTCCAAAAAACAATGACAATCATTTACCCCTCTCCTCTGATTGTAGTATTCGATCATACAGATCTAGTGAGGATGATAACGCTAGCGTCGATGGTTGTGGTTCCTTCTCGTGCCCTTGCCCCTGCTTGTTGCCCTCTTAACGCCCTCCCCCTTGGCCCCGATTTTGTTCTTCTCTTCCCTTCTTTAGTCCTCCTAGCCTCAGCTTGGTTCCCCTGCTCCTTCGTCGATCTAGCCACGGTGAGGTTCAGTGGCTCCTTGCTCTTGGTCTTCGTCTTATTTGGGTTGGATTTTGGGGCAATGATGTGGGGATGGGGATGGTTTGCTCGGTCTCCCTCTGTGCTGGCTATGACTAGAATGTGCTCTCTCTCCCTCTCTCTCTCCCCCCACTGTGTTCTCTCACTCGGCCTTATCCCCTTTCCCCTTATGCCCATGTGAGCTGTGCTGTGGGTAGATTTTTTACCGCATTAGGGTGTGCTCTGGTACTCCAGTAAACCATTTGTACTGGGTTGGATGGTAGTGTAGAAAGAAATTCGTGAATGATTCAGGTTTGTTTCTAATAGTAAATGATGAAACCTTATTTAGCGAGAAGTGCCGACCGACCCTACTATCTCAATGAGCGAACCCTATAAGATGACATGGACCACAGGTTCTGACAACATTCTTTCTCTTTCTTTTCTTGGGTTTTCTCTTTTTGACGTGCAAGTGTCTTTCTCACAGGAAAGGCGGATTAGAACTACAACTTAGCAATATTAGTGTAATTTTAATTGTGATGTAAATTGATGTAATCAAATTGTAATTGATTAACTGATGTAATATGGACTATTATATTTAATTTAATTCAAAGAATACTTTTAATTATTGCTAGACTAATGTGTTGGTGTGCTTGGTTAATTATATTTCTTAATTTGATGTGCTTGTATTGTATTATTTATCTGAGATGAGACTTATCAATGTATTCTATTTATTCACTGCTTTTATGTTTCAATTTGTCTTGATGCATGGAAAAAACTTAATTTACCTTGTAATTTATTTATTAGTTAACTCATTAATTTAGTTTAGCTTCATAATTTATCGTCTAAGGTTAGTTCAAAATACGAGGTGATACATCTCTGCTCAATTGCTTTCTACCGACTGAGGCAGTACTGCTAAGTTTATCTCAAACAGGTCCACAAATTTAAGCACTGTGTAGTAATGTACAATCTGCTTGTTGATATGGCTGAAGTGCTTAGTGTTTCTTGAAAACTAAACAAGATAGACATACCTGATCATGAACAATCTCCTGAATGAGAAATATTGGCCATGGTACTGGTACTTGGCCGAGCTCTAGGCAGGCATCTGCTGTCACCACGGTTGGCCACAGGCGACGCCACCGACAGCTGCACGACGGAGAACCACACACGTCCGGGCTTGCCCTGCCTGAATGGAATTGTTGCACGCAAGATGGGGGTGTTAGCGGGGGAGGTGGACGTGGCCTGGGCCCTGCGGTGAAAACAACTCGAATACGGGTGGGCTTCGTTACCCTCGGACTTGGTGTGTATAGGCCTGTTCTGAACTGGTTTCTGTCTTAAGAAGCTAAAATGTCTAAAATATGTTAGTTTTTTTAATATAGTTCTTTTGCATTATCTACAAGGAAATAACGACGTTTATTTATTTATTTGAATACATAAAAAAATTAATAGCCGTTGTATTCTCATTTCAACCAAAAGTCACAATACTTTTAAAGCATGACTAAGTTGTACCTTTGAGAAGGAAGCATTCGGGCGTGGCCCACCATGTATGCTACGTTATCCACCGTCTTTTTCATGGGATGTTAAGGCCCCGTTTGGCACAGCTCAGCTTCACTAGTGAAGCTGTTTTTTTTGTTTCAGCTTCACGAGCAGCTTCACCGGTGAAGCTAAAGCTGTTTTGGAAAACTATTTGGCAAAACGGCTTCACCAGCAGCTTCATGCATGACTGAGAGAGGGCAATTGTCCAAGATACCCCTGTCTACCTGACTTGTTCTAACATTTGGAGTTGTATGTTTGTATATGGTCATAAGAATTAAAAAATAATATATTTGAATGAGTATGAATTAAAAAATTAAAATAAAAAAAATAAAAAAATTAAAATCAGTGCGAATGGTAGAGAAGTGCGAACGGGAGGAGAGGAAACAGGCGTGGGGACTCAGTGGCAAAGTGCTGTAATTTCTGTCAACTACAAGGGCAGTGGGTTCCTAGAACTGCGAGCCTGAGGGAGAGAGCTGTGAAAAACTACTATTTTCAGCTTCACCCCACCCCATTCCCTTGTGAGAGCATGATTTAAGGAGCTTCATCCATGAAGCTGTTTGCAAAAAGGATGTTTGGCAAAAAAACATCTCACAACAGCTCATGAAGCTGTTGATGAAGCTGTACCAAACAGGGCCTAAATTTTTAAATTTGTTTCGTTAGCACTTTTTACATTTCTAATTTGTTTGGGATGTTTAATGATTTCCCCAATGCTGTTTGTTTGCTGAAGTTTGGTGTAGCTCAAGCAAATATGATGACATCGGAATGTAGATATTGCCAGTGTGTCTGCGAACTTCTCTTGATGCTCTGCCTCATCATCTCTAGCTGTATGTGCGAAGTGGTTCGTAGATTTGCGTTTGTTCCAATTGCTCTCGATTGCTCGTACCTTCGTTGTCACATCACGTGCACATGGTATGCTTGGTCTGGTGCGCCCATGCATGAATCAGGGTGGATGGAGGCTGTTTCGTTAACGTTCTTCTCCGTCCGTACCCATTAGCCACCATCAGCCACTACAACTATGCTCCGTAAAGCATTGTAACCTCTGTAACTTTTTCCTGTGGTAGATTGCAGAATATGTCTCTAATCCTTGTTATTTCACGTTAAACATGATGCGTCCTGCAGATAACCATCAGGTAGTCGCTATCTTTAGCTAGTTCTTTACAACATGATCATCTACGTTTTGTCATTCGATAATTTCGTCAGAGGTGCCTATTTTTGGCATCTGGATGGAGTGCTAATGGCAGGCCGCATATTTACTACCATTTTCTATGTTTTAAACGGGTGCTTAAAATGATAATCTTTATTAAACTGTCTCGAAATGAAGCTCTGCTCGTTTCAGTTTCTGGCTTTTGGGTTTTAATTTACTATTCTTTTATTTCGTTTTTTTACTTTCTGTGTCTTTTAGGGTTTTTTTTTTCTTTTTTTCCATATTGATACGTATTGATCGTGATGAATTTATTTATTTTTCTGTTTTTAATTTTTTAAATTTAATTATACCAAATAAACCAGAAGCCAAGAGCAATAAATCATCGCCAAGAGCAGGGCAAAAAAGTAAATCCATGAGATCCAAATAGGCGGAAAAAAGGGTAATAGCGAGTATAAGTAATAGCCACGAGAGCGAAAGTGGCTCCGTCACAAATCATTTTCACACGAAATGCTCTCCTCTTCCCCCTTAATTAACTCCCAGCCTATATAGCCTACTCGCTGCTAGTCCTACTACTTCCCATAGCTCGTAGGCATAGCCCAACCAAAGCTAGGCGCAGCAACCCAAGAAACAAACCAAAACACTCGCATTCACGTTAATGCCCCCCCTGCGCCAATGCGTCGCCGCTCCACCTCTGATCCGCCTCCTCCGAGATCTCGCCGCTCTCCTCCTCGCGGCCGTCGCCGTCGCCGACGATGGTTGGTGCCCTTCCCCTGTTCGAGTTCCCTAGAGCTCGTATTGGCCGCGGGGTTTGCTCGGGAGCAGAGATTTATCGGGGGGTGGTTTGGTTTGCTCGTGTTGGTACACCATTTTATCAAGCCTGCAAGTGCGCACTTTTTAGGGGGCTCGTGGTCTTTGTTTATGGTTTCCCTCTGCTATTGGCGGCGCCTAATCATGGTCTAGTACTAGATTAATCCCGGTCCTTGTTCTTAGCATCTCTCCTTCTTCCCCCTATCTACGAGGACACTTCCTGTTGTAGCAAGTCTACTTTTATTTTTAAATGCAGTTTTATTTGCTAGTATGTTTTCTGCTCTGTTTCGTCTGTAAATCAGTAAATGTGCTTTACTGCCTTATCTTGTTGTTGGAGATGAAGCTTTCATTCTGAAACGCTGCGCTATTTGTGGAAGCAAAGTAGCAAACCTTCTGGATGTGAAGATTCTTTTTAGTTGGAAACTTGTCTTTTTGGGCGTGTTTTCGGTGTTTGTTTGGTATGCATATCGAACTTTGGATCAATAAATAGAGATTTAAGCATTTGGAAACAGCTTTCGATTCCTCAGGATGCCGATTCTTTTGCTGCTGCTGTCGCGCCTAATAATCCGGTTTGCTTGTGCATGTTTTTCAGGGCGAACACTATTGGAGATCAAGAAGTCCTTCCGCAATGTCGACAACGTGCTGTATGATTGGTCCGGCGACGGGCGTCCCCGCGCTACTGCTCGTGGCGCGGCGTGCTCTGCGACAACGTCACCTTGGCCGTTGCGGCACTGTAAGAAGCTTTCTGCAGTGAAAATCTAACCTCTATTGCGGGCTGCAATGTGAGGTTACTGACGCGCGTTCATCTTTGCAACGTTAGCAACCTCTCTGGGCTCAGTATCGGGGGTGAAATCTCGCCGGCCATTGGGAATTTGAAAAGCGCCGTGTCAATGTATGATGGTACATCGTTTCCTGAAATAAAATGCTTTCAGAAGCCTGATACGCCTGCTGCTTAACTCGTTCTCCCTGCTTGTTCCCTTATATGTAGTGATTTGAAGTCGAATGAACTTTCCGGGCAGATCCCTGATGAGATTGGTGATTGTTCGTCGCTTAAAACGCTGTAAGTGGCTTCAGCTTTAGTTCGCCGTATTGTTTTGAGCTGTAGAAGTAACGCGTGTCCTTTTGATCAAGGGACTTGTCCTCTAACAACCTGGAAGGAGACGTACCCTTTTCCATATCTAAACTGAAGCGCCTTGAAAACTTGTAAGGCTTATTCTTATTGTGAAACTTGGTAAAAGGAAAGTGTTTCACATTGTTTCATTCACTGTGTGCCCTGCTGTCACTTGTATTCGTAGGATCTTGAAGAACAACCAGCTGGTGGGGGTGATCCCGTCGACACTCTCTCAGCTTCCGAATTTGAATATATTGTAAGTTACTGTTAAACTGTTCTGTGAGTTTATTTGGGTTAGTTCTAATGTGATATGTGCCCCAGGGACTTGGCTCAAAACAAGCTAAATGGCGAAATTCCAAGGTTAATCTATTGGAATGAGGTTCTTCAATACTTGTAAGTAGTCCTTAGCTTTGTTTCCCTAGCTTGCAAAAACAACTTTGATTTGGTTTAGTACTTTAACTGTCAGAATATCGAAGGGCCTAACAAATGCTAACCAAATTTAATTTATGTAACATTTATGGCTTAGATCAAATATTTATTCAAGATATGATGATTGTACGCACATAATGCACGGCTAGCAGGCCACCCTCAAAACAGGTTCAGATGTTCGCATCTAAATTTGTCATATTCATTAGGGGATTGCGAGGCAATAATTTAGAAGGAAACCTCTCTCCGGATATGTGCCAATTGACTGGCCTGTGGTATTTGTGAGTGCATTGCTTCCCTTCATTTCTCGTTAGTGTAACATGTTCTGTGCCCTTTATTCTGTTAACAGAGTCACTTTTGTTTGGCTCAGTGACGTGAAGAACAATAGCTTGACAGGTACAATACCAGAAACCATTGGGAATTGTACGAGCTTTCAGGTCTTGTATGTATATACATTCTACTCCCTTTGAATAATGCTGCTCATTTTTTAGCTTGTAAGGTTTCCTGATCTTTTGGTATTTTAGGGATTTGTCTTACAATCAGCTTACTGGAGAAATCCCATTCAACATTGGTTTCCTGCAAGTGGCTACATTGTATGTGGTAGTCATTTCACCAATAAAAACAGATGCTTAATTTGTCTTAACTAATACAAGTGATGACTTGAAATATCATGTACTATTTGTACCAGGTCTTTGCAAGGGAACAAGTTCTCTGGCCCTATTCCATCAGTGATTGGCCTTATGCAGGCGCTCGCAGTGCTGTAAGTTCAATGATAACTGTTATGCTTCTCTTGATTTATGACCACAGATGAATTACCTCGGCCCTTAAATGCGAGAAATTGGCGTTATTTTGAAATGATATTTTATTTTGCATTGATCCAGGGATCTGAGTTTCAACCAATTGTCTGGCCCAATACCATCTATACTGGGCAACTTGACATACACTGAAAAATTGTAAGCTTGCAAATTCTTTTTGTATCTATTTTATAATTGATTGATGCTCTTAGTTTTCACCGAGAGAAAACTCCCTTGTGAAATCTCTATTTTTTTAAATCACAAGAAGTTACTAATGTCACAGTATCTTGTACTGATAGATACCTGAAAGGCAATAGGCTAACTGGCTCAATACCACCAGAGCTTGGTAATATGTCGACACTTCATTACTTGTAAGTGTGTAACTTTGCATTTCTTTGTTTTGTGATAGTTAATTAGTTAAGAGTTCTGCACGGTATCTGATTTCAGGGAACTGAATGACAATCTGCTGACTGGGTTCATTCCACCCGAGCTTGGAAAACTCACAGGCTTGTTTGACTTGTAAGTACAATTCTGTTCATCCTTTAGTATATGATACCTACCTGGAATGCTAATTCAGTCACTGGTCCATGTCATTTGTTTATCACAGGAACCTTGCAAACAACAACCTTGAAGGACCAATCCCTGATAATATAAGCTCATGTGCAAATTTAATTAGCTTGTAAGTTTCATTTGTTTTCCTGAAGTTATATAGCATCTCTGGTGTCTGGATACTTAACCAGTTAGCTCTTGTAACAGCAATGCTTATGGCAATAAATTAAATGGGACCATTCCACGTTCATCGCACAAGCTTGAGAGCATGACTTATTTGTAAGTGGTTCCTACGATTTTAGATTCTATTGTGTTTAGAGTAGGCTGATTTTTTCTGCCAGCCAGCCATAAAAAAACGCTTCTAATCATATTGTCTAACGATTTGTGTTAGGAATCTGTCATCAAATTTTCTTAATGGAGCAATTCCCATTGAGCTAGCAAGAATGAAAAACTTAGACACACTGTAAGTTCCAGCAGTTAATTGGTAATTGTTCTTAAGCAAGTATTTTTATGTTATGATGTGATACATGAATATATATCTTTAGGGACTTATCCTGCAATGTGATTGCTGGTTCCATTCCCTCAGCTATTGGGAGCTTAGAACATCTTTTGCGACTGTAAGTCATATAACCTACCATTTTTTGTTGAAATTCTTGTATCTTGTCATGATAGCATTTTCTTATTTCTGTAGCAACTTGAGCAAGAATAATCTGGTTGGATACATTCCTGCTGAGTTTGGAACTTGAGGAGCATCATGGAGATGTAAGCACCTTGTCACCTATAGGTGCTCAAATATCAACTCTGTTCCTTTGAGTAATATGGGCACCTTTTTCTTTGTTTCAGTGATTTGTCCAATAACCACATTGGTGGCTTGATTCCTCAAGAGGTTGGAATGCTGCAAAATCTGATACTGTTGTAAGTACATGTTGGCTATGTGCTTTGATCCGCATCCTTTAAAATCTATAAACTAGTTTTGTACAGTTGAAAAAGGATGTCCCCAATGGACTACTTATTAATTTGTGTATTCCGTGCCGCTGCAGATTAATTTGCGTGTTTTTTTTTGTTCTTACAGAAAACTAGAAAGTAACAATATAACTGGGATATCTCTTCTCTTACTAACTGCTTCAGTCTCAATGTCTTGTAAGTTAAGACCTGCAGAACTATTTGAACTGTTTGTACATGTGTGGGTTTCACTCATAGCCTCTTTATTCTCGAGGGTTGCTCCAGAAACGTATCATACAACAATCTGGCTGGCGTTGTACCTACAGACAACAACTTTTCACGATTTTCACCTGACAGGTATTGTCTTCTGGTATTAATCGATCCCTTCGAAAATGTTTTTTACTTAATCCTTAGGCATCTTGATCCTAATTTATAGTCTGAACTTTCTTCAGCTTCTTGGGTAATCCTGGACTCTGTGGCTATTGGCTTGGTTCTTCATGCTATTCCTCCAGTCATGCGCAGAGATGTAAGTACAATGCTATCTTTATTAAGTTGCTCTGGAATATAACCTCACTACTAAAAACCTTCTAATACTCTTCCCTATGTTTTCTACTAAGCCTCAATCTCAAAGGCTGCTATTCTTGGTATTGCTGTCGGTGGGCTTGTTATCCTGTTGTTGATCCTAGTAGCTGCTTGCTGGCCGCACAGTCCACCTGCTTTCAAAGATGACTCTGTGAGCAAACAAGGTGATTCGTCTGCCAATGTCCCTATCTGCTGCTTTAACCTATCAATTTTATAGTTATTGGCAAGTATTGTGTCATCATACTGGACCTTGCAAATGATTAATACCTGTCTCAAACAATTGTACAGTCTTGGCTCTCAACTTGACAGATGCACTATTTGTTTGTTTATATGGATTTTAGTGTTATAATATTGTTATTTTCTGTGATAGATATTCATGCCGTAGCATGGAGCAATGTTCCTCCCAAGCTCGTGATCCTCCACATGAACATGGCCCTCCATGTATACGATGATATAATGAGGATGACTGAAAATTTGAGCGAAAAGTACATTATCGGGTATGGGGCATCAAGTACAGTTTACAAATGTGTACTGAAGAACTCCAAGCCAGTGGCAATAAAAAAGCTCTATGCTCACTACCCACAGAGCCTGAAGGAATTTGAGACTGAACTTGAGACTATTGGAAGTATCAAACACCGGAATCTTGTCAGCCTTCAGGGGTACTCGCTATCACCTGCTGGGAATCTTCTCTTCTACGATTATATGGAAAATGGCAGCCTCTGGGACGTTTTACATGGTATGTGCAGATTGCTGAGACATGGCACGCAGAGTGCATGTGGGGAAGTGCTGAAAACAGTTTAGTTCCACAGTGCTCAAAGTTAAAACGGCTGTTGTTCTTTTCGTTTTAGCCTTCACCTGTTCTGTCAGCAAACACCTGCTGGTCACTTTCCTATTAAGTTGTCTTTATGCCTTCTCTATTCTTTTGGATTAGGATGTTTCCATGGCATACAAATAGTTTGCGAAATTTCTGCAACTGCATCATAATTGGCAAATCTTTGTTGAATTTAGCAGGTTCATCCAAGAAGAAAAAACTCGATTGGGAGGCTAGGCTCCAGATTGCTCTTGGCACCGCCCAAGGTCTGGCTTATCTTCACCATGACTGCAGCCCACGGATAATTCACAGGGATGTAAAATCGAAGAATATCCTCCTAGACAAAGACTATGAGGCTCATCTTGCGGACTTCGGTATCGCCAAGAGCTTGTGCATCTCAAAGACCCACACATCAACCTACGTGATGGGCACAATTGGCTACATTGACCCTGAGTATGCACACACATCCCGCCTCAATGAGAAATCCGATGTATACAGCTACGGCATCGTCTTGCTCGAGTTGCTGACTGGCAAAATGCCAGTTGATAATGAGTGCAATCTTCAACACCTGGTAACTAATTTTCATTTGCATGCAATTGTTTAATTGAAAATTTCTTTCTTTCCTTCACCTTATATTGTTGGATTTTGAGGCTCAATAAGTGCACAATCATGGGCATTAGGTCTGTGTTCCTTCAAGGGGACCAGCAACATGAAACCTATCATGTGAGTAGATCTATGCGCACTGTGGTGGTGTGATTGATTGTAGGATGGTGAAAAGGCTCTATTATAATTTGCCAATGTCCCATAAAGCCTGCCATATTTGTCCCCTGCATTCAATCAATGTATTCATGTGGCTGAAAATTTGCAGGCAACACACCACTGTCAAAAACTGTAGCTAACTAGTACTTTCCACTTTGATCACTGATATGTCGGTCAGTCGGTAACTTAGCATAAACATTTATTTTTGAAATGAAATGCCAAAGTTGAGTTAAAATTGCTATTCTAGGACCTCTCAGTGCAAGGAACAGTGCAGCTGTGAATGGTTGAATTGTATGTTAAGCTTCCTGGTTTGCATGGAAGTTGTTATGCTCATTGGTTGTTCCCTTGCAGATCCTATCCAAAGCCGCAGACAACACGGTCATGGAGATGATCGACCCAGACATCGCCGACACATGCAAAGATCTTGGAGAGGTCAAGAGGGTGTTTCAGTTGGCTCTCCTTTGCAGCAAGAGGCAACCATCCGATCGACCGACGATGCATGAGGTTGTCCGAGTCCTGGACTACCTGATCTACCCAGACCCATCCCCAAAGCAGGCACAGCCACTGGCATCGCCTCACTCGTCCACTGTTCCGAGCTATATCAATGAGTATGTCAGCCTACGAGGAGGCAGTGCGCTCTCCTGCGCCAATTCGTCGAGCGCGTCCGACGCAGAGCTCTTCCTGAAGTTCGGCGAGGTGATATCACAGAACACAGACAGAATAGAGTGATCGTCTGATGGTTTCAGAATTCAGGCTGCAGCTTGTAGCATAAAGGTGTCTGGTGTCCTGATTCCTGAAAATAGCAGAGGGCATCGAATGTGTGTTCACTTCACTGTAAATATGTTGCTTCTGCTTTCTTTGTCCTTCTCTAGCTATGCCTCTCATTTTTTTTTTCCTCTTCTTCTTGCGATTCTTCTTGGGTTGGGATGATGTGAATTGTACTAAAAGAGTTTTGGGGTGGGTGTTTTGTTGGGGAACTTTAGTAAAGGAATGTTGTAGGATCGTCTGGCACAATCAGAGAAGGCTGAATAAATGTCTCTGTTTTTTGATATCTGAAAATAAATCTCAAACCAAAGAAAAACAATCTAAATTACCGAATGCAAATTTTGACTGCAAGCCGTTCAACCACTCGCTCGACCGCTCGCTACGATCGCTTTTACATGTAGTCAAAATCCCTCTCCGTTTGAAAAACTTTGGCCGCTCGAACGCTTCGTCGCTCGAACGAGTACAAACCAAAGACAACACTGTGCTTGTAGCACGCCAGATTACGATGCGTTAGCATGTCGCCGAAAACACAAAAAAACAATGCTCAGAAAAAATACACCACCGACGAACTTTCCTTGGAATAAATATAATATATTATTTCTGTATCATATTTGTGGCTACAAAGCGCCCTCACAATACCCCTAAAAACTCTCGCACAAAAAGCCTCGCAAAACCACAGCCAAAACACTTGGCATACCTCTACTTTTATATGTTAGAGCCTTAAACTGTATTCGACTCAAACACGAATATGAAATCATATCTCTTTCTTAAATCAAGGGACTCAAAACCTTTCTAACACAGGTTTTTACCAAATCTCTAATCATTTCCATTACTGACTCCTTCCATAACATTTTCAATCTCACCACGTGATGAAGCCTCCAGAAACGCACCTCCCGTAGCTCCATCTCGCATCATCAACCTCCGTGTAGAAGCCTCCAGGACCGCACTGCCCGTAGCTTCTCCACGCATCACCATTTTTGATCTCTATATACTCCAGCGTTAGCCCAACCATCTCGCGTGACATCCTCAACAGTCTAGACCTCAGATCTCCCTATTCTATTTCCAATACTCCTCATCACCTACCATGATCGTTTCCACACCATTCTGTACATGCAATGACCAAAGAAACGTTTTCTAGCACAGGTTCTCCACAACTTGACTATCATCAGCACACAGACACACTCACATCACCCTTGTCCATCCATAGACAAGAACAAAACTATACGCGACCATCAACTAGGTCGTCTTCAACCACACATTCCATCGCTTATTGCAAATCAGCTCAAGACAATTTCTTATGACCGCTAACTCAATGAATACTCCAAAATCACAAGTACTCAGAAAATACTATCACTCCGCTCGAAACACTCAGGGATACCATGCATCGCTACCAACCAAAACCATCGAGTACCGAGCGCCAAGTCTATGACTACCGATCAACTACCAATCACTGCACCATTGATCACCGAGCACCGAATATCACTGACAACCGCTCCGACCAGATCAGCCAACCATTGATCCAATACGAGTACTCAAGGTACTCGAAGATTGCAGGAATTAAAGCACTCATACTGACCATGAAGTCTATGAATACCGATCACGAAGCCTACAACAACCGATCATAAAGCCTTTGACCACCGAAGACAACAACAACAGACTGCAAAGTCTACAACTATAACAGCAATCCGCAAAGTCTACGACCATCAACTGCAAATCCTTCGACTATCAACTAATAAAATCTACGACTATCAAGTACCGACAAGATACTGTAGCTACGACCATAAAAAAGTACTATAGCTACCCTTACCTTCAGTGGTCATTCTGTCGTGGTCAAAGTCAAACATGGTCGAACTGCCATAGTAGATATTTCGTGGTCAACGTCAGATGTGGTCAAAGTAAAACATGGTCATAAATGACTCTGAATCGTAACCAACATGGTCGAAGTCTGATGAGGTTGAAACCTGACGTGGTCAAAGTCTGCCATCATTGAAAGCCATCGTGGTCGAAGTCTGCCATGGTCATTTAGCTGTACGGACCTCCAATGCCTCTCGAGTTCAGTCCGATGTTTCGATGTGTCTCGAAAGCCATTCAATACTCCAAAGCTACTCAAATACTATCCGATGCTGCTCGGACCCAATTGGACTGGTCCGAAACTACTTGAAGCAACCAAAAACACTCGGAGAAGACAAAAACACAGAAGCAGACTGAAACCACTTGAACTTGAAACCTTCGACCGTGATCGACCAAAACTTTCATAAATGCAAAATCCAAAGAAACCCAAATGTCAATTATTCATCATCACTTTATTTACAACCATCCACATGGTCCAACAAATGCAATTGGCATTGCTACTTTTACAGTGTCACTGAGTTGTTCAGGTGGAACATTCATTAGCAAAATGGTGTTGGTGATATTTCGGCTGTGACTTTTGTCTTATGTTTTTTAAATTTTGGTTGTTCATGTGAAACGGTATGAAGAAGGAAACTTCCCTTGTGATGGGCCTAGGAGAGGGGGAACATGTCAAGTATCCGTCTGGAAGAGGGGAACAATCATATGCGATTTTGGCTGGTATAATTGAACTTGGGATAGTGTCTATTACAATCGATCTGTAGATCTTGTCTTAAAAAGATACACCATTTAAAAACTAGTTATTTGTACAAAAAAGTGATAAATCAAAGCGGAGCGAACCCACCCAACATCCTTGTGGACGCATAGTCTGCTGAATAAGAGTATCGTTCAAGACTGGAGAGCTAGTCTAGATAGTGCGCGAACGGGTCTCTAGCCCAGTGGTTAGAGCACCTTAGTAGCACCCCCCAAGTCCTGGGTTCGAATCCCACGGGGCGAATTTCAGGTCTGAGGGTAAAAAAATCCCCTCGCCTGCTACCACACCAAAGCACAGGTCTAAGGCCCGGCCCAGGTCGTTGGTCGTTTCTCACGCGGGCAACGGTGCCCCTGTGTAAGGGTGGAGCAGGGGTTCGGGGGTTTTCTCGATCTGCGTGAGAGGATCTTCTCTTAAGCAAAAAATGCCCGGGGGTCGTCTTACCCCCCGCAGGTCGAGTTTTTTTAGTCTAGATAGTGCTTCTGCGGTTTGTCCGTGGCTGTCTATCCCAGTTCATGCCACTATGATTCCCTAATGTCTTCTAGTGACATATTACTAACTGTTGAGGAACCGTCGCTGATGAGTCCAGTTCGATCAATTCCTCCTATGCAAAAGGGATAGATCAAATATAGGTAATGTAAATAATAGATTGAACACACAAAGAGATAGGGGAAGAACTCCTGTCTTTCTTTATTGATTTTTTCTTCACAATGATACAAGTGATAGCTAATGGAATCCCCTATATATAGACTAGTGGTGAGGTGCCCACCATGGGCCAAAGCCTCAAGCCCAGGCCTAGGTTTCCGAACACTCCTCTTGGGCACTTATTCGACACGTTCATGCCTTATCAAAACTCCATAGAAGCCCAGTGAGAAAAATTTAGAGAAAGAGTACATGATACATGTTATGTTGTATTGCACGAATTGCCTCATTAAAAATCTTGGCCGATAAACTTCAGGAAAACTCGTCAAGGGAAAAAGAATACAATTCAACCAATTTCATTTAATCTACAAAATTTATTCTTTGGGTACTCAATTTCATGATCAAGTTTTAATAGTGAGCTTGAGAAAAATCTCCTCCTGAATTCTGCACTTCTCTAAGTCTCATCATTCCAATTTCACATACACATCTTTCAAGATTATATGTTGAAAGTGGCTTAGTGAATAAATCTGCAAGATTTTTATATAACTTAGTATGCAGTATCTTAATTTCATTAATCTTTTGCAATTCATGAGTATATAAGAACTTGAGGTTGATATGCTTTGTGAGATGACTCTTCACGTAGCCTATTTGCACTTATGCAACACAAACTGCATTATCTTCATAGATAATTGTGGGAGCTTGCATGATATTCAACCCACATGACTACTGGATGTGGTGAATCATTCATAGAAGCCAAGCACATTCTCGTGAGGCTTCGTATAGTGCTATGATTTTTGAGTGGTTCGTTGAAGTCGATATAAGACATTGCTTAGACGATTTTTATAAAATTGCGGTTCCACCACATAGGAATACATAGCCTTCTTGTGATCTAGCTGTATGCGGGTCTGATAGGTATCTAACATCTGCATAGCCAGTCATATTCAGGTCTTAATTCTTTCTATAGAATAGCCTAAGATATTTGCTTCCTTAGAGGTATCGAAAAATATCCTTTATTCTCTGCCAACGTTTTTTGGTAGGTTCTGCACTATATCTTATTAATAGGTTTACAACAAATGCAATATCCAGTCTAGTACACTTTGCTAAATACATAAGTGCTCCTATTACACTTAAGTATGAGAATTCCGGTCCCAAGACTTCCTCCCCCCTTACCTAGGTCAGTATGGATTCTTATCTTGCTGTAAAGATCTCCCGATCATCGGTACTTTAGATAGGTACACCTTTTTAAAGCCAAATCTTTCTAACACATTTTGAGTGTATGCAGATTGATGCACTAATATCCCTTTAGGGTATGCTCAAATTGTAAACCTAAGCAATATTTGGTTTTACCCAAATATTTCATTTCGAACTCTAACTCCAGGTAAGAGCTTACTTCCTTTATATCTTTCAGGGTTATGATGATATTCAGATCATCTACATATACTGAGATTATAAAAAATCCATTTCAGGATCGTAATACAAGGACAATACTCATTGTTCGTATAGCCTTTCTTATATAGAAGTTGCTTAAGCAATTATATCACATCCTGCCTGATTGCTTAAGTTCATACAATGATTTTCTGAGTTTCACACTGTATAGGCTTCTATTTGCTTTGTCTTGGTTTGGGACAGGGATGTCTTCAGGCACCTTCATATAAATGTCCAAATCCAAGTTTCCATAAAGGTATGTCGTTATCACATCCATCGAGTCTGTCGCCTCGACACGCGAGTCACGCATTGTAGTCGTGCTGATAACGTATTGAGAAACTATCGCAGGAAAGTCCAGTTCGATCTATTTCTCCTATGCAAAAGGGGTTGATCAAACACATGTAATGCAAATAATAGATTGAACACACAGAGAGATAGGGGAAGAACTCCTGTATTTTTTTTATTGCCTTTTCCTTCACAAAGATGTAAGCGATAGCCAATGAGATCCTCTATATATAGACTAGTGGTGAGGTGCCCACCATAGACCAAGACCTCAGGCCTAGCCCCGGGTTTCCCAACACTAACAACTAACCAAGCACTACGTGGTTAGTTATGTTACTATATCACTAGCCACTAGTGCTATAATTTCCCCCTTCGTTGAATGAATGTCCCACTCCAAGCAGATTCAATTTTTAGGTTTTTTTGTTTTGGCTTATTTAAATTAGAAACTATTTTGAAAGCGTTGACTTCTAATTTTAGCTTATTTTACCTTTTTCAACTTTTTTATCTTTCCTTTTTTCCAAATCCTTTGCATTATCTCTGATGATATAATGATTTTTCTTTTTTTTCCATTTTTAATTAAATGACATAAAAAAGTTATAGCAACTATAGTATAATTTCAGCTAAAAACTAAACAGACAGAGTCATAAGTCAAGAGCTTAAGTTTTATGAAGCAGACCCGAATCAAGGGCCATGGATCTGGGTTTTTTGGTGGTTTATGCCTTTTTTCACTGTTTAGCATTGTAGTTAGTTTATTTTGTAATGTAACTGTTGGTAGCTTTTGATGTAATTAAATTTTAAAAATAAAAATAGAAAAATATGTTAGCACATCACGGATAATACAAAGGAATACGAAAAAAGATAAAAAAAAAAAAAAAAGTTAAAATACCAAAAAAAGATTAAATTAAAAACTAGAATCTAAAAGCTAAAAGTCGAACGGAAAAACCCATAATGAGTAAGGCCTAAGGCCCGCGCAGGAAGGCAGGGCGGGGTGGTGAATTTCTCGTGACAGCGGGCGCATAGAGTAACAGTTCAGCGTAAAATTTTTGCTTTTTAGCCCAAAATTTGAAAGTTTTTTACATATGGACCCCTGGAGAAAAGATTTACAAAAATGTACCCTTACCACGGCGCCAAAGTATATGGCGCTCACGGTACACATCTCGGCGCCATATGCTTTGGCGCCGTGAGTGGACACGTAGGATCCACGGTGGCACAGCTCGGCGCCAAAGCACATGGCGCCGAGATGTGCACAAACGGCGCTAACGGCCGCGGCGCCGTGCTCTGGGACTTAAGCCCGAGCACGGCCCCCCGGCCCCCCACCCCTTCACTCTGTTCAGCCCTTTGCCGAGAGAAACCGCCACCGCCATTCCCTTCCCCCTCAAAATCTACTCAAATCCAACCGTTTTTTCGCGATTTTGCCTCTAAATCGAGTAAGCAAGGTGAACCCCCTCCTTTCCCTTGATTTTATGCAATAAATATGGATTATTTGAGGTACATTTCGTGTGGGAAGATTTGAAACCCTAGATGAAATTAGTTCAATTTGACTCGGTTTTAGGTTGGATTTTCAATATATATGCGTAATGTAAGAGTAGTAATGTGTATAGATTCGTTTTTAGGGTTTGATTTTTAGAAATACATATGTTTTTAGAGTTTGATTTGTAGAAATACATATATTTTTAGGGTTTGATTTATAAATACATATATTTTTAGGGTTTGATTTGAGCGAGATTGATGAATGTTTAGATTTAGGGTTTGATTTAGAAATACTCATATTTTTAGGGTTTGGTTTGAGCGAGATTGATGAATATTTTGAAATACATATGCTTTTAGGGTCCATTTTAGAAATATATATGTTTTTAGGGTCCATTTTAGAAATACATATGTTTTTAGGGTTTGATTTAGAAATGCATATGTTCTTAGAAATACATATGTTTTTAGGGTTGGATTTAGAAATAGATATGTTTTTAGGGTTTGATTTGAGCGAGATTGATGAAAGTTTAGATTTAGGGTTTGATTTACAAATACATGTTTTTAGGGTTTGATTTGAGCGAGATTGATTAATGTTTAGATTTAGGATTTGATTTAGAAATACACATGTTTTTAGGGTTTGGTTTGAGTGAGATTGATGAATGTTTAGAAATATATATGTTTTTAGGGTCCATTTTAGAATATATATATATATTTTATATTATTTTAGAAATACATATTTTTTAGGGTTTGATTTAGAAATACAAATGTTTTTAGGGTTTGATTTGAGAGAGATTGATGAGAAATACATAGTTTAGAGTTTGATTTGAAATACATATGTTTTTAGGGTTTGATTTGAGCGAGATTGATGAATATTTAGAAATACATATGTTTTTACGATTTTTTGTTATTCTTATCATTAACGTATTTTTGAATGCACAGGATGGCGAGGTATCGGCTGCTAGAAGAGTTCTACGAGAGGGAGCACCGCGGCAGGCTCACGGAGGACGGCCAGGTACGTGTGTTGTCGAAATATACATGTGTTTTCATCACGCAGCTAACTTTTATAGCAATTTTCAGGAACTTCACATACTTCGTTGTCGAACCCATGATGGGTTCCACTTGATGCAATACGACGACCGCTATACCCCACTGCTTCGCCGTGCTGGGCTTCACACGGTCGCCAACCTAGTACGACGGGGCATGCCGGTCTTTAACCCCGCAGCTTTGACCGCACTCGTCGACAGGTGCATTTTTCTATTGGGTCCGTTTGTTTTCGTTTTTATATTCTTACGTACGTAACTAATTCTTTTCTCCGTGTACTATTAATAGGTGGAGGCCAGAGACTCACACGTTCCACCTTCCGTGTGGGGAGATGACTGTCACGCTGCAGGACGTGGCGATGATTCTTGGACTTCCCATTAGGGGACAGCCGGTGGTCGGTCCGGCGGTGTCTGAGGGCTGGAGGGCACGTGTGGAGGCCTTTCTGGGCACGGCATTGCCTCCTGTCCCAGATAATGTCAGGCGAGGCCGCGTCTCGGGGGTCCACATTAGATGGTTGCGGGATACATTTGGTGAATGCCCTGCGGCCGCGGACGACGCCATGGTGACCTACTACTGCCGCGCTTGGGTCCTCCACATGTTCGGGGCCGTGCTTTTCCCGGACGTCACGGGGGACGCCGCTTCGTGGATGTACATCCACTGCCTCCAGGACTGGGGCGACGCTGGACAGCTCAGCTGGGGTTCGGCGGTCCTCGCGTTCCTCTACCGCTAGCTTTGCGAGGCCTGCAGACGCACGGCGCCCACGTCGACGCTCGGTGGCTGCGTTTTCCTCCTGCAGGTGTGGATGTGGACACGCATTCCTGTGGGACGCCCTCGAGTGTTCCAGGCGCAGCCTTGGCGTCCGCTGCAGCCTCGTCGTCACACGTCGGCACGCGCCAGTCCACGAGGAGCTCGTCACGCACTCCGACTTTCAGTCAGGGCGATGACGACGACGACGACGAGGCGGAGCAGGATGACGAGGAGGTGGAGCACGAGGACGAGGAGGCATCTACCCACGACGAGATTGGGATGTCGCAGATGCCCGACGCACCATCTACTCATGCTTCCCAGCGGCCTCGTCGTTTGGCCCGTCCCCCGAGCACGTACACTCCAGGGTCTGATGCCCTGGCCAAGGGTAAGGGAAAGGCCAAGAGGCAGTGACTTATTGATGTTTTCAAACTTTTGACAGTTATGTGATATTTTGAGACTTTTGATACTTATGTGATGTTATGTAATATTTTGAGACTATTGATAATTATGCGATATTGTCATTTGCGTTTTCAGATGTTTTATATGTGAATGTATATGTTTGCTGTTTTGTATATGTATGCGCATATGTTTTGCAAAAAAACAGCAAAGCTTGCTGTTTTCTGCTGGTGTAGCCAGCACGGTGCCAAACCTGCTGACGCCGCATATCGACATCACGGCGCCAAAGCTTCTGGCGCCGCATGAGCACATACGGCGCCAAACTGTTTGGCGCCGTGATATGCGGCCTTGTCGAAAACGGTCTAAGTCCCAGAGCACGGCGCCACGGACGTTAGCGCCGTTTGTGCACATCTCGGCGCCATGTGCTTTGGCGCCGAGCTGTGCCACCGTGGATCCTACGTGTCCACTCACGGCGCCAAAGCATATGGCGCCGTGATGTATACCGTGGGCGCCATGTACTTTGGCGTCGTGGTAAGGGTCTATTTTTGCAAATCTTTTTTCCAGGGGTCCATATGTAAAAAACTTTCAAATTTTGAGCTAAAAAACAAAAAAAAATCCGGTTCAGCGGACCAGGCACGGAGCGAATGGGAAGCGAAGTGCTGCCTTTGGTGTGAAGGGAAAGAAGATCCTGGCGCGGTGCCGCGGTGGCGCTCCCCGCACGGACGCAGCTTTTCATGCGGTTTTGCTGTGACGGTACAGAGTTTTGCTGTGACGGTACAGAGGCTCGTCCGCGCCGAGCCCAAGGTCCAACCGCCCATGCTGCAGCTACCCTCCTTGTGTCTTCCAGCCCCTAGGCTACGCAACAGCCCAACGTAAACTTTTCTGTTGTGCTAAAGACTCGGCCCAGCAAACCAAATGGTAGTATTGGGCATTTGGACCCTACTTTGGGTTCGAAGACAAACAATCACAGTAGTATTTGCTCGACCTTTTGGGCCTTCATGCAAATACTCTGTACGTTTTATCAGATCATAGTGTTCGTCGAGTTCTCACCCTCACAGAAACATGGTTCTCCCCTGAACGTTCACATGGTTTTTCTTGTTTGAAAAGAACTGTATACACCGTGAAGGGACGGTTCCCAAAACAAGGAAAAACTTACCCAGCAAGGGAAGGAAACGAAAAGGATGTACAAAAAGAAAAAGTTTTCCTTAGTGTGCACAGCTTCCCCCAAATAATCCACGTACACCGCACGCAAGCTCGTGGACCGAGCCAAGGCACCGTCGCGCGGGCCACGTGGAGGTCGTCTTCGGTACGGTGGGCCCCAAGATCAGTGGCACATGGTCGCATCGTTCCCGTGCACCAGGCGTAGCCAGATGTTCCTGCGTCTGACGTGGCTTCCCCGGCTCGGTCCTAGAGGCCAGGACAAGCCGTGCCTCGTGAACCCACTGAACTTGCGAGGGCAAAAACGTAAATTCGCTATATGGCAATAGAATAGTAATTGTCAGGTTTCAAAGGCCTCGTAAAAGCAGCGGCCCGGTGACGAGCGAATCGCGGCGCGTTTGGTGGGCCCGGTTTTTAAACTTCCCTTTCCGGTGCATCTGGGCCATCAGATTGAGCAACCGTGTCCCGATCGGACGGTCAAAGTGAAGCACGTGTAGCTTCGGGTAGATAGATGCTGTTCTTTATATAAAACCCCCTGAATTTTGACATATACTGCTTTCCCATGTTTGCAGTTCGAACGATGAGCGAACATACGTTTAGCCCCATTCTTAGCTTCTAAAGAAGCGAACTATGTAAACGGGATTTCTTGTTAATTTTTTAAAATGGTTTATGAGGACAGTTTTTTTAAGTAATTTACAATTATTCAATTTATTCGCATAAACACTCATGTTATAACTAAAAACTATTAGCCACAACCGAAAAGAATCTATTCTTTTATCTGGCCTAAGTGAACATTGAGAAAGCCCACGCTGTGTATTTGTAAATAATTTGTTGGGGTGCTTTCGGTTACTAAATCTTTCTTGGTTGGAGTATACCGTTGTTACATTCCTAATGTACCCCCTCATATGAGATCATCTCATATTGGGGGATCTTTTTTGGACGGTGATTTAGGACTGTGATTTATTAGTCTAATAAATAGTTATCAGTAAAAGAAGTCGAAGCCAAAAGTTGCCTGAAAAACCAAAAAAAATAGAGCCATTGGATGTCTTCGCCCAATTTTGTTATTGAACCACTAGATCACATGTGACCCCGATAACCAATGGACTAATCTGATTAATGTTTTGTGCTTTTAGTTACAACTTTTCATAAGAACAATCTATGTTGTAAACATTGAATTTTGCAACACAAGCACATTCCTTGGGGGGCAAACATCACAGGACACTTGAAACACCCCAGAATTTTCAATTTTTTAAAAAAAATTATGAATTTTTCTTGATTTATCTTTTCTTTCCCAATTTGGAAAGTATCAATGAAATTGCGCTTTCCCTTTCTGGCATCTACGCCTTCGCTCCTCCCCTGGCGCCCTCACGCGCGCGCGCCTCTCTTCTTCTTCCCGGAGAAGCCACTGTGCACATGGCGCCTCCCTCGCCACGAAGTTGCGGCGCCGCTCCATCATCACGCAGCGACCTCCCGGAGCTGAGGCCCCACCTCCCAGCCACTCACCTCTGCGCCTCCCCTCGCTCAACGCGCCGGCGTCTGCGCACAATTCCCGCCACCACTACAGCTCACCTCCTTCGCGCGGTTTCTCCTCTCGGGTTAACCAACGGTACCTGGGGCAGAGCATCCGCAGAGCAGCAGGGACACCTCCCTCTCATAGCCTCTGCGCCGTCCCAGTGCATCCCCTCTCCCCGCACAGCGTGAACTGAACGCGACCCCGGAAATATCTCAGGGACAACCGAGCTACGCAGGAGATAAAGCCCCATTTGCAGTTCCTTGCGGCTCCTAGCAACCTCACAAACCCCCTCCACCAGTTAATTGAGCTCTCATCGCCTCTGCCACCGGAAATCGCCGCCCCTGAGTCCGGTGAGCCCTAACCGCAATCCTTTGATTTTGTCCACCATTTTTCGATTCCAGGCTCTCACATGATCTTCATTGTCTCTGGAACATGTTGGTACACTCGCTGGAGCGGAAGCATTTGCCTAGCATCTTGGCGGCGGAAGCCGCCGTCGACCGAAGGATCCTCACCGTGGCCAGCTCGCCTGAGTTTTCCCCGAGCTGCGCCGTCACCTCCAATAGCCTCCTAGTGCTCTGTAGATGGTGAAAACACAGCCGTTTAGGTCTAAAGTCCACCGGAGCCTCCTAGCGCCGCCGTGGAGGCCGCTACCTTTCCGGCCGCCGCTAGCCACGGTTGTCTTTCCACTCACCCACCCAGATGCTAAAATGGATTCCCGAGCCCACAAAGTACACTCTGTGAAACCCATTCCACTCCCGATGCCCGGACGCCGCCGCTTCACCAAGAATGGCGGGCTCTGTTTTGCCGTCCGGGAGCCGTCCAGAGGTTGAAGACGACTCCCGGGGGCGACGCGGCCGTATCGGGAGCGTCCGTGCCCGTAGTGGTCAACCGTCCAGATCGGTTCAACTGGAGCCGTTCATCCGTTGCCGTCTCCCCATCCAACTGCCACATCCGGGAAATCTAGCCCGTCGGTGCCGGGCGCGCGTCGCCCATCGGGCGGACGAGCGCGTGAGCGCTAGGCTTTGCCCGCATGCGCGCGTGGGCTGCGGCCTGCTCAGCCGAGCGCTCGGGCCGGGCCGCCAACCGGTTTGCCGTGCGGGAGAAGAGGTCGGCCGGGCCGCACTGTTGCTCGGGCCGAGCCCAACACTGTGCAATACTGTTCATGTATTTTAAGAAAATCCAGAAAAATCTCCAAAAATTCTAGAAAAATCCAAAAATCCCAAAAATACCCAAAATACCTCATTTTGACTAGAAAATATTCTAGATTCAAATCTAGGGTCCATCAATTTAAATTCAAATTTATATATATATATTCAAATATCTCCATTTTGTCAAACCCAATCTCCATAAATTCAATTTCCACAAATTCGAATTTTAGTAATTTAAATTTCCCCCCTTCCAGTAAAATCAATTGCAAATAAATTCAAACCTTTCATTTAGCCAATTTAAATCTTGATAAAATCTAAATCCACCCAATTCAAAAGTCGACCATCCAATACCAAATGTCTATCTTTTATTCCCAAAAATCCGTCCAACATATATATACCTCTTCTAATCACCCTGAACCTATTTTGTCCAAATCTCGCCATGTCCACCTATCAAACCTCGTTGAATCTCGATCTTCCGACCCAACCTATTTCTTTTTATACTCTTTCTTGTTTTAAATTGGATTTTGTTCCCAGCTTGCATTCTGCAAAGCAGGAACTAATGGGTATTCGTTTTCTGCGCTAGTGAACGGACCAAGCGAAGTGGTCAACCGAAGAACAGCACAGTTCGAAGCTGATCAAGAGCAACGGAAAGAAGGCAAGTCACATGTTTTTGATCATGTTGAATCCCATGACATGCCTATTATCTAAGTAATGTAGTTTCATTTTGAATATTTGTGAAATGCTATTTGTTTAACATGAAATGTTTAGAATGACATGCTATTTAGATAAGTCCTACCACTAATAAAAGCCCTGTTTACTTTGATGGCCATATTCACCTTGACAACCTTAGTAATTATTGAAGTATTGTATAAATGTATGTTACCATCATCTCATTCAACATTACACACTACTAAGTGACTTTGGCCGTTGGCCAGTAGGTTTGAAAAACCCCAGACTTAGGGTAGGGTGGTATGGGACGCCGTACCCTAGGCTGGTAATGCTGATGTACAGGGTGGGGTAAAGGTGTTGCGCGAAGCCGTGCGGCGGATTTCGCCCATCGCTTTACCCTTCAACATGTACGGCTATTAAGGTTTGAGCCGTGGGCTAGTAGATTTGGAAAAACCCAATCTAGGGTGAGCGTGCCCTAGAGCGGAGGTGCCGTGTGCACAGTTAAGGTAAGGGTGTTGTGGGGGACCGTGTGGTGGTTTTCGCCCACCGCTTTACCCTGAGATGGAGGTTGCGGACCTCAGGAAAAATATAAGGATAAGAACCTTGTGCTAAGTGAAAGACACAGTGATCGCCCAACCACAAGTGTTGATACGTCAACCCTGGTCTAGTAGCTGCTCAAATTCGATTGAACCTCTACAGACGCAGTTTGGAGGCACCGTGCGAGTCCATACGGAAGGGGCTAAGAAGGGCCGTATGGAAGTGGATTATTTTATTTGAGTAATCTGACCGATCGATCTGAACTTCGATCATTTGTTATATGAGCCGCACAATAGTAGGCTAAGGTAAGTCAGGAGTTGCCTGAGCTTACTGGGAGGTCTACTAGGTAGAGGCAATATAAAGAATTGAGCAGCGAAAAAGCCATGTTTTCTTAATATCAGACGTGGAATTAAGAAATCTTGTGGGTAAAGCAGGGCAAGCTCTGCAGAGTGAAATAAATGGTATTCGAATACGCCGTGCTTCCGGTTAATGAAGCTGTGTTAATTGGGTGATTCCAACAACGAGGCATAAGTAGTGATTCTGATGTTGTTAATTTGAGTAATAATGAGATTTTATCTGATAACAGAAAACCCCCTGATCTTAAGGAACAATTGTTTTAAAAGTTTTATTTGTTTGCAAATAAAATTTCATCCACCTCTTAATAAAACACTATACTCCCTTCCCTTGTGAATCCTGGCATATAGTTATATATTATTTTCCACATGTGATTTGCTGAGTACGGGGTCGGAGTACTCAGGCTTGCAAAATCCCCCCCCCCCACAGATACCAGAAGAAAAGAAGATGCCGCGAGTGTTCGTGTTAGGGTTACGTCTGCACTCAAGTGTTCCTGTGGAGTTTTCTTCGGCTCTTTGTATGTAAGTTAAGCTTTGGGCTTGGACGCCCATATTGTTATTAAAATTGGCCAATTAGGTCTTATTTCAATTAAATTAACTTGTTTTAATTGTTCGTGAGCAGGCTTGATACACTGTTAAGCCGCAACAGAACTCCTGGGTTGTTGCGGGATTGGTAAGACATCCCTGTTCCCAAAAACGGGGGCGTTACAACACTTGTGATCCATATTACCAGTTCATGTCTCCTGTTGCCTAAGGAGTTTTGTTTGGCTGGTTTCAAATACAATAATTCTATTGATACCCTGTTTGGATCCTACAATCGCATAACTGAATTTGAGATTCCTAACCTAGCATTCCATTAAACCAAAGTAATAGCAAAAAATTGCTTGCCACTAGAAATACATTTGATGGGACTGAACTTGGCCAAACCATGAGTGTGCTAGGATCCATCGCAGCATCAAAACCAGCCAACAAAATGGGCTACCTTATTACAAGAGAAAGGGGCATAAAAAAACCTTGAACTCGAGAAAATTACAAAGCAAATGAATTTGGCTTCCCTAAACAACACACCAATGTTTGAAAGATCATGATCCGTGCTGTCCAGAGTCGACTTCAAATTCAAAGGATCGGTTTCAACTTCAATTCTCCCCTTCCTGCCATTGCGGCAAATTGCAAATCTTGACGATAGGCCTCCCTCACATTGAAAAGCATCTTGCATTTGACAAACTACGTAAAACCTGCTGCATGTACATGCAGTGGCGGACCTAGGATTTTATCAAAGGGTATGCCGCACCAAAATTTTCATATGCAATTCGGTAAAACCATTTGCCAATTCGGTAAATAATTGTAAAATTTGCACCGTAATTCGGTATACAGGCACTAAATAATATGATAAGTTTTAAATTCAAGGATTAAGTTGGAAACTTGCACAAATTACAATATAAATAGTTCAAACACCATACTAATAGTCTCAAATATATATCAAAGAGACTTACAATACTACTTGTCTGACTTTTTTGGCCTACGCTTTCTAAAGGACATAAAAATCTTGATTATATCATCTTCATCCACTTCAAAGATTGGATCTATGATGTCGATTCTAAGGAAGTTCATACGTTCAGCAAGTAGGTTTCTTGCTTTGTGATATCCTTCCCCATTGGCATCCAAGGTTAAATCAAGAAAGAGGCATCATTTGTTAAATTAAGCTGCACAGCCCCAAGCTAATTCAAAAAATGAACAAGTAAGCTCTACGGTCTAATTTGCTAAAATTAAAATCAGGATATGGCTAACAGCATAACTTGCTAATTGCGTAAATTAATCAAAATCAATTTTGCCTGCTGCCTTGTTTCAATTGACAGGATTAATGCCGGCAAAAACTGCATCAAACGCAGAGAAATCTCCACTTCAATTTCTTCCATCCAAATTAACCAGTTCATCACCTACAACTTGTAAAACACGGACTAAAAGAACAGAAATCAAGAATCATTTAACGGCTCCAAACTAGCCACGACGGGTTGTTTCCTAGTAATGGGGGCCGAAAAATAGAAGGCAAAGCACCGGAAGGCACCTTGGGCTTGCCCCGGCGGCGTCTGCGGCGACAGCGATGACGGCGCGGCACCCATGGCGCGAACGGTGGCTCGCCTGTACCTGCCGCAGGTCCACGCCCCCCGGGACGCGCTAAGGGAAGGGCAGCAGCGGCCGGGAGGACCGGAGGAAGAAGGACAGGTCGGGCGCCCGCGTTCTGGACGAGACCACGGTAGCAGTAGGCACTGAGTTTGGCTGCCGCTGGGCCCCAGGGTATGCTGTGGCCCACCCGGCATACCCTGTGGGTCCGCCCCTGTGTACATGGCCATAAGCATTTGGTACACAATTCCAGAAAAAGAACAAGGAATTTTGCGCAATTCATACACAATTCCTTTAGAAAAACTACCAAAATCTTCCAGAGAAGAACAAGGAATTTTGTGCGATACGCATACAATTCCTTTAGAAAGAACTACCAAAATCTTCTATTCAGAATAATCCCATAATTTCTCTCAAAAAGAATAAGCCCATAATGCCTTTTAGTTAGAGTAAATTTCAAAGAACTACACATATGTTACTCTATTACTCAAGGAACTACAACATTTGTGACCCATCTCATTAACCTACAACTATTTTGCACCTTTGTACTACATAGCTACAGTCTATTGGCTCAGACGGTTGCTGTCACTTCAGGCACACAAGTCAAATGAGTCTTGCTAAAACAAGACTACACGTTAGCTCGTGTGGCGAACTGTGGCCCTAGGGGGCCACGTTAGCAGGCCAGCGTGGCCAAGGAGCGGGCTAGGCGGGCCAACTACACCTACGGGCTGGGAATTGAACCAAAGGTAGCTCGCTCTATCAGTCTCCTCATGCTGACCAGGGCAATAGAGAGAGATGCCATGCATGCATGCTCCAAAACCTTGGGCAATTCTACGGGAGGAGGTCGACCATGATGATGATTTGAGTTTTGGTTGTTATCGTACCTCGGTGAAAGGTTAGTCACCGCAATGTTACTGTGAGGTGTTTGAATTTTGGAATGTTTGGGTGGATTTTCTAGTTGGGGGAAAACATGGATTGGGGTTTGATTGGAGAGTAAGGTTGTAATGGTTGAAACTCATACATAATCATTGTAGCCTATGACTCAGGTTTGCGAATGTTTTCTACAAACATGAAGAGTCCATGTACGTATACCTTGTGCCAGAACTTCAAAAGTGCGCAAATGTCTTTTGCAACTTATTGAGAATCATGGTTTGATCCTTGTGTGTATTATACTATAATTTATAAATGTGTTTTGCAAAACTTATTGAAGTATATGCACTTATCAGAAAAATCAGAACTACCACTGTGTATCTTACAGTACTACCCTTAGGCGGAACTTCCGAATCTATGTGAGCAGTCCAACCTGAGAGTGGTACTACCGGCTCTGTGTGAGCGGCACTATTGGGTTGCGAAACGATCGCTTGTGTAGCGGTATAATTTTTTCTAGAGAGACACTTTTTTGGGAGTCTTCTCCTCCCTAGTGAGACTGGTAGTTCCTCACGTGTGGAACGATACTATTGAAAAATAGTAGTATTGGACTTTGTGTGGTGAAACTACCGGATTTGCTAAGTAACGGCTAATTTTCTGACATTACTGAGGGGGAGCGGTAGTACTGAAGTTTTGCTAGCGGTACTATCGAAAATCCTGTTTCTCTATTCAACGGTTAGTTTGAGGTGTGGGGTATAAATACTCCCTTATGGCCAGGTAGGGTAAGACTTTTGACACTTTATTTCACTCTCTTGAGGTAGTGTGAGATTCTCCTCTCAATTGTATATGTGTTGCACCTTGTGAGCAAGAAAAAAGACTCTAGATTGCATGTATTTATCTAGAGGTGGATTTCGTATTCACTTGAGTTTGTGCATTCATTGCACGTGGTGAGAGTCAAACAAGGGGTTTGACTTATTACTCCTGGAGGTTGCTGACTCCTAGACGGCATTGGAGGCGTCGTTGAAAGATCAAGCTTCATTTAAGTTGATTTTGGTGATAATGATAAAAACTATTATGAGATTTTGGTGATAATGACAAATGCATTTGTGAGACTAATCTTGTCTATTGATTGTGATATTACTTAGACTCATTTGGATGAAAATGTGAAAACTATAAGAGTTATGCATTCGAAATCACATTCTCATATATTAGTGCATTCTTTGGATTGAAAATATAAATTGAACTCCACAAATAGTCCAAAATGAATATGTGCATATGTCTTCATTATACATACTTATATGCACACATTTAGGAGGAGTTCACTCTATGTTGTGATGTTTCATAAGTATCGATCTATGTTTTGTTTAATATGCATACTTAGGATCTTTAACATCCATTGAGTATATATACCTTGTGTAGTTTGTATATACTCATTTGCAATCGGGTTGTCATCTAACTTCTCCATAATGTGTTAATGGCTAAATGATTAATGACAACGGATAAATAAGCTTTGCTTAAAAAGCTTATCTTGAAGTATACAATTGTTATGTAAATGTTGCATACGCAAAAATCAATCTTTATCTCATTGTTTGTTGAGTTTGTCATTAATTATCAAAAAGGAAAGATTGTAGAATTTAGACCCTCCATTATGAGTTAATGGTGAAGTTTGGTAATTGATGACAATTATTTTGTGGACTAACATCTTCCATGAGTTGGATAAATAAGTTAGGTTCCACAGATGAGGATGACTTAGAATAACAATCATTGAGTCTAGATGGAAGATGGCTTCATGTGTTGAAGGCTATTAAGAAGAAGATGTATCATGAGTTGATGCATGTGCAAGAGGAGATGATCATGTGTTGATCATCAAGTTAAGTGAGGACCATCATAAGTTGATGTTGAAATAAAGGATACATCATGAGTTGATACATATCAAGACAATGACCTAAGACAAATGTTTCATTAGTTTGGGCTAAGGATGTGTTCCTAGTCTTTTAAAGGTCTTGGTGTTTAGTTGGAAGACCAGATTGCTAGTATAGATTGCCGTACTATTAAGAGGGGTCATGTCTAGTAGTTTGAGTCCCGTCATGAGTTGATAGCTCAACCTCACCTCTTATAGCTCATATTGACATGAGGCTTGTATTTGCAAATGTGTTTTACAAATAATTAAAACTCGTGTGTTGAATCCTTCTAATATGGGACTATGCATTACAAATGTGTTTTGTAAGTATTTGAAATCATTGTTTTCATTTTTGTGATATGAGACTTATATTTACAAATATGTTTTGCAAATGGTTGAAGCTCATATTTAATCCTTGTGTTATTATTCTAAAAGTATGCAAATGCGTTTTGCAATTTATTGGGAATCATGTTTGGTACTTGTATGCATGTTACTAAAGTTTGCAAGTGCGTTTTGCAAAATTTGGTGAAGTATCTGCATTTCTCAGTACAATCAGAACTATCGTAGTATAACCTGTGGTACTACCGCGGACCGGAACTACTGACGTTATAATCACGGAACTACCGCATACGTTGGTGGTTGGAGACCTGTATGGTCAAAGATCAAGTGGTTAAGAACCAGAGTGGTCGAGCCCAGGTGGTCGAAGACCTGTATGGTCAAAGACCAGAGTGGTCGAGCCTAGGTGGTCGAAAACCTGTGTGGTCGAAGACCAGAGTAGTCAAACTGACTTGATCGAGTCAACATGGTCAAAACCGACGTGATCGAGATCTGTGTGATCGATATCACTGTGGTCGGAATCGACGTGATCATAGGCCTTCATGGTCGTAAACCAGCGCGGTTGGAATCAATGTAGTTGTAGGCCTTCGTGGAACCAGCGTGGTAGAACCAACGTGGTCGAACCGGTGTGGTTGAGACCTATGTGGTCATAAATCGACGTGGTCGAAACAACATGATTAAAACAACGTAGTCGAAGATCGACAAGGAGGTCAGAGATCTATGTGATCAAAGATTGACGTAGTCGAGGATCGATATGGTCGATGTGGTTGAGACCTGAGTGGTCGAAACCAACATGGTTGTAGACCAGCATAGTCGGAGACCTATGTGATCGATTTGAACAACGTGGTCAGAGACCAACATGGTCGTGGACCAGGGTAGTCGACGATCGGAGTTTCCGACCTGCTCTATGTGAGTGGTCCGATCAGCTCTGTGTGAGTAGTTCGACCGGCGAGCGGAAGTACCGGCTTTGTGTGAGCGTCACTACCAGTGAGCGGAAGTGCCAGCTTGTGTAGCGGCATGTTTTTTCCAGAGACACCTGTGTGGAGTCTTCTTGTCTCCGAGGAGATCGGTAGTTCCGCACGAGTGTAGCGGTACTTCCGATAATTGGAACTACCGGACTTTGCACATCGAAACTACCAGATTTGATTGCAACGACTAGTTTTTTGACCATTGGCGAGGGGAGCGGAAGTACCGGCCCTAAGCCAGCGGTACTTCCAATAATCCTATTTTTTAGGAGTTTGGCTCCAACAGCTAGTTTTCTTGTGTGGGGTATATATACCCACTTGTGGCCGGCTAGTTTTGTTGTTTGGCTCCAACGGCTAGTTTTCTTATTTGGCTCTAACGGCTAGTACGATGGCGCCAACAGAGGCGATACTCAATGGGGATATGCAAATGGATTATGTTCGGGACATCATCTCATATAATCTTGTTGCAGGACAATATGGTTCCATTTTGAAGCCGCAATAAATGGATCATGTCTGTCTGTCTATCATTGTTAACTCGTACATTATGAAGACATATGTGTTTATGAACCTTTCTTTAACACTTTGTTGCCTTTGATAGTACGTTACGAGTTTATCATGGTCCTCTGTATGTTCCAAAATATGTGTTTCACGTCTCAAAATCAGTAATAAGTCATAAGGCATCAGCCCAATAGAACGCAATAGTTTCAACTATAAACTATCAGTCTAAAAAAATACTATAGTTTAAATAAAAATCAATAAGATACAATTATAAACTATAAGCCCCACCTTTGAAAGGGGAACGTAACAGCAGGATGGTAGGACGCCTCTGCCCCACAGGCCCCTCCACCTGCGCACCGCCTAGGTACGCGCGGGCCCCGTCCCTGCCACGCAGCCGGAAATGACGCCTCCGCCCCTCGACCGTTCAAATTCCGGTGCCACCTCTGCGGGAACATTTTGCAATCACCACCCCGCGTAGCTCAACATTTCCGCTTTCCATTTTGGGCCTTTCGGCATTTCTTTTGGCCGCACGAGAGAAGAAGCGCCAAGCCGAAGCGAAGTTTCGCCATGAGTCCACAACTCCAAGCAGCAGCAGCCGCTGCCCCGCTCTAAACCGGAGCTCTAATAAGACGCTGCCCCCCATCGGCGCCCGAGCCCGCACACGCGCCTCGTGCTCGCCGCCGCCCTCGCCGGTTGCCGCGGCGAGGCTAGGGTTGGGACGGGCGGGGGCTAGGGTTTCGGTGAGATGAGCTACTGGAAGGGGTCGAAGGTTTGGGTGGAGGAGAAGGGGGAGGGGTGGGTTGAGGCGGAGGTGGTGGAGGCGACGGAGCGGGCCGTCGTCGTGCTCACGAGCCAGCGTAGGAAGGTGCTGCAATATCTCCTTCTCTGCCTCTATCGCTATCGCTCCGTTTCGTGCGGTTTAAGTTTGCGTTGTGCCGTTTGGAAATTTTTGTGGATGCGAGTGTGTCTGCGGATGTGAACACGGAGGTCATTTTGGATTGATTCGTGTTTGATTTGAGTTTGGGGGAGAGCGGTTTGTGTTTTGGTGTTGGTTTGATCATGTTTTGGTATTAGTGAACTGAGGTTCAAAATTCTAACCTAATTTTCCGAATAGTTTCGATTTGTTTTGGTGTAAATTTCGCTGGTGAGAAAAAAGTTGATTAAAAAATATCGGACGTAGTGCCAGTGGGTATTTAATTTGAATCTATCGCTATTTTGGTACAATTTTCTACTGGGTTCTGGAGCTGCACTGATTCGCTCGAGGGGAAAATTTTGATTGCAGATGGTAGTATTCTCATGTTATTGTGTTCGTGGCGTTAATTCGATCAAACCTGAAATCCTTTGCCACTTATATTTTAATTTTGTTGAGGTATTAGTTGTTTGGCTTGTACTATCTAAGAAATATTGACTTGTACTATCTAAGAAATAGTTCGAAGCTTCAATTGGAGTACTTTTGGATAATTATATGGACCTTTTGATCCACTCCTATGTGTTCTGCAAGTTACCCCTGATTGCTTGTGCTGTGAAATTTAAATTGCGATGGCAGCAATAACTTAGAACTTTTATCGATAGCTTTCTTTTGAGAATTCGGCCAAATTTGGAAATCGTTGTGCCAACAATTCTAATTTAATTGTTTTGAGTTATATTTGTATTAATTTGCTTGTTTGTTTTGATGTTATGACCTGTCTTATTTCAAATTAGATTCTGTTGAGTTGTTCAGTTGTAGGCAACCTGGCCTGCTTCAAAAGTTTACTGAGATATATAACAGCGGGAAATTTTGTTTAACTGATGCATTTTTACTCTCTCCTTTGTTCACGTCCTTTGAGACTTGCACTTGACGTCAGAATTTTAGTCCATACATCGAGAATGTTGAAGCACTTTGCTATGTGGTCAATTTTTGTTTATATCAAGATTTCTTGCTCAACGGAATTAGCTGAATTAAAAAAAACTTGAGACCTGGTTTTGTTTGTCCTGATGGAAATTTGATTTGATTAGTTTTTTCTTTCTCTTTTTTGTTTTCAGATTACAATTCTTCCAGAGAAATTGCTGCCTAGGGACACAGATGAAGATCTTGGTGGGGGGCATGTCGATGACATGACCAAACTGACCTATCTTAATGAACCAGGTGTTCTATACAATCTAAAGAGAAGATACACGTTGAATGAGATATATGTAAGTGGTTCGCCAGCACTGCTTTTATTTGTTGGAGTGACTAGCATCCGAACCTAATTGGGATGTAGGTGAAAGCACAGTTATTTACCCATGAATCCTTACTCACATTCTGTGCAAAATCGACCTACTTGAATTCATGTATGTAAGTTTCCATAATGATGATTTGCGGCTGGTGGCATACTGATATTACAGAGCATTTTTTATTGGAAAATTCTTATCAGACAAGTCCCTGTAACTGTGTTCTGATGTTCAGTTCCGTACCCAGTCATATCGGTACTTTAATAGAAATTTGCTAAATCTGTTGAAATCAAAACCGAAACATCTGCAATATTAAAAATATAATCCATTATGGCAAAACAATTTGTTAATTTGAACACGATAGTGGGAAGCTCATCTGAATGGTTTGACAGTTGCAATTAAATTGATCTAATATAATCATGCTACCGTTGAAGCCTATACAGCAGAATGATGAACATGTATAAACCACTATGTAATTCTATATTAAAGTATGGAAATAGCTTGCAACGTGTAAAATAGTTTTTCCCCATATCGCTATAGGTGTTTTGTGGCCATAAACTCACAGCGTTTACTTGGAAGAAAGAAGAATTGCTGTTCCTATGATTCATCATGTTTAATCATTAATGATGATCTAATTTTGCCATTTGTTGGCAACATAACAATAAATACCTGCACTTTTGTTTTCCTGCTTCTGCTATAGGCTACTTTTTGTGACTGCTTTTCCACTTGTCTTTATTGAGATAGACATACACTGGAAGCATCTTGATTGCTGTTAATCCTTTCACGAGGCTGCCTCACCTGTACAATGAGTACATGATGGAGCAATATAAGGGTGTCCGATTAGGGGAGTTGAGTCCACATGTTTTTGCAGTAGCTGACGCATCATACAGGTGGGGGGTTACATTTTGATTCAATTGCCAGGCCCGTGTACCCCTGTTTATTTATATAATTTGTTTTGTTAACACTTATCAAGTTAATGTAGGGCTATGGTGAATGAATCCCAGAGCCAGTCAATATTAGTTAGTGGTGAAAGTGGTGCTGGCAAGACCGAAACAACAAAGCTTATCATGCAGTATCTTACGTACGTTGGTGGTAGAGCTGCTCTTGATGATCGAACAGTTGAGCAACAGGTTCTTGAAGTAAGTTTTTTGCAATATTATATATGGAAACTAAGGGTCTTTCCACCTTTTGTTTTGTGAAATATTTGATTTCTGTGTCGTATTGTTGAAGGCATTATCTTATAAGATCTTCATTTGTCCCCCCCTCCCAGTCTAACCCTCTTTTGGAGGCATTTGGCAATGCAAAAACAGTTAGAAATGACAACTCAAGGTGAGGTTTCACTCTTACAAGTTACAATGCTTAACGTGGGCTAATTGTAATGAATATGTGTTCTTCACTTTAGATAATACCTGTTGAGGCATTGATTGGCAGTAAACATAATAACAGTGATTTTTTTAGAATATACAATGGCTTCACTAATTTGTAGAATTTAACCTATTCAATCTTTCTTTGTATAATCTTAACTTACAACACTTCCTTGGTTGCAGCCGGTTTGGAAAATTTGTTGAGATACAATTTGATGTAAGCGGTAGAATATCCGGAGCTGCCATTAGGACCTATCTTTTGGAAAGGTCTCGTGTTGTGCAAATTACTGATCCTGAAAGGAATTTTCATTGCTTTTATCAATTATGTGCTTCTGGAAAGGTATGTGTACCAAGTACCAACTATTGCAATTGGATAACTTATTATCTGTGTATGCATTATATGAGTTCCATTGCTGGCATGGTTTTGGGCTTTTCTGTGAAGTTGGTAAAGTCCACATTAATTGTTGAAGGACACCCTTAGACTTAATTTATAATCATACTTTTCGCAGCTTACAGCTCTACATTTTTCCCATTTTACTAGTTATTGATTTAATTGGTATGTACTTATGATGACATGCATTTCTATTCCAATAATGGTGGGCTTGCCAAAATGTGTGTAAATTAACTTTGATGAAATGTTTTGCATATCAGAGAATTTGGTGTAAGATGTCTTTATTGCTGAAATGATGGTGCTATTATGTTTGTTAAGCAAATCTATATGGTATTATGGAAGCACTTCTAATGGCACATCTGCTAATGTTATTTTCATGTGACCAATCTACGTTCTTCCCTTGTATGTTAGTGGTCAATGTTTAACAACTTTGATAGTACACATTCTAAAAAAAACTCTTATTTAAGCATGGAGGCCTTAACATTGTAGAGGTTTGTGTATATAAATATGGTGCTGTGGTCGATTTTATTTCAGTTCAATCTATTCGAACTAAATATACATGCTGATTGACTTGATTCCATGCAGCACTAAGTTAATTTTGATTTTGCATTGTTTGTCTCTGTAGGATGCGGAGCTATACAAGCTTGGGCACCCAAGCAGTTTCCATTACTTGAATCAAAGCAAGACATATGAATTGGAAGGGACAAATAATGAAGATGAGTACTGGAAGACAAAAAGGGCAATGGATATTGTTGGAATTAGCAGAAACGATCAGGTTTCTAACTGGATGTAAACATACTCAATGTTACTTGGAAAAAGAACACCCACAGAAAATCATTGCATACAGCACTTTAGTGTGTAGTTTGCCTTTTTTCCCTCCCAGAAATGAATTGTATGTCACTATGTTGTACTTTGTTCAGGATGCTATATTTCGGACATTGGCAGCAATTCTCCATCTTGGCAATATTGAGTTTTCTCCTGGAAAGGAGTCTGATTCTTCGAAAATAAAGGATTCGACGTCAAATTTTCACCTTCAAATGACAGCTAAACTGTTCATGTATGATATTTTTTTACATATATGATTGCAACCATTTTTTCATTATCCTCATTTTTTCACGATTCCAGTAATTGCATTGAGTTTTAAGTTCTTCAAATGCTTAGTTTTAAATGCTCTGGGGCATCGAGATTAATGCTTAGTTTTAAATGCTCTGGGGCATTGAGGTTATGGATGTAGATGAATTGGCCTTTGATTTCTTGTTGACGAGCAAAGGATACCCTTTCCACCCTATGTTAGTGAATTTCCAAATACGAGAATTAAAGACCCAAAGTAAATAATTAAAACTGTGATTTCTGAGGTCACTATACATGCTGCATGTTTATATGGATATTAATAATTAAATCTGTTTAAATGCACATGTATTTAACTGTGATTTCTATGGTAACTGTAAGTGCCGTATGTTCATTGGCGAAGGCTGAATTTATGATTAGCGAAGTTAACAATTTTAAATTGTCCACAGTTATTGTTGTAGCTCCGACAATGGTTCTAGAGAAGGTTGAAGGAACCACATAATTTTATGAACTTGTTGAAATGTGCATTAATGAATGATAACGTATGCATGGATATATCTCTATCAGGCCAAATAATGTTCTGTTACGTGTAAAATATTATTGTAGCAGAAATTATGTTATATTTTGGAAGTGCAAGAAAGTATCGCTCTGTAGCTCCCTTAATCAAATTTGTTGCTTGTAGTTTTAATTTTGCTATCTGAAATAGGTGCAATCCAGATCTGTTGGTCTCTACTCTATGTAGCCGGTCAATACATACTCGTGAAGGAACAATTATAAAAGCATTAGACTGTGCTGCAGCTGCTGCTAATCGTGATGCTCTAGCAAAGACTGTATATGCAAGACTATTTGATTGGTATTTTCTCTTGCCTTGTTTTCTAAGTTTTGTATTCTTGTATAAGATAACAATTTTCAATATTTTCAGGCTTGTTGAGAATATTAACAAGTCAATTGGTCAAGATGTTGATTCCAAGGTACAAATAGGTGTCTTGGATATCTACGGCTTTGAAAGCTTCAAAAACAACAGGTCTTTGAAAGCCTATCATTTACTTTAATTCATTTATAGTACTTTTCGAATTTTTTGGTAATTGAATGTGTTATGTGCAGCTAAATGGCCTTGTTAACTGTTTATTTTTAGCATTTTTTTGACAATTCATCATTGTGTTTGCATTTAAAATGATCTTTATTGTCTGTTCGCATCTGGTTCTTGATCCTTTTGTAGAATTATTCTTTTGGTTTAGAATGCAGTTATCGTTGCTCTCTTTAATATATTTTTGGGGGGTAAGCTGACGTGTCAAATGTCAATAAGGGCCTGTTTGGCAGAGCTCCACCACTGAAAAAATGAATTTGGAGCAGCAGATCCACCAAAAACAGCTTCACCGTGAATCTGGGATCCCACCATGGAGCTAGACAAAACTGTTTGGCTTGCACAGCAGCTCCAGATCCACGAAACTGAGTTTTTGGTGGGAATGACCTGTTTTGCCCATGGGTTTTATGGTGGTATGGGATGGGGTGTGTAACCAGTGGCAAAAGGTGGGTAATTACCACCCAACTCCACGAGTAGGTACGAAATAAGGTTTCGTGGAGCACCCCTTGAGGTGCTCCATGGATTTCATGAATCTGGAGCTAGATTCAGTATTTTGGTGGATCTAGATTTCGTGGAGCTGGAGCGTTTGGGTAAAAATTCGTGGAGTGAAGCTGTTTTTGGTGGATCTGGAGTTGGTGGAGCTCTGCCAAACAGGCCCTAAGCTATTTTGTGTGTTCTGCATGTATTATTACTACCAATTGGGAAAAATGTTGGTAAAAATTATGCAATAATTAGCTGCCACATTGAAATATTGATTTTGCCCTGCTGTTTAGTTCTTTATGATCTTCCTTTATTTATCTCTGCAGCTTTGAGCAGTTTTGCATTAACTTTGCCAATGAAAAGCTTCAGCAACATTTTAACGAGGTATGTTCTACTGTCTACTGTCAGATGTAGTACAATGTTTGCTCTTTAATGGACAGCAACGTATTGCGTTGCATGTTTCATTCACTTGCTTGTCTTAACTTTAAATGCTACAAATGTCTTTCCTCAGCATGTATTCAAGATGGAACAGGAGGAGTACAAAAGCGAGGAAATTAATTGGAGCTACATTGAATTCATTGATAATCAAGATGTGTTGGATTTGATCGAAAAGGTTGTTTCATTGCCTTTACTTATTGAGTTAGTAAGGATTGATCATTGATCAATCTATGCTTTGTAATTTGATTTAGTGAGGCAAATAGCTGTGTTCTTTCTTCATTTGTTTAACTTTGTATTCATATCTCATTTGAAGTGGTTAGATTACCACCTCGCGTTTAGTAGTTTGTACTTGCATTAAATGTCCCCATTGCAAGTTTCTAAATCAAGTTTTTAGCTGGTGGTGTGTTTGCCATTTGTGGCACCAGTGCTGGGATTAGCTAGAGCTCTAGTGCCTTGAGCATCACTGCACAGATGGCATTAGCACTAGCTGTTGAGTGTTGACATGTTCGGTGATTGCCAGCGCCAACCTGACCTCAGTGGTGTTGTCAGTTGTCACCAAGGATCGAAAAACCGGAATCGGATCAAATCCCGCCGGGCGGGCGGTACCGGTAACCGGCCGGTTACCGGCCGGTTACCGGAAAACCCGGTTAAAAACCGGTCAAAATTTGCCGAATGGAAATTTTGGGGTGAGCGGGATGTGGCCGGTAACCGGACCGGTTACCGGCCGGAAACCGGGAAAACCGGTGAAAAACCGGATAAACCGGATAAACTCAGATGAATATGCTGATCTGCTGCTACTCTTCTTCTATTTGCTGCTGATCTGCTGCTGCTCTTCTTCTATTTGCTGCTGCAGCTGCTCCTCTTATCTCCTAGCATGTTGCTGCAGCTGCTCCTCTTCTCCCTAGCGTGCTGCAGCTGCTCCTCTTCTCCCCTGGTTGCTGCTCTCTTCTCCCCTTCATCTGTGGCTGCTGCTGCTGCACTTTCTTTACTGCTAAAGTGCTGCAAAACACTCTCAAAGGCAAGCATCCAATGTTCTTTCCAGCACACTAGGCCCAACATGTTTGCCAATAACCAAACTAGCTGCATATCACAATAATTCATCCATTTTTACCTCCTACAATAGCTAATCTATCACAAACAATGCCTAAACCAACCTACCAACTGCATTATACAGTCACAAATTCGAAATCTCATTTGAAAATTTCCGGCCGGGATTTTTCTTACCGGTTCAGTCCGGTATATCCGGTTACCGGCGGTTACCGGCCGGTAACCGCCGGTTTTCTGAACCATGGTTGTCACCATTGAATTCTGTTGAATTCACTAATGGTGCCTTGTTTTTGGGCTTGTGCATGTTTTGCAGTTGCAGGAAACAATAATCTAAGTACCTAGCACCTGTTGTGTGCAGCAATGCTTTCCATACTCCAAGATTTGGCTGTATTTATTTTTGTTCTGATCTTTCAATGTTGTAGGCTTGAACTGTGTAGGATGTAATGGCATGGAATAAATAGGATTTGTCAAGTCTAGCTCATGTTTCCTAAGATACTGTTATGGCTGGGAACTTGGCTTTATTGATCTGGAAACCCTAAGGCTGGTACGAGATGAGTCCGATCTCCTCCCTTGGAGGTTAGATCTAATAAACTCTTCTCCCCCCTCTAATTCCCCAAAGGGTTACATATATATAGCCATAGAGGCTAACTAATCCCTATAATTATGCTTATCTTTCCTTTTATTCCTCTTATCTTCCAAACAAAGCTACCAGCGGAAAAACTATTAAGAGATATAACAACTTGCCAACTCATGTTGTGGGCGCTGGATTGGACTTCTTGCGGCGAGTATAAGTTTTGCCGACAAAAGCGTCCACAACACTACCTCCGTCCTGGAGAAACAGCTCGTCCTCGAGCTGGAAAGTGGGGTGATTTTCTCTGAAAGACTCCAGGGCTTCCCAGGTTACTTCAGCGGCTGGCCGGCCGACCCAACGGACAAGCAACTCCCATTGGCCACGGTTGAGACGGGCGCGGATGATGGACTCCGGCGTTGGAATTACATGGCCACGGGAGATTGGTGGAAGAGGCACCATTGCAGAAGGAGGAGTGCCAACAAATTGCTTGAGGAATGCAACATGGAAAACATCATGGATCTTAGCCTTGGGTGGTAGCTGGAGCCGATAAGCTACGGGACCCACGCGCTCCACAATCTGATATGGTCCATAGTAGCGTGGTGAAAGTTTGCCGCCGGATTTGGAGGTGATCCCTGCTGCCGTGCGGTGATGAAGACGAAGCCATACCCAGGCGCCGGCGCTGAACTGGATGTCACGATGAGCCGCGTCATAGGACAACTTCATGTGAGTCTGAGCCTGGAGCAGCCTCTCGCGTATGTTTGCCAGGAACGCGTCCCGCTCAGTGAGTTGTTTGTCCAGAGCGGCGACGCGCGCCACGCCAGGTTGATAGCTCGCCATTGTCGGTGGTGCCCGGCCATAGACCACCTGAAATGGAGTGGTTTGGAGCGCCGTTTGGTAGGACGTGTTGTAGCAGAACTCGGCCCAAGGCAGCCAACGCAGCCAACTGCGAGGTCTGTCGCCAGCAAGACAGCGGAGGTAGACGCCCAACACCCTGTTTGTTACCTCGGACTGGCCGTCGGTCTGCGGATGAAAAGCAGAACTGAGGCGTAGTTCCACGCCGGTCAAAGCGAATAATTCCTTCCAGAATGTGCTGGTGAAGACGGGGTCGCGGTCGCTGACAATAGAGCAAGGTATGCCATGAAGCCGGACGATGTGGTCGAAGAAGACGCGTGCCACTGAAGTCGCCGTATAGGGGTGTCCGAGGGCGATGAAGTGGGCGTATTTGGAGAAGCGGTCCACCACTGTGAGCACGACTGATTTGCCCCCCACCTTGGGAAAACCTTCGACGAAGTCCATGGCGATGTCTGCCCAAACCGAGCGTGGGACTTCAAGCGGTTGAAGGAGCCCAGCTGGATGAAGATGCTCGGTTTTGTTCTGTTGGCAGACATTACAGCCCTGCACAAATTCACGGACCAGCCGATTGGCGTGAGGGTTATAGAAAGACGCCCGCAGACGATGAAGTGTCTTCTGAACGCCTTCGTGTCCGGCGCCGTGGGCCGTAGCAAGGATCTGTGGCCAACAAGCTGAAGACTCGGGAATGTATATTCGGCCCCGGTGAAGAACGAAACCGTCGACCATGGTCCAGGATGCGCCGGCGACGCCTTGTTCCACTTCGGTGCGTTTGGCCAGGATTTCCGGTAAGTGTTCGGCCTCCCGCCGGAAATCGTCGAACAACGCCAAATCAGGTTGAGAGATGGCGCAGGTAGAGAGAGCTATGGTCTCCTCGTCACGGCGAGACAGCGCGGTCGGCGGCCGTGTTCAATCGCCCAGGCCTGAATTCAACCGAAAAATCATACCCGAAAAGGCGACTCACCCACGTGTGCTGAGGGATGGTGGAAAGCCGCTGGTCGAGGAGGTATTTGAGGGCGAAATGATCCGTGCGCACGGTGAAGGAGCGCCCCCACAAGTATGGACGCCAGTGGCGAACGGCTTTGACCAAACCTATGAGCTCACGCTCATAAGCTGCCAATTTGGCATGTTGCGGTGCGATGGCCCGGCTGAAGAACGCGATGGGGCCGGCGCCTTGGTGGAGGACGGCGCCGAACCCCGAGCCGGAGGCGTCGCAGTCGACTGTAAATCCCTTGGAGAAATCGGGAAGCTGGAGAGCAGGGCCGGATGTCAAGGCTGCTTTCAATTGCAAGAAGGCGTCGGAGGCCGCCTGTGACCAGCCAAACGCGTCCTTCTTCAGTAGCGCCGTCAAAGGAGCGGCGATTGCGCCATAGTTGCTGATGAAACGGCGATAGTAGCCCGTGAGGCCGAGGAAACCGCGAAGCGCCTTGATAGTCCGGGGCTGAGGCCATTGTTGGACGGCCTCGACCTTGGTTGGGTCCATGGCTACTCCGGCCGCCGAAATAACGTGACCCAAGTATGCCACTGAACGCTCGGCGAAGGAGCATTTGGAGCGTTTGAGGACAAGTTTGTGGGCGCGGAGGGTGGAAAGGACCGCGCGCACATGACGCAAATGGTCCGACCAGGTTGAGCTGTAAATCAAGATGTCGTCGAAGAAGACGAGTACCGAGCGGCGGAGGAAAGGCCGGAGGACCTCGTTCATCAAAGCCTGGAAGGTGGAGGGCGCGTTTGGAGAGACCAAAAGGCATCACGACGAACTCGAAGTGGCCATGATGTGTGCGAAACGCCGTCTTGTCGATGTCCGCTGGGTGCATGCGGACCTGATGGTAACCCACTGCGGAGGTCCAACTTGGTGAAGAGAAGGTGGCGCCTATTAAGCTCGTCGAGAAGCTCGTCGACCACCGGTATGGGAAAGACGTCGCGCACAGTCTTGGCATTGAGGGCGCGGTAGTCGACGCAGAAGCGCCAGCTCTCATCTTTCTTGCGCACCAGGAGGACGGGAGAGGAGAACGCCGAAGTAAGTAGGCCTGATGATGCCTTGGGTCAGCATCTCGGCGCATTGATTCTCGATCTCGTCTTGAGTAGCTGAGGGTAACGATAGGGCCGCACGGCGATTGGCGGCGTCCCTGGTAGCAGCGTGATGCGATGATCCAAGGTGGGCCTGGGGGTGGCAGCCCGGTTGGTTCGGCGAAAATGTCGGCGAACTCGGCCAGGAGCAGGGACAGTAAGTCCAATCGCTCCATAGCGTGGAGCTGGGGCGGTGTCGGAGCATCCAGTCCCTGCCACTTCACGCGGTGAGTGCCACGCCAAAAAGCCATGGATTGGCGCTCAAAATCCCAGAGGATGGGTCCCAATGTCCTGAGCCACTGGCATCCGAGGACCAGATCGTAGTCATCGAGGGGCAGGACATACAGGTCGATGCAGAACTCCTCCTCTACGATGGTCACCGCCACCTGCTTGCATATTCCATCGGATGGGACGCGGTCACCGTTGGCGACGCCTTGATGAATAAGTCCCTGTACTGTGGTCTTTGTGGGGCTGTGGTAGTTTTTGTTTTTTGACTGCTTTAGGACAGCATCTGCTTTTGCTTTAGGACAGCATCTGCTTTTAGGACAGCATCTGCTTTTGCTTTAGGACAGCATCTGCTTTTAGGACAGCATCTACTTTTAGGACAGCATCTGCTTTTAGGACAGCATCTGCTTTTGCTTTAGGACAGCATATTGACCGCTTTAGGACAGCATCTAGGATAGCATCTTAGCATATGCTTGGCTGGTTCTCAGCCTATAAATATGTATCTCCAACCCCTCAGGTTGGCATGGCATTGTGTGAGCAATAAACAAGAAAACTTGCCCCATCTCCTAGTGTCATCCTCTCCATGAGAGTAGGATCTTGCTATCACCAAGAGCAAGAGTCCAGCGACTAACAAGTGGTATCAGAGCCTTAGTATCCTGTAGCCTGAGCATCTCCTGCTCATCTCCTTCTCCGGCCTCGCAGCAGCCCCGGCCGGTAGCAGCAGCAGCTCCGGCTGTCCCCGCTCACTCCTCTCCGGAGACGGACGGCAGCTCGTCAGAAGCAGCCCTCTCTCCACGCAACAGCCCCCCAGTAGCGCGCCATGTCCGCAGGGCAGTCTCAGCGCTCGGTCGCCTCGAGCATGCGGCGTCAGCAGACGGCCGAGCTCGTCGCGGCAGAGCAGCGCGAGCGAGCGGCGGCAGAGACCGCTGCGGCGGCGGAAAGGGCGTCAAGGCTGGCAGCGGCGGAGCTGGCAGCAGCCAGGGCGGAGGTGGAAGCAGCGGCGGCGGCAGATGCAGCGCGTGCGGCAGCAGCAGAGGTCAAGGCTCTGCGCGGCAGCAACAGCAGCTCCGGCTCTGTTGATGGCGGCGCCGACGCGGACCCTCAGCTGCTGGAGAGGGAGGCAGCGCAAGGGCGAGCGGCGCAATGGGTAGCCGCGCACGCCCACGAGCGCGGCGGCAGCCCAGACAGGCGCGGACGCGCCGGCGGCGCTCCTGGAGGAGGCACGCACGGCGGCGGCGTACGGGTCGACGGAGAGCGCGGCCCTCACAGGCAACGTGGCTCTCTCTCCCCGGTTCGGTACCGTGGTCACCACGAGTACCAGGCTGTCGTCAGGGACGTCGGCCCCGGCGGCGGGTGGCCTACCCTCACCAAGACCAACTACGTCGAGTGGGCTGCGGTGATGAGGGTGAAGCTCCAGGTGCGGCATATGTGGGATGCAGTCCGGTACGGCGACGTCGACTACGACCAGGATCGACGGGCGCTGGATGCTCTCATCGCCGCAGTCCCGCCCGAGATGCAGTTCTCGCTTACCAACAAGCGGACTGCCAAAGAGGCTTGGGACGCCATCGCTGCAGCACGCATCGGCAGCGACCGCGCCCGCAAGTCTACACTGCAGGCACTACGCACGGAGTGGGAGCACCTGGCCTTCAAGCCAGGTGAGGACGTTGATGACTTTGCTCTCCGTCTCAACACTCTGTTGCAGAAGTTGGTGCAGTTCGGTGACGACACCTACGGCGAGGAGAGAGCTGTGGAGAAGCTCTTCCGCTGCGTCCCCGAGAAGTACAAGCAGATGGCTCGCTCGATCGGGTCTCTGCTGGACCTCTCCACGATGACCATCGAGGAGGCGTTGGGTCGCCTCAAGGTCGTCGACATCGATGAGCCACAGCGCCCCTCGGGACCCGTCACCATTGGCGGGAAGCTCCTCCTCACTCGGGAGCAGTGGGATGCCGGCCAAGGTGACAAGAAGAAGGGGGAGCCTTCTTCCACGACAGGCGGCCGCAAGAGTGGCAAGCGCGGCAAGCCGCGCAAAGGCGCCCAGGGCGGCGATGCTGGCAAGCAAAAGCCGGCACGAGACGACTCTTGCCACAACTGCGGCAAGCTTGGTCATTGGGCCAAGGAGTGTCGACAGCCACGACGCGGCCAGGCCCACGTCGCGCAAGCGGAGGAGGAGCAGCCGGTCCTGTTCATTGCTCATGCGAGCATCGAACTACCTCCAGCGGCACCGGCCGCAGTGGCTCTCCTCCACCTTGACGAGCCAAAAGCACACGCCCTCCTCGGCGACAGTTCCGGCAATGACAAGACCGACGGGTGGTGCCTCGACACCGGCGCCACCCACCACATGACCGGGCGGCGGGAGTTCTTCTCCGAGCTCGACTCAGGCGTTCGAGGCACCGTCAAGTTCGGCGATGCCTCCGCCGTGGAGATCAAGGGCGTCGGCTCTGTCGTCTTCGTCGCCAAGACTGGCGAGCACCGGCTGCTCACCGGCGTCTACTACATCCCCGATCTGCGGAACTCCATCATCAGCTTGGGACAGCTGGATGAGAACGGCTCGCGTGTCGAGATCGAGCACGGGGTGCTGCGGATTTGGGATCTTCGACGCCGCCTCCTTGCCAAGGTAACCAGAGGCGCAAATCGACTCTACACTCTTCACGTGCAGGTGGCACAACCCATCTGTCTCGCAGCTCGTCGGGACGACGAGGCGTGGCAGTGGCACGAGCGCTTTGGGCACCTTCACTTCGAGGCCCTGAAGCGGCTCAGTGCCACGGAAATGGTGCGAGGCCTGCCGTGCCTTGACCATGTGGAGCAGCTCTGCGACGTCTGCGTGTTGACGAAGCAGAGGCGACTCCCCTTTCCCCAGCAGGCGAGTTTCCGAGCCAAGGAGAGGCTCGAGCTCGTGCACGGGGACTTGTGTGGCCCGGTGACACCGGCCACACCAGGAGGACGACGCTACTTCCTGCTGCTCGTCGACGACCTCTCCCGCTACATGTGGGTGATGGTCCTCGGCAGCAAGGGAGAGGCTGCGGACGCCATCAGGCGCACGCAGGCTGTTGCGGAGGCGGAGTGCGGCCGCAAGCTGCGCGTGCTGCGCACAGACAACGGCGGCGAATTCACGGCGGCTGAATTCGCGTCGTACTGCGCTGATGAGGGCATTCAGCGCCACTACTCCGCGCCGTACAGCCCGCAGCAGAACGGCGTCGTCGAGCGGCGCAACCAGACGGTTGTGGGGATGGCTCGGGCCCTCCTCAAGCAGAGGGGGATGCCGGCTGTCTTCTGGGGAGAGGCGGTGGTGACGGCCGTCTACATCCTCAACCGCTCGCCTACCAAGGCGCTCGACGGCAGGACGCCGTACGAGGCTTGGCATGGGCGCAAGCCGGCGGTCTCCCACTTGCGGGTCTTCGGCTCCCTCGCGTTCGCCAAGGAGCTTGGCCACATCGGTAAGCTCGACGACAGGAGCACTCCGGGAGTGTTCATCGGCTACGCGGAGGGCTCGAAGGCCTACCGCATCCTCGACCCTGACACACAGCGAGTCCGCATCTCGCGTGACGTTGTGTTCGACGAAGGGCGAGGCTGGACGTGGGACAAGGCGGTGGACGACGGTTCGACTTCGACTCTCAGGGACTTTGTTATCGACTACGTCCACTTCGAGAGAGCCGGGGGAGCTAGCAGCTCGTCTTCACCGAGCTCGTCCACCTCGACACCTTGCTCGCCACCAGCTCCGGCGAGTGCTCCACCACCTTCGGCACCGGCTACGCCCCACTCTTCACCACCGGCTCACCACTCTCCTGCACCGGCGGCCACACCACCGGGATCGGCCCCAACAGCTTCGGTCCACGACGAGCAGCGCATGGTGGAGTTCGCTACTCCGCTATCTCACGACGAGGACCGCGTCGACGTCTACCACGACGACGAACCTCTGCGCTATCGTACCATGGACAACATCCTCGGCGAGTTGCCCGTCCCTGGACTGGCGCAGCGCGACTTCGAGGCGGAGCTGCACTTGGCGTGCGACGACGGCGAGCCTCGCTCCTTCGCTGAGGCGGAGGGAGACGCGGCGTGGCGTGTCGCGATGAAGCAGGAGATGGACGCCGTCGAGCGGAACCGGACGTGGGAGCTGGCGGATCTTCCTGCCGGTCACCACGCGATCACCCTTAAGTGGGTGTTCAAGCTGAAGCGGGATGAAGCCGGCGCCATCGTCAAGCACAAGGCTCGCTTGGTAGCACGAGGCTTCGTGCAGCAGGAGGGGGTCGACTTCGATGACGCCTTCGCACCCGTCGCGCGCATGGAGTCCGTTCGTCTTCTCCTCGCACTTGCAGCCCAGGAGGATTGGCGCGTCCATCACATGGACGTCAAGTCCGCCTTCCTCAACGGCGATTTAAAGGAGGAGGTCTACGTCCGTCAGCCGCCGGGATTCGTCATCCCCGGCAAGGAGGGCAAGGTTCTCCGCCTGCGCAAGGCCCTCTACGGCTTGCGGCAGGCACCACGAGCCTGGAACGCTAAGCTGGACTCCACCCTCAAGCAAATGGGGTTCCAGCAGAGCGCACACGAGGCTGCGGTCTACCGGCGGGGCAAAGGCGGCAATGCTCTGCTGGTAGGCGTCTACGTCGACGACCTGGTGATCACCGGCTCCAAGGAGGCCGAGGTCGAGGCGTTCAAGGCGGAGATGAAGACCGCCTTCCAGATGAGCGACTTGGGGCTCCTCTCCTTCTACCTGGGGATCGAGGTCCACCAGGACAGCTCCGGTATCTCCCTTCGTCAGACCGCCTACGCCAAGCGCACCGTCGAGCTGGGCGGGCTCACCGACTGCAACCCAGCCCACACTCCTATGGAGGAAAGGCTGAAGCTGAGCCGCGACAGCACGGCGGAGGAGGTGGACGCGACGCAGTACCGGCGCATCGTGGGCAGCCTTCGCTACCTCGTCCACACGCGTCCGGATTTGGCGTTCGCCGTCGGCTACGTCAGTCGGTTCATGCAGCGACCGACGACGGAGCATCAGCAGGCCGTAAAGAGGATCCTCCGCTATGTTGCGGGCACCTCCGACTACGGCTTGCACTACCCGAGGTGTCCCGGCGCGGCACACTTCATCGGGTACAGCGACAGCGACCACGCAGGCGACATTGACACCAGCAAGAGCACAAGCGGGATTCTCTTCTTCCTCGGCAAGTGCCTCGTTAGCTGGCAGTCAGTCAAGCAGCAGGTGGTGGCCCTGTCTAGCTGTGAGGCCGAGTACATAGCGGCTTCCACCGCTTCGACTCAGGCGCTCTGGCTCGCTCGACTGCTTGGTGATCTCCTCGGCAGGGACACTGAAGCAGTGGAGCTCAGGGTGGACAGCAAGTCCGCTCTAGCCCTGGCAAAGAACCCCGTTTTTCATGAACGGAGCAAGCACATCCGGGTGAAGTACCATTTCATCCGAGGCTGCTTGGATGAAGGAAGCATCAAGGCAAGCTACATCAACACCACGGATCAGCTTGCGGATCTGCTCACCAAGCCTCTTGGAAGGATCAAGTTCCTTGAGCTCTGCTCCAAGATCAGGATGGTTCGATCCTCCCACAAGACAACGCACAAGACTTAGGGGGAGAATGATGAATAAGTCCCTGTACTGTGGTCTTTGTGGGGCTGTGGTAGTTTTTGTTTTTTGACTGCTTTAGGACAGCATCTGCTTTTGCTTTAGGACAGCATCTGCTTTTAGGACAGCATCTGCTTTTGCTTTAGGACAGCATCTGCTTTTAGGACAGCATCTACTTTTAGGACAGCATCTGCTTTTAGGACAGCATCTGCTTTTGCTTTAGGACAGCATATTGACCGCTTTAGGACAGCATCTAGGATAGCATCTTAGCATATGCTTGGCTGGTTCTCAGCCTATAAATATGTATCTCCAACCCCTCAGGTTGGCATGGCATTGTGTGAGCAATAAACAAGAAAACTTGCCCCATCTCCTAGTGTCATCCTCTCCATGAGAGTAAGGATCTTGCTATCACCAAGAGCAAGAGTCCAGCGACTAACACGCCTACTGTCAGGCCGGGTCGCGGCTCCGGTTTCAGGCCAAGGCGGCGCGCTGTAGAGGATGCCACAAAGGAATGAGTGGAGCCGGAGTCCACCAGGGCACGCAGCCGCGCTGGCCCGAGCGTGACCGGCAGATGCATGGTGGCCGGTGTTGCGATGCCAGTAAGGGCGTGAAGGGAAATCTCGATGTCGGTGTCGGACGATGAGTCCTCCGCCCCCGTGCTGTCGACCGGAGCATCATCAGTCAATTCCATTAAGTACAAGCCCTTCATGGAGCAAGACTTATGGTGGTCTCTGGTGAATTTCTCCGGGCAGTTGAAGCAGAGGCCGTCCGCCCGGCGCTGGGCCATCTCTTGTGGTGTGAGTCGCTTGAAGCGAGTACCCGCCGGTGGTGCGGCCTTCGTTGGGGCCGGCGGAGTGTAAAGCGGCGCCCTAGCGGCCGGAAGCGGTGTACGCGGTGTAGCCGCCGCCGTTGATGCCGGGCGCTGTGCTGGTGTAGGACGCGGAGGCACGCGGGCGGCGCTGATGTCCTCGTCATCCTCATCCATGTCCAGGCGACGTTCGAAGGCACGCGCGAGCCCCATAGCGTCGTCGAGAGTCGCCGGACATTGAAGCTCGACATCAGTCTGAAGAGGGTTGCGGAGGCCAGCGGTGAATATATCAATCTGTTGCTCCTCCGTGATATTCTTGCACCGGGCCAACAAGGGTAAGAATTTGGCCTGGTATTCCTCCACGGTGCCGGTACGGCGGAGCTTCATGAGAGCGCCGAGAGCGTTGCTGCGCAGGGGAGGGCCGAAACGACGCTGTACGCGCTCGACGAATTCCAGCCAGGTTGGTGCGCCGCGGTTCTGCTCCAGGCGGTAGTACCAATCTTGGGCGGCATCTTCCAGGTAGAAAGAAGCGATCCAAACCTTCTCCTCCGATGGTGTGCGTTGTTGACGAAAAAATTGTTCCGCCTTGTGGAGCCAGACCACCGGGTCCGTCGCGCCATCATAGCGGGGGAAACGGAGTTTGTGAGCGGCCTGGTGGGACACAGGCGGCGGCTCCATGGGCAGGGCCTCCTTCTTGCCGCCGCGATCGGAGTCCTCCGCTTCTAGCCTGTCAGACTGCAGGCGGTTGACGGCGACGGAAAGACGGCTCTGGTCGCCCTTGAGGGTGGTGATTTCCGACTTGATGGAGGTGAACTCGGCGAAGATCTTCTCCATGGAATCCCGAAAATCGGCGGAGGTGAGGGCGTCGCCCATGATTAGGCGCAAGAGCCGAAAGCAGGCGCAGGATCAGCAGGCTGATACCAAAGATGTTATGGCTGGGAACTTGGCTTTATTGATCTGGAAACCCTAAGGCTGGTACGAGATGAGTCCGATCTCCTCCTT
>CM029633.1:35796704-35851704 GCA_017311315.1 Dendrocalamus latiflorus
ATCAGATCCCCATAATGCCAGATCTCAAACAGGCTTTGTATTTTTACATGGTAGAACAGCCATCTCTTGGAAGTCTTCAAAACAGACACTAGTGGCTACATCCACTAATCATTCTGAAATAATTGCATTATATGAAGCATCACGTGAATGTGTATGGCTTCGCAGAATGATACCACATACAACAATCATGTGGTATAGGTGCTATCGCATCACCTACCATTATCTACGAAGATAATGCTGCTTGCGTTGTACAAATGCAAACGGGTTACATAAAAAGCAATATCACAAAACATATTGCTCCTAAACTATTTTACCCACATGAATTGCAAGAGAGTGGGGAAATAAATATTCTGCAAACTAAGTCTTGTGATAATCTCGCAGACTTATTCACCAAGTCATTACCAACCTCCACATTCCAAAAATGTGTTCATGGAATTGGTATGCGAAGACTACGTGATTTGCAGATGTGAGGGGGAGAAATCTCCTAAGACTTAACCCGTTCAATACAAATATTGTACTCTTTTTCCCTTATGAGTTTTTCTCTAAGGTTTCTCATCAAGGTTTTTTAATGAGGCAATATGACAACGTAATCATAGATATATCTCTCTTTTCCCCACAGGGGTTTTTAGGAGATATAATCAAATATATGCCATATCATTTTCTCCTTAAATTTTCCCATTGGGTTTTAAAGGAGTTTTTCATGGCATATCCACTCTATCAGTTCTCCTCATATTTTTCCCTACAGGGTTTTGGAGGAGTTTTTCAAGATGATGAATTAAGGTGATCATATGAAGATACATTGGTCAAGGGGGAGTGTTAGAAATCAGTTACAAGACTGAAAGATGCCCAATGTACAGTTACTCAATGTACAGATGTCTGTTCCAAACAGACACCTTTTTTCTACCCCTATCATCATCTATAAAGCATTGTACAGTCCTCATAATCAATAATGAAAGCAATCTTTCCTCTCAATCACTTGTCACAATTACTTTAACAGCACCAAAGGCAGCGCTTCGCTTCCCATTCGCTCCGTGCCTGGTCCGCTGAACCGTTACTCTCTGCGCCCGCTGACACGAGAAATTCACCACCCCGCCCTGCCTGCCTGCGCGGGCCTTAGGCCTTACTCATTACGGTTTTTTCGTTCGACTTTTAGCTTTTAGATTTTAGTTTTTTAATTTAATCTTTTTCTGGTATTTTAACTTTTTTTTAGTTTTTTTTATCTTTTTTTGTATTCCTTTGTATTATCCGTGATGTAGTAACATATTTTTCTATTTTTATTTTTTTAATTTTAATAACATAAAAAACTACCAACAATTACAGTACAAAATAAACTAATTACAATGCCAAACAGTGAAAAAGGTACAAACCACAAAAAAAACCCAAATCCATGGCCCCTTGATTCGGGTCTGCTTCATAAAAACTTAAGCTTTTAATTTATGGCTTTGTCTATTTAGCTTTTTAGCTGAAATTATACTATAGTGGCTATAACTTTTTTATGTCATTCAACTAAAAATGGAAAAAAGAAAAAATGTGTATGTGAAAGATGTGTATGTGAAATTGAAATGATGAGACTTAAAGAAGTGCAGAATTCAGAAGGAGATTTTTCTCGAGCTCACTATTAAAACTTGATTATGAAAATCGAGTATCCAAAGAATAAATCCCGTAGATTAAATGAAATTGGTTGAATTGTACTCTTTTTCCTTTGACGAGTTTTTCTGAAGTTTCTCAGCCAAGATTTGAAATGAAGCAATTCGTGCAATACAACATAACATGTATCATGTACTCTTTCTTTAAAATTTTCTCACTAGGCTTTTATGGAGTTTTGATGAGGCATGAACGTGTCAGATGAGTGCCCAAGTGGAGTGTTGGGAAACCTAGGACTGGGCCTGAGATTTTGGTCCATGGTGGACACCTCACCACTAGTCTATATATAGAGGATTCTATTAGCTATCACTTGTATCTTTGTGAAGGAAAAAAGCGATAAAGAAAGACAGGAGTTCTTCCCCTATCTCTTTGTGTGTTCAATCTATTATTTACATTACCTATGTTTGATCTATCCCTTTTGTATAGGAGGAATTGATCGGACTAGACTCGTCAGCGACGGTTCCTCAACAGTTAGTAATCTTTCCTAGAAGACATTAGGGAATCATAGTGGCGTGAACTGGGATAGACAGGCACGGACAAACTGCGGAAGCACTATCCAGACTGGCTCTCCAGTCTTGAACGATACTCTTATTCAGCAGACTGTTCGTCCACAAGGATGTTGGGTGGGTTCGCTCCGCTTTGATTTATCACTTTTTGTACAATAACTAGTTTTTAAATGGTATATCTTTTTAATACGAGATCTACAAATCGATTGTAATAGACACTGTCCCAAGTTCAGTTATACTAGCCAAAATCGCATATGACTGTTCCCCTCTTCCAGACGGATACTTGACATGTTACCCCTCTCCTAGGCCCATCACAAGGGAAGTTTCCTTCTTCGTATCGTTTCTCACGAACAACCAAAATTTAAAAAACATAAGACAAAAGTCACAGCCGAAATATCACCAACACAATTTTGCTAATGAATGTTCCACCTGAACAACTCAGTGACACTATAAAAGCAGCAATGCCAATTGCATTTGTTGGACCGTGTGGATGGTTGTAAATAAAGTGATGATGAATAATTGACATTTGGATTTCTTTGGATTTTGTGTTTGTGAAAGTTTTGGTCGATCGCGGTCAAATGTTTCAAGTTCAAGTAGTTTCAATTTGCTTCGTGTGTTTTTGTCTTCTCTGAGTGTTTTTGGTTGTTTCGAGTAGTTTCGGACAAGTCCAATTGGGTCCGAGCGGCATCAGATGGTATTCGAGTAGCTCTAGAGTATTGAACGGCTTTCAAGACACATTAGAACATCGGACTGAACTTGAGAGGCATTGGAGGTTCGTACAGCTGAATGACCATAGCAAACTTCGACCATGACGACTTTCGATCATGGCAGACTTTGACCACGTCAGGTTTCAACCTCGTCAGACTTCGATCATGTTGGTTACGATTTAGAGTCATTTATGACCATGTTTTACTTCGACCACATCTGATATTGACCACAAAATATCGACTATGGCAGTTCGACCATGTTTGACTTCGACCACGACCAAATGACCACTGAAGGTAAGGGTAGCTATCGTACTTTTTTTATGGTCGTAGCTACAGTAACTTGTCGGTACTTGATAGTCGTAGATTTTATTGGTTGATAGTCGAAGGCTATGCAGTTGATGGTCCTAGACTTTGCGGATTGCTGTTATAGTTGTAGACTTTGAAGTCTACTGTCGTTGTCTTCGGTGGTCAAATGCTTTATGATCGGTTGCTGTAGGCTTCATGATCGGTATCATAGACTTCATGGTCGGTATGAGTACTTTAATTCCTATGATCTTCGAGTACCTTGAGTACTCGTGTTGGATCAGTGGTTGGCTGATTTGGTCGCAGCGGTTGTCGGTGATATTCGGTGCTCGGTGATCAATGGTGCAGTGATTCGTAGTTGATCGGTAGTCATAGACTCGACGCTCGGTACTCGATGGTTTTGGTTGGTAGCGATGCATGGTATCCCTGAGTGTTTGGAGCGGAGCGATAATATTTTTCGAGTACTTGTGGTTTTCGAGTACTCCTTGAGCTAGTGGTCACAAGTTGTCTGGAGCTGATTTGCAGTAAGCGATGGAATGTGTGGTCGAAGATGACATAGTTGATGGTCGTGGATGGTTTTGTTTTTGTCTATGGATGGACAATGATGATGTGAATGTGTCTATGTGCTGATGATAGTCAAGCTGTTGAGAACTTGTGCTGGGAAACGTTTCTTTGGTTTTTGCATGTGCAGGATGGCGTGGAGACGATCATGGTCGATGACGAGGAGTATCGGAAATATAATAGGGAGATCTGAGGTCCAGACTGTTGAGGATGTCACGCGAGATGGTTGGACTAACACTGGAGTACATAGAGATCAAAGGTGGTGATGCGTGGAGAGGTTACGGGCAGTGCGGTCCTGGAGGCTTCTACACGGAGGTTGATGATACGAGATGGAGCTACGGGAGGTGCATTCCTGGAGGCTTCTTCACATGGTGAGATTGAAAACGTTATGGAAAGAGTGCGTAACGGAAAGGATTAGAGATTTGGTAATACCTGTGTTAGGAAGGGTTTTTGGGTCCCTTGATTTAAAGAAGAGATATGATTTCATGTTCGTGTTTGAGTCAAACACAGTTTAGGGCTCTGATATATAAAAGTAGAGGCAGGCCAAGTGTTTTGGCTGTAGCTTTGCAAGGCCTTTTGTGCGAGAGTTTTTAGGGGTACTGTAAGGGCGCTTTGTAGCCACAAATATGATACAGAAATAATAGATTATATTTATTCCAAGGAAAGTTCGTCGGTGGTGTGTTTTTTTCTGAGCATTGTTTTTCTGTGTTTTCGGCAACGTGCTAACGCATCGTAATCTGGCGTGCTACGAGCACGATGTTGTCTTCGGCTTGTACTTGTTCGAGCGATGAAGCGTTCGAGCAACCGAAGCTTTTTAAACGGAGAGGGATTTTGACTACATGTAAAAGTGATTGTAGCGAGTGGTCGAACGGCTTGCAGCCGAAATTTGCATTTGGTAATTTAGATTGTTTTTCTTTTGATTTGAGATTTATTTTAGATATAAAAAATAGAGACAATCATTCAGCCTCATCTGATTACGCCATACGATCCTACAACATTTCTTTACTAAAATTTCCCAACAAAACACCCACCCCAAAACTCTTTTAGTACAGTTCACATCATCCCAACCCAAGAAGAATCGCAAAGAAGAAGAGGAAAAAAAATGAGAGGCATAGCTAGAGAAGGACAAAGAAAGCAGAAGCAACATATTTACAGTGAAGTGAACACACATTCGATGTCCTCTGCTATTTTCAGGAATCAGGACACCAGACACCTTTATGCTACAAGCTGCAGCCTGAATTCTGAAACCATCAGACGATCACTCTATTCTGTCTGTGTTGTGTGATATCACCTCGCCGAACTTCAGGAAGAGCTCTGCGTCGGACGCGCTCGACGAATTGGCGCAGGAGAGCGCACTGCCTCCTCGTAGGCTGACATACTCATTGATATAGCTCGGAACAATGGACGAGTGAGGCAATGCCGGTGGCTGTGCCTGCTTTGGGGGTGGGTCTGGGTAGATCAGGTAGTCCAGGACTCGGACAACCTCATGCATCGTCGGTCGATCGGATGGTTGCCTCTTGCTGCAAAGGAGAGCCAACTGAAACACCCTCTTGACCTCTCCAAGATCTTTGCATGTGTCGGCGATGTCTGGGTCGATCATCTCCATGACCGTGTTGTCTGCGGCTTTGGATAGGATCTGCAAGGGAACAGCCAATGAGCATAACAACTTCCATGCAAACCAGGAAGCTTAACACACAATTCAACCATTCACAGCTGCACTGTTCCTTGCACTGAGAGGTCCTAGAATAGCAATTTTAACTCAACTTTGGCATTTCATTTCAAAAATAAATGTTTGTGCTAAGTTACCGACATATCAGTGATCAAAGTGGAAAGTACTAGTTAGCTACAGTTTTTGACAGTGGTGTGTTGCCTGCAAATTTTCAGCCACATGAATACATTGATTGAATGCAGGGGACAAATATGGCAGGCTTTATGGGACACTGGCAAATTATAATAGAGCCTTTTCACCAGCCTACAATCAATCACACCACCACAGTGCGCATAGATCTACTCACATGATAGGTTTCATGTTGCTGGTCCCCTTGAAGGAACACAGACCTAATGCCCATGATTGTGCACTTATTGAGCCTCAAAATCCAACAATATAAGGTGAAGGAAAGAAATAAATTTTCAATTAAACAATTGCAAGCAAATGAAAATTAGTTACCAGGTGTTGAAGATTGCACTCATTATCAACTGGCCTTTTGCCAGTCAGCAACTCGAGCAAGACGATGCCGTAGCTGTATACATCGGATTTCTCATTGAGGCGGGATGTGTGTGCATACTCAGGGTCAATGTAGCCAATTGTGCCCATCACGTAGGTTGATGTGTGGGTCTTTGAGATGCACAAGCTCTTGGCGATACCAAAGTCCGCAAGATGAGCCTCATAGTCTTTGTCTAGGAGGATATTCTTCGATTTTACATCCCTGTGAATTATCCGTGGGCTGCAGTCATGGTGAAGATAAGCCAGACCTTGGGCGGTGCCAAGAGCAATCTGGAGCCTAGCCTCCCAATCGAGTTTTCTCTTCTTGGATGAACCTGCTAAATTCAACAAAGATTTGCCAATTAGGATGCAGTTGCAGAAATTTCGCAAACTATTTGTATGCCATGGAAACATCCTAATCCAAAAGAATAGAGAAGGCATAAAGACAACTTAATAGGAAAGTGACCAGCAGGTGCTTGCTGTGCTTGCTGACAGAACAGGTGAAGGCTTAAACGAAAAGAACAACAGCCGTTCTAACTTTGAGCACTGTGGAACTAAACTGTTTTCAGCACTTCCCCACATGCACTCTGCGTGCCATGTCTCAGCAATCTGCACATACCATGTAAAACGTCCCAGAGGCTGCCATTTTCCATATAATCGTAGAAGAGAAGATTCCCAGCAGGTGATAGCGAGTACCCCTGAAGGCTGACAAGATTTCGGTGTTTGATACTTCCAATAGTCTCAAGTTCAGTCTCAAATTCCTTCAGGCTCTGTGGGTAGTGAGCATAGAGCTTTTTTATTGCCACTGGCTTGGAGTTCTTCAGTACACATTTGTAAACTGTACTTGATGCCCCATACCCGATAATGTACTTCTCGCTCAAATTTTCAGTCATCCTCATTATATCATCGTATACATGGAGGGCCATGTTCATGTGGAGGATCACGAGCTTGGGAGGAACATTGCTCCATGCCACGGCATGAATATCTATCACAGAAAATAACAATATTATAACACTAAAAATCCATATAAACAAACAAATAGTGCATCTGTCAAGTTGAGAGCCAAGACTGTACAATTGTTTGAGACAGGTATTAATCATTTGCAAGGTCCAGTATGATGACACAATACTTGCCAAATAACTATAAAATTGATAGGTTAAAGCAATAGATAGGGACATTGGCAGACGTATCACCTTGTTTGCTCACAGAGTCATCTTTGAAAGCAGGTGGACTGTGCGGCCAGCAAGCAGCTACTAGGATCAACAACAGGATAACAAGCCCACCGACAGCAATACCAAGAATAGCAGCCTTTGAGATTGAGGCTGAGTAGAAAACATAGGGAAGAGTATTAGAAGGTTTTTAGTAGTGAGGTTATATTCCAGAGCAACTTAATAAAGATAGCATTGTACTTACATCTCTGCGCATGACTGGAGGAATAGCATGAAGAACCAAGCCAATAGCCACAGAGTCCAGGATTACCCAAGAAGCTGAAGAAAAGTTCAGATTATAAATTAGGATCAAGATGCCTAAGGATTAAATAAATAAACATTTTCGAAGGGATCGATTAATACCAGAAGACAATACCTGTCAGGTGAAAATCGTGAAAAGTTGTTGTCTGTAGGTACAACGCCAGCCAGATTGTTATATGATACGTTTCTGGAGCAACCCTCGAGAATAAAGAGGCTATGAGTGAAACCCACACATGTACAAACAGTTCAAATAGTTCTTCAGGTCTTAACTTACAAGACATTGAGACTAAAGCAGTTAGTAAGAGAAGAGATATCCCCAGTTATATTGTTACTTTCTAGTTTTCTGTAAGAACAAAAAAAACACACAAATTAATCTGCAGCGGCACGGAATACACAAATTAATAAGTAGTCCATTGGGGACATCCTTTTTCAATTGTACAAAACTAGTTTATAGTTTTTAAAGGATGCGGATCAAAGCACATAGACAACATGTACTTACAACAGTATCAGATTTTGCAGCATTCCAACCTCTTGAGGAATCAAGCCACCAATGTGGTTATTGGACAAATCACTGAAACAAAGAAAAAGGTGCCCATATTACTCAAAAGGAACAGAGTAGATATTTGAGCACCTATAGGTGACAAGGTGCTTACATCTCCATGATGCTCCTCAAGTTTCCAAACTCAGCAGGAATGTATCCAACCAGATTATTCTTGCTCAAGTTGCTACAGAAATAAGAGAATGCTATCATGACAAGATACAAGAATTTCAACAAAAAATGGTAGGTTATATGACTTACAGTCGCAAAAGATGTTCTAAGCTCCCAATAGCTGAGGGAATGGAACCAGCAATCACATTGCAGGATAAGTCCCTAAAGATATATATTCATGTATCACATCATAGCATAAAAAAATACTTGCTTAAGAACAATTACCAATTAACGGCTGGAACTTACAGTGTGTCTAAGTTTTTCATTCTTGCTAGCTCAATGGGAATTGCTCCATTAAGAAAATTTGATGACAGATTCCTAACACAAATCATTAGGCAATATGATTAGAAGCGTTTTTTATGGCTGGCTGGCAGAAAAAATCAGCCTACTCTAAACACAATAGAATCTAAAATCATAGGAACCACTTACAAATAAGTCATGCTCTCAAGCTTGTGCGATGAACTTGGAATGGTCCCATTTAATTTATTGCCATAAGCATTGCTGTTACAAGAGCTAACTGGTTAAGTATCCAGACACCAGAGATGCTATATAACTTCAGGAAAACAAATGAAACTTACAAGCTAATTAAATTTCCACATGAGCTTATATTATCAGGGATTGGTCCTTCAAGGTTGTTGTTTGCAAGGTTCCTGTGATAAACAAATGACATGGACCAGTGACTGAATTAGCATTCCAGGTAGGTATCATATACTAAAGGATGAACAGAATTATACTTACAAGTCAAACAAGCCTGTTAGTTTTCCAAGCTCGGGTGGAATGAATCCAGTCAGCAGATTGTCATTCAGTTCCCTGAAATCAGATACCGTGTCAACATGGGTAGAACTCTTAACTAATTAACTATCACAAAACAAAGAAATGCAAAGTTACACACTTACAAGTAATGAAGTGTCGACATATTACCAAGCTCTGGTGGTATTGAGCCAGTTAGCCTATTGCCTTTCAGGTATCTATCAGTACAAGATACTGTGACATTAGTAACTTCTTGTGATTAAAAAAAATTAGAGATTTCACAAGGGAATTTTCTCTCGGTGAAAACTAAGAGCATCAATCAATTATAAAATAGATACAAAAAGAATTTGCAAGCTTACAATTTTTCAGTGTATGTCAAGTTGCCCAGTATAGATGGTATTGGGCCAGACAATTGGTTGAAACTCAGATCCCTGGATCAATGCAAAATAAAATATCATTTCAAAATAATGCCAATTTCTCGCATTTAAGGGCCGAGGTAATTCATCTCTGGTCATAAATCAAGAGAAGCATAACAGTTATCATTGAACTTACAGTACTGCGAGCGCCTGCATAAGGCCAATCACTGATGGAATAGGGCCAGAGAACTTGTTCCCTTGCAAAGACCTGGTACAAATAGTACATGATATTTCAAGTCATCACTTGTATTAGTTAAGACAAATTAAGCATCTGTTTTTATTGGTGAAATGACTACCACATACAATGTAGCCACTTGCAGGAAACCAATGTTGAATGGGATTTCTCCAGTAAGCTGATTGTAAGACAAATCCCTAAAATACCAAAAGATCAGGAAACCTTACAAGCTAAAAAATGAGCAGCATTATTCAAAGGGAGTAGAATGTATATACATACAAGACCTGAAAGCTCGTACAATTCCCAATGGTTTCTGGTATTGTACCTGTCAAGCTATTGTTCTTCACGTCACTGAGCCAAACAAAAGTGACTCTGTTAACAGAATAAAGGGCACAGAACATGTTACACTAACGAGAAATGAAGGGAAGCAATGCACTCACAAATACCACAGGCCAGTCAATTGGCACATATCCGGAGAGAGGTTTCCTTCTAAATTATTGCCTCGCAATCCCCTAATGAATACGACAAATTTAGATGCGAACATCTGAACCTGTTTTGAGGGTGGCCTGCTAGCCGTGCATTATGTGCGTACAATCATCATATCTTGAATAAATATTTGATCTAAGCCATAAATGTTACATAAATTAAATTTGGTTAGCATTTGTTAGGCCCTTCGATATTCTAGACAGTTAAAGTACTAAACCAAATCAAAGTTGTTTTTTTCAAGCTAGGGAACAAAGCTAAGGACTACTTACAAGTATTGAAGAACCTCATTCCAATAGATTAACCTTGGAATTTCGCCATTTAGCTTGTTTTGAGCCAAGTCCCTGGGGCACATATCACATTAGAACTAACCCAAATAAACTCACAGAACAGTTTAACAGTAACTTACAATATATTCAAATTCGGAAGCTGAGAGAGTGTCGACGGTATCACCCCCACCAGCTGGTTGTTCTTCAAGATCCTATGAATACAAGTAACAGCAGGGCACACAGTGAATGAAACAATGTGAAACACTTTCCTTTTACCAAGTTTCCACAATAAGAATAAGCCTTACAAGTTTTCAAGGCGCTTCAGTTTAGATATGGAAAAGGGTATGTCTCCTTCCAGGTTGTTAGAGGACAAGTCCCTTGATCAAAAGGACACGCGTTACTTCTACAGCTCAAAACAATACGGCGAACTAAAGCTGAAGCCCACTTACAGCGTTTTAAGCGACGAACAATCACCAATCTCATCAGGGATCTGCCCGGAAAGTTCATTCGACTTCAAATCACTACATATAAGGGAACAAGCAGGGAGAACGAGTTAAGCAGCAGGCGTATCAGGCTTCTGAAAGCATTTTATTTCAGGAAACAATGTACCATCATACATTGACACGGCGCTTTTCAAATTCCCAATGGCCGGCGAGATTTCACCCCCGATACTGAGCCCAGAGAGGTTGCTAACGTTGCAAAGATGAACGCGCGTCAGTAAGCGCACAATGCAGCCCGCAATAGAGGTTAGATTTTCACTGCATAAAGCTTCTTACAGTGCCGCAACGGCCAAGGTGACGTTGTCGCAGAGCACGCCGCGCCACGAGCAGTAGCGCGGGGACGCTCCGTCGCCGGACCAATCATACAGCACGTTGTCGACATTGCGGAAGGACTTCTTGATCTCCAATAGTGTTCGCCCTGAAAAACATGCACAAGCAAACCGGATTATTAGGCGCGACAGCAGCAGCAAAAGAATCGGCATCCTGAGGAATCGAAAGCTGCTTCCAAATGCTTAAATCTCTATTTATTGATCCAAAGTTCGATATGCATACCAAACAAACACCGAAAACACGCCCAAAAAGACAAGTTTCCAACTAAAAAGAATCTTCACATCCAGAAGGTTTGCTACTTTGCTTCCACAAATAGCGCAGCGTTTCAGAATGAAAGCTTCATCTCCAACAACAAGATAAGGCAGTAAAGCACATTTACTGATTTACAGACGAAACAGAGCAGAAAACATACTAGCAAATAAAACTGCATTTAAAAATAAAAGTAGACTTGCTACAACAGGAAGTGTCTCGTAGATAGGGGGAAGAAGGAGAGATGCTAAGAACAAGGACCGGGATTAATCTAGTACTAGACCATGATTAGGCGCCGCCAATAGCAGAGGGAAACCATAAACAAAGACCACGAGCCCCCTAAAAAGTGCGCACTTGCAGGCTTGATAAAATGGTGTACCAACACGAGCAAACCAAACCACCCCCCGATAAATCTCTGCTCCCGAGCAAACCCCGCGGCCAATACGAGCTCTAGGGAACTCGAACAGGGGAAGGGCACCAACCATCGTCGGCGACGGCGACGGCCGCGAGGAGGAGAGCGGCGAGATCTCGGAGGAGGCGGATCAGAGGTGGAGCGGCGACGCATTGGCGCAGGGGGGGCATTAACGTGAATGCGAGTGTTTTGGTTTGTTTCTTGGGTTGCTGCGCCTAGCTTTGGTTGGGCTATGCCTACGAGCTATGGGAAGTAGTAGGACTAGCAGCGAGTAGGCTATATAGGCTGGGAGTTAATTAAGGGGGAAGAGGAGAGCATTTCGTGTGAAAATGATTTGTGACGGAGCCACTTTCGCTCTCGTGGCTATTACTTATACTCGCTATTACCCTTTTTTCCGCCTATTTGGATCTCATGGATTTACTTTTTTGCCCTGCTCTTGGCGATGATTTATTGCTCTTGGCTTCTGGTTTATTTGGTATAATTAAATTTAAAAAATTAAAAACAGAAAAATAAATTAATTCATCACGATCAATACGTATCAATATGGAAAAAAAGAAAAAAAAACCCTAAAAGACACAGAAAGTAAAAAAACGAAATAAAAGAATAGTAAATTAAAACCCAAAAGCCAGAAACTGAAACGAGCAGAGCTTCATTTCGAGACAGTTTAATAAAGATTATCATTTTAAGCACCCGTTTAAAACATAGAAAATGGTAGTAAATATGCGGCCTGCCATTAGCACTCCATCCAGATGCCAAAAATAGGCACCTCTGACGAAATTATCGAATGACAAAACGTAGATGATCATGTTGTAAAGAACTAGCTAAAGATAGCGACTACCTGATGGTTATCTGCAGGACGCATCATGTTTAACGTGAAATAACAAGGATTAGAGACATATTCTGCAATCTACCACAGGAAAAAGTTACAGAGGTTACAATGCTTTACGGAGCATAGTTGTAGTGGCTGATGGTGGCTAATGGGTACGGACGGAGAAGAACGTTAACGAAACAGCCTCCATCCACCCTGATTCATGCATGGGCGCACCAGACCAAGCATACCATGTGCACGTGATGTGACAACGAAGGTACGAGCAATCGAGAGCAATTGGAACAAACGCAAATCTACGAACCACTTCGCACATACAGCTAGAGATGATGAGGCAGAGCATCAAGAGAAGTTCGCAGACACACTGGCAATATCTACATTCCGATGTCATCATATTTGCTTGAGCTACACCAAACTTCAGCAAACAAACAGCATTGGGGAAATCATTAAACATCCCAAACAAATTAGAAATGTAAAAAGTGCTAACGAAACAAATTTAAAAATTTAGGCCCTGTTTGGTACAGCTTCATCAACAGCTTCATGAGCTGTTGTGAGATGTTTTTTTGCCAAACATCCTTTTTGCAAACAGCTTCATGGATGAAGCTCCTTAAATCATGCTCTCACAAGGGAATGGGGTGGGGTGAAGCTGAAAATAGTAGTTTTTCACAGCTCTCTCCCTCAGGCTCGCAGTTCTAGGAACCCACTGCCCTTGTAGTTGACAGAAATTACAGCACTTTGCCACTGAGTCCCCACGCCTGTTTCCTCTCCTCCCGTTCGCACTTCTCTACCATTCGCACTGATTTTAATTTTTTTATTTTTTTTATTTTAATTTTTTAATTCATACTCATTCAAATATATTATTTTTTAATTCTTATGACCATATACAAACATACAACTCCAAATGTTAGAACAAGTCAGGTAGACAGGGGTATCTTGGACAATTGCCCTCTCTCAGTCATGCATGAAGCTGCTGGTGAAGCCGTTTTGCCAAATAGTTTTCCAAAACAGCTTTAGCTTCACCGGTGAAGCTGCTCGTGAAGCTGAAACAAAAAAAACAGCTTCACTAGTGAAGCTGAGCTGTGCCAAACGGGGCCTTAACATCCCATGAAAAAGACGGTGGATAACGTAGCATACATGGTGGGCCACGCCCGAATGCTTCCTTCTCAAAGGTACAACTTAGTCATGCTTTAAAAGTATTGTGACTTTTGGTTGAAATGAGAATACAACGGCTATTAATTTTTTTATGTATTCAAATAAATAAATAAACGTCGTTATTTCCTTGTAGATAATGCAAAAGAACTATATTAAAAAAACTAACATATTTTAGACATTTTAGCTTCTTAAGACAGAAACCAGTTCAGAACAGGCCTATACACACCAAGTCCGAGGGTAACGAAGCCCACCCGTATTCGAGTTGTTTTCACCGCAGGGCCCAGGCCACGTCCACCTCCCCCGCTAACACCCCCATCTTGCGTGCAACAATTCCATTCAGGCAGGGCAAGCCCGGACGTGTGTGGTTCTCCGTCGTGCAGCTGTCGGTGGCGTCGCCTGTGGCCAACCGTGGTGACAGCAGATGCCTGCCTAGAGCTCGGCCAAGTACCAGTACCATGGCCAATATTTCTCATTCAGGAGATTGTTCATGATCAGGTATGTCTATCTTGTTTAGTTTTCAAGAAACACTAAGCACTTCAGCCATATCAACAAGCAGATTGTACATTACTACACAGTGCTTAAATTTGTGGACCTGTTTGAGATAAACTTAGCAGTACTGCCTCAGTCGGTAGAAAGCAATTGAGCAGAGATGTATCACCTCGTATTTTGAACTAACCTTAGACGATAAATTATGAAGCTAAACTAAATTAATGAGTTAACTAATAAATAAATTACAAGGTAAATTAAGTTTTTTCCATGCATCAAGACAAATTGAAACATAAAAGCAGTGAATAAATAGAATACATTGATAAGTCTCATCTCAGATAAATAATACAATACAAGCACATCAAATTAAGAAATATAATTAACCAAGCACACCAACACATTAGTCTAGCAATAATTAAAAGTATTCTTTGAATTAAATTAAATATAATAGTCCATATTACATCAGTTAATCAATTACAATTTGATTACATCAATTTACATCACAATTAAAATTACACTAATATTGCTAAGTTGTAGTTCTAATCCGCCTTTCCTGTGAGAAAGACACTTGCACGTCAAAAAGAGAAAACCCAAGAAAAGAAAGAGAAAGAATGTTGTCAGAACCTGTGGTCCATGTCATCTTATAGGGTTCGCTCATTGAGATAGTAGGGTCGGTCGGCACTTCTCGCTAAATAAGGTTTCATCATTTACTATTAGAAACAAACCTGAATCATTCACGAATTTCTTTCTACACTACCATCCAACCCAGTACAAATGGTTTACTGGAGTACCAGAGCACACCCTAATGCGGTAAAAAATCTACCCACAGCACAGCTCACATGGGCATAAGGGGAAAGGGGATAAGGCCGAGTGAGAGAACACAGTGGGGGGAGAGAGAGAGGGAGAGAGAGCACATTCTAGTCATAGCCAGCACAGAGGGAGACCGAGCAAACCATCCCCATCCCCACATCATTGCCCCAAAATCCAACCCAAATAAGACGAAGACCAAGAGCAAGGAGCCACTGAACCTCACCGTGGCTAGATCGACGAAGGAGCAGGGGAACCAAGCTGAGGCTAGGAGGACTAAAGAAGGGAAGAGAAGAACAAAATCGGGGCCAAGGGGGAGGGCGTTAAGAGGGCAACAAGCAGGGGCAAGGGCACGAGAAGGAACCACAACCATCGACGCTAGCGTTATCATCCTCACTAGATCTGTATGATCGAATACTACAATCAGAGGAGAGGGGTAAATGATTGTCATTGTTTTTTGGAGTCTTCTGATAGTCGATGAAGGTATTGACCGCTCGGTGCTAAATCGCCTGATCAATCGCTCAGCGTACGACTGCTCTGCTCGACCGTTCGTTTGATCAACCGCTCTATTCGACTACTTCACTCAAATGCTTTGTTCGTTGTCATAAGATCCAAACCACTTGCAATCACCAGTGCTCTTCAAGCAAATCAAGAACCAGATTGATTCAACACTATCTTTATTGCAGGATCTCCGTGGATTTACAAAGTGTCCTTACAACCACCCCTAAAAGCTCTAACAAAAAACTAAAGCCAAAGCCTTGTCAAAACTCTCTAAAAAATGTACATTAACCCATAATCTCTCCCAGCTTTTATACGTTAACATCACAAACCGTGTCTACCTCAAACATGGACTTAAAACATTATCTCTTTAAAAAATCAAGGGACCCAAAACCCTTTCGAACACAGGTTTTATTCAAACTCTAAATCTTCTCAGTTATAGACTCCATCCATAACTTCTAACTCACCACGTGACGATGCCTCCAAGATAGGACCTCATGTATCTTCATCACGCACCATCACCTCACGTATCGAAGTCTCCAGGATAGCACCTCCTGTAACCTCTCCACGCATCACCACCTTTGATCTCCACGTGCTCTAGCATGAGCCCAGTCACCTCGTGTCGTCCTCGACCGTCTGGATCTTAGACTTTCCCATCCTAGTTCTGATCTTCCTCATCACCGATCATGACCGTCTCCATGGCCACCTGCATATGCAAAGACCAAAAAAACAATTTTCCCTGGCACAAGTTCTTTCCAACTTGACCGACATTAGTCCACACACTCAAAACACACCTAATCTTCCATCCGTCATGACCATAAATTCTATCACTTTTCAAAAATCAACCTTAGATCACTCATTACGACTGGCTACAACTGTTATGCACAGACCGATCACTAGCTCATCGAGTACACAAAAACACAAGTACTCGGGAATTCATATCGCTCCGCTCAGAACACTCGGAAATCACAAGTATCATAGCACTACCGACTACCAACCAGTCACCAAATCATCGATTACCGAGTACCGAGTATCGATCACTAAGTCTAAGACAACAAATCGCTAAGTCTATGACTTCTGATCACAAAGTCTACATCTACCCATCACCAATCAGGTACTGTAGCAACAACCACTCAAAAAGACCAGCCTGATCACCATGCCCAGGCGGGTTAGACCACCAGCTCAACAGACACGAGTACTCGAGGACTCGAAGATCACTAGAATTGAAGCACTTGAAGTTTACGAGTACCGATTGTGAAGCTTATGGCAACCGATCGCAAAGCCTAAGATGACCGATCACAAGTCTAAGACTACCGACCTGCAAAGTCTGAGACAACAGATCATGAAGCCTATGACTATGACAAAAGTCTACGACTACGATAAAAGATTACGAAGTCTATGACTACGACAAAAGACTGCGAAGTCTATGACTGCGAGAAAGCACTGTAGCTACAACCACCAACCAGCTATTGTAGCAAACTAGATTATAACCTCTGACTGGTTCACTATAGCTCACGATCGGTTCACTATTTCTTATGACTGGTTTATTGTTCGAGATCGAAACCTATTGATTACCTGGTCAAATGCCATGATCGAAACGTCGTGGTTGAAGCTTGACGTGGTTGAAATGACGTGGTTGTTCTGCCATGGTTGGCCTACCTTGGTCATCTATTGTGGTCAACTCCATGGTCGACTGCCATAATCGACCTACCTTGGTCATCTGTTGTGGTCGACCTATCGACCAGACTTGCTAGCCTGAAAACTCCAGTAACAATAGCGCATCGATCAGAACTTTCATAAACATAAATTTCAATAAAATCCAAACGTCAATTATTTATCATCACTAATGCACGACCGCCATATGTTCTAACAAGGTCACCCAAGCCTTGACCAAATCCAACAAGGTACCCCTCCATTTCCATTACTTTCACTCAAATCTAGATCACTACTGTATGATCACAAGCATACCTTCCCAACCCCACATGCACCACATTAGAGCAAGTAGCATCCACAATAGGGAATAGAGTAGAGGAGGAGAGGATCAGGGAGAGTGGGGGTATACCAGAGGGGGAGGGTAGCCATGGTGTTGGCATGCTCACTGCTAATCGCTGCACACACCCAGTGCACTCCAACGTGCTTCCCAACGCACGAGGAGGCCCAGAGCCCCATCACAGTGAGCCATGGTTGAAGCGCTACATCATCATTACCAAATCACCAACAAATTGAAGAAATAAAATCATTAAATCAGAAATGTAAATCAAGGGAACTAATATGGAGAAAGTGATTCATTGAAATAAAGATATTAGTAAGAGGAGTTGGGTTCTAATGACTGGATCTGGGACCATCATAGTCAGAGAGGATCCTACCGGCGATAGTCCGGGGCAGTGACCCTAGGTCGATGATAGCTAGTAGGACCAATGGAGCCAGAGGCAGAAGGGCGGAGATGGGAGCCAGAGGCAGAAGGGCGGAGATGGGAGCCAGAGAGGGGACGATGTGTAGAAGCGAGCAGCGGAGGGGGAAGCACATACGGGGACAACGGTGTCCCTTTAGGAGGTCGGTAGCTCGTTGTTTGGGAGCCAGGTGAGAAGGGAGAGGAGAGCGCTTGGGCGGTGATGGCACTCCGTCATGGAGACTGGCGGCCAGACGACTGGAGGCCAGAGAGGGGGAGGAGGCCGAAGAAAGAGAGAGAGAGAGAGAGGGAGGGCAGCAATGTTGTCGGTGGGGGAAGTGAGGAGTGAGTGAAGTATAGAGAGAGTGGGAAAGATAGAGTGAGAATAGAGATAAAGGGGGAGAGACAGACTAGCTGTGGGCTGAAGCTTGCTAGGCTAGCCAGGGGGAATGATAAAAATGGATATAAAGTATGTATGCACATATATAGTATGAGGACACTTATATGTATGTATGCATGCATGCATGTATTTATGTATGCACGTATGCATGCATGTATGTATAGTTAGGTGTATGTAGATATATGTGGATAGTATCTTGCTAGAGAAAAATTAATTGTTGACCACCCTGAACAGCCAAACTAATATGTAACAACGAACGATAGGTGTGGTATAAAATCCAAATATAAACACAACAATAGTTTTTATGGACAGGAGGTTTGTCACTGAGCCATACCAACATAGCATATTTTTATATGTCTGTAAATTAGATCGTAGCCTACGTATTAACTGCAGGCAACAAACCGAATAAGGGAGAAAGACTTCACCTGAACGTACCAAAACTGGGAATTGCTACCAAATCCGAGGCAAGCATGCCTTTGACCATTGGATTAGAGTAATTTTGCTTAAAAATTATTTTTATGCTATATTAATATCACTCCCGACATAAAATGTATTTTAGAAGAAATCACGTGCTGAATGATAGTAATGATGAATATGTGCTTGAGATTAATGATGATGAATATGGCAGGGTAAACAATTGGAGAAGTCATTATCCTACAGGTAAATAATAGGTGGGTGGATAGTGCCCTGGTCAAAAAGAGCAATGGTAGGTTTTGGGACAATATACATATTGTTATAATAAAAGGACTAATCAATTCTCACTCGTGTAATGAGACATATTGTCATATCGGCCATGGTCCCGTTTAGGATGAATGGAATACGAGGGACTGGGTAAGGCCAAGAGGGGCAAGACCCATGGTGGATGCTGGGTGATAAAAATGCCTCCCTAGCACGTGCCGGGTGATAGAAAAGCCTCCCCAACACATGGTTAGTAAGGTGACGTCCCCTATGGTGGGTGCTAGGTGATGCATATGCATCCCTAGCACGTGTCGAATGATAAAAAAAACTTCCCTTACATAGGGGTCTGTATTATGCAACTGGATGGAGTTATAATATACCGAAGTAGAGAAAATATTCTGAACTTTGACTTGAGCATAGCATATAAGAAAATGTGTATGAATTTGTTGCAGTCAAAGTCAGGGTGGCTATGGATAAAGCAATACAAGTCTGCACAGTGCTAAATAAACTATGAATTCATGTCTATCTCCTGGACTAGAGGCTACGGAAGCCTACATGGTTTTTCTCTAAATACGAGTGACTAGTAGCTTTACAAACTAAAAACATAACAATTTCGCATATTAAAACTTATTTTAAAAATGATGACGAGAATATATATGCATTTTGACCTGATGACGTTATCATGAAGTTGTGTATTTGCTATTAATGCTTGATAAGTACTTTTGTACTCACCCTTGCTATTAATACTCCTTGTTAGATGTGAGTCGGTACGACGATTTACCCAGTTATGCCCATGTCAGCGTGGAGGACAACTATACTGAGGAAAGCGAGATTGGTCCGGAGTATGACGCGTATGAGACAGATGCCCCTTATGGGGGTTGGGAGAAGCAGACGGTGGCTGATAGTCATCTACATGATCTCGAGTATTTTAGCACGTCGCTATCTAGTAGATTCAGTACTTGTATCATCATTAGTGGTACCACTTCTACCTTTTATTGTTGTAATATTCGAGCAAAACTTGTTAGGCCTTATTAAAGAAGCCGTACGTGGCAATAGTATTATAATAATATTATATCGTCTCTAGCTATTGCTCCGCTGCAGCACTCTAATATGATTTATTATTCAATAAAATATAAATTTGTTCTGTTTTATTAAGGCGATAACAATGCGTTGATGCTATTAACTAGGGCAATGATTGTACGGATGGTCACATGATTCAAGGAGTATAACCAGGATCTCTGCAGCTAACTGGCAGCTATGGACTTTGTTCTTTGCAGGTAATAGCAGCATTGCATGCAGCAGCACACGGATATCTATGACATGGGCAAAAAGGACAGGGGTACGATAAGCTTAACGAGCTGTCATGCTTCTTTAGTTCTTTGGGCGACGACAGAGGCAGCCTTTGCATTAGCATGTGGATTTGTGAAAAAGCTTAGCTTATCTCCCTCCCCTCCACGATTTTTAAAAAGACTCGCCGTGGAAATCTTCCACGGGTTAATGATGGCAGCTCAATCTTAAGCCGTCTGGCTGATCCAAGGTGCTGTTTAGTTAGACTAAAATAAATTAGTTTATAATTAAAATTATATTATAACTGATTAAAATTATATTGTAGTTGATGGTGACTTATTTGGTATAATTAAATTTAAAAAAAATTAAAAATAAAAACAGATTAACTCATCACGGATAACGTAAACGAATACGGAAAAAAAGAACCAGCAAAAAAGCTAAAAAGTTAGAAAAAGACGAAATTTAAGAATAATAAAAAATAAGTCAGAAATCAAAACTTCAAATCGAAATGAGCAAAACCCTAAAATGGACCATTGCCAAAGCTCAGAAGGCTGCATCATCAGCACCAGGATGCAACGAGCTAATTAATTTTGCTCGTTTGCTGTTGGAATTTTCGTGTTAGATTAGCATTTACCTGATGCGCCGAATACACGCGCAAGTGGTAGTTAGTAACAGGGGCGGATCTAGGACTAAAATTGAGTGGGGGCATGCTGCTACGCGTAGCTGAGAAGGCACTGCCGGCCTGCCGGCCTGCCAGCTGCCGCACTGGGCCACTAGGGGCCTGCTGAGTTGTGGACTGGGGGCCTACATAGATTATATCCAGGAGGTATACGTAATTAACAAAATTGAGTGAGGGCCAAGGCCCCACTGCTCACACTGTGCGTCCGCCCCTGGTTAGTAATACCCCTAGAACCAGAGGAGCAGCTTGGTGCTTCGACTCGTACCGCGGACACCTCACCGCCGTCGGGTCCTGCTGGCCTGCGCACACCAAAGGCGAGCCGCCGCCGCGGCGCCGAACATCCCGATCAGCCACGCCCCGGAGGGAGGGGAAGTGCGACGTGCATGAGGCGAAGGTTGCGAGCCCTGCTACCACTCTACTACTTCCTTATTAATAAACCAGACCGCAAAGAATGTATCGGACGGCTGATGATAATTGCAAATCCACTCGATGGGTGTACTTGATAATATGTGCTAATGGAGTACTATCTATAAGGATAGCTATTTGATGCTTACATGCACAAACATAATTTATAGAGGCTGCCTCGTTTGGCGTTATAGACTAGTGCTTAAGGAAGAGCTGACTCGATTTTTTTTGCATACTCTCTTTCCTCCACATAGGATATATGCTAATATGTATATGCATATAGCTAGCTGACTCAGACCATTGGAGATGCCGTAAGAATGCTCTCAGCCGTTTTTGCCCGACCCGTTGTGAACCACATAGAAATGATTGCGCTCCTCTGTCGAACTGCCAATGACAGGTGGGGCGTAGCATTTTCTGGGCCCGGATGTCATCGTCCACGGCCTCAAGAACGGCTCCTTGGCTCACCCGCCTCCGTCGGTCGCTCGCCGGAGCGCCTCCGCTCTCCGATCGTCATCCGTGCGCTGTCCTTCCGGCCTCGCCGCCGGACGCAGCGCCCAACGGCTCAAGCTCCACCAAGGTGCTTGGGTGCTGAATGTTCTTGTTTTTTTTCTCTCTCTTAGACCCAAGGGTGTTCATTTTTCAGGAAGAGAAACGAAGGAACTGCAGCTATGCGCACCGATTTGGGAGCTTGGGTAACTACGGAGCCTCTAGGCACGGCATGCATGCTTGAGCTTGATCATGACCTAGAGCACGGATGCTTGAGATGATTGCTACCATGAATTGAAGCCCGGATGATCTCAGTCAAGTCGACGTACGTGTGCTAGATGAGTATACGTACGTACGAGCAGATATGCGATTCAACTGAAGACTAGAGCACGCAGTGCATTATTCCTTAGTATTCTAGATGAGTAAGTGCATTCTATATATATTAAGGTAACACTAGTATACAAGTGCGCAATACGCACGTACAATTAATTCTTGTACAGAATGTCCTGGTAGAAACAGGTAGATGAGTAGTCAGGTTGACGTATGCTAGATGAGTAGGTGCAAATATGCGACTCAGATTCTACTGAAGACCAAGTACGTGGTGCATTCTTCCCTACGTACGTACGTCCACCGGAGTGCGCCTCAACTACTACTAGATTCTAAGCAAGCATACCTTTAATCATTCTGGTTAGAGAGTAATTTCACGCAAAAATTATTTTGTACTAGATTACTATCATTCTTGGCATAAAATGAATTTTCAGATAACTCATATGATTGATGTGAAAAATAATAAATATGAAAGGGTAGGCAGTTGATGGAGCAGCTATCCTACAGATAAATAAGAGATGGGGTGGAGGGTTCCCTGGAAAGGAAAGATAGTGACAGGTGCGAAGCCCTCTACATATGGGTATGAACTCCTTTCTTTTGGGCTTATGCTTAGGCTTTGGCTTTTATTTCTACAATAACCAGCTTTTAAACGGTGCATTTTTTAGGCCTGGTCTACAAGTAGATTGTAGTACAAACTGTACCGAGTTCAGCTATATCAACCAAAATCGTATGTGACTATTTTCCTCTGCATACGGTCTCTCACGAATAGCCAGAATTTCAAAATCATAAGCCAAAAGCCAAATGCACAACCCAAAAGAACCCACCCATGATATAACAATAAACTAACTATCACTCATGCAGTAATCCATATTTATTGTATCGACCATGGTCTCATTGAAGACAGGCACAACTCAATTACCTTATCAAGTTACTCTACACTACACAAATTTAAGGAGTATATAATTGTGAGATTAGGTAATGCCAAAGATGGCAAAACATGTGCGCTTATAAGTAGCACAATGGAGTGTCAGGTGAAGATGAGACTTGCTTAGCATAACGGCTAGAGATATACTAGACAGGTGGAGGTACAATATACGAAAATAAGAGAAATAACTTTGTATTCTGATGTGGGCATCACATCTAAGGAAATGCAAAGAAACTGATTGCAGTTAAAGTCAAAGTGATTATGGATAAAGTGATACCAACCTGTGCAGGGTTTAAAACGTGATTCACGTCTGTCTTCTGGACTGAAGGCTATAAGAGCCTATCGGTGGCCTTGTATCTGAATACGAGTGATTAATAGGAATGGGTGTGTTTGGTTTGTTGCCCCAATTTACCTTACCAAAATATTGGTCATGGCGATATATTTGGTTTTTGCTTGGTTTGCTAGCAAATCTTTGGTTGCCTACCAAAATATTGGTCACCCCTCACAATTCCTACCCAAAATTTTGGCAAACCAAGGGTGGAGCATTCTCTAACAAAAAAAATTGACTAGCTTCGACTAGTACTCTTGGTGATGGCTCTATAGTGCTCTAATGCTGCTATGTGATAACCGGTTGATTGCTTATTGGCTATGGGCATGCATGGTTTAATCTTGAGAAAAGTGATGCTATTACTAAAATCAGTTTGTGGGCTACATTGTTGGTTGATTGTCGGGTTGCTTTGGGAAAGGATGACGGCTTGTGCTTGGCGGTCGCTTGTGTGCTGACTGGCTTTGGTGGTGGCCTTCTCCTTCTACGGCTTGCTGGCCCACGACTTGGCTTCTTGTCGACTTCTTGCTCTTGGCTGGCTTGCCCTGATTTGCCTTGCGGTAGCTGACATTATGTGGCTCTGTGTTTTGTACTTGGGATGAATGGGGAGAGAAGGAAAATAGAGTTTGGCTTGATGGTGCTTCTACCTTCTCTCCTCTTCTATGCAGCTAGCTTGCTGGCTCTGTCGTGCCGTGCCTTCTCTTCTCTTCTCTTCTATTTGACTGGTTGCGTGTGCCCGTTTTGCTTGTGGTTGTGCCGTCCCCTTACTGTTGCCTTGTGGCTGTCTAGAAGTGTTGTGCTTGCTTCACTGTTTTATGTGGGTTGCGGTTGATATTTTGGTGATTTGGGACAGTTGGTGGTTGTTACGGTCTCTTTGGATATATTTTATTTTTCGCTTCCCTTTTTCTCTTTTCTTTGCCACGGGTTTTGCACAATTTTTGCCAAAGTTTGGTGGGGCTACATAGGGCATAAACCAAACGTACCCTTACATACTATAATTGAAACATTTTACTACATAAAAACTTACTTTTAAAATGATGATGAATGAGATAGGATTGTTGATCTGATGAATTGTTGGCATAAAAATTGCATATTGCTATTAATACTTGCTGAGTACTTTTGTACTCACCTTTGTTATTAACTCTCTTTGTTTAGAAATAAGTGAGTCCAAGGATCTACTCGGTTCTAACAAAGTTTACGCTGAGGACAACTACCATCCCGAGTGGAATGTAGTCAACCCGGAGTACGATGCGTACGAGACGTATGCCTTGTACGGAGGTTAGGATGAGTAGGCGGCGGGCGGTAGCCGTTTACGCGAACCCGAGTATATTAGCGTATCGTTATCTACTAGTTTCTGTACCTGTATAATTATTAATCGGTACCACTTTTATTTCCAAGTGTTGTAATAATTGGGCAAAATTGTGTAGCTCTATGACATACTGTAGTCAGTAGTCCTGCATGGCAATGATATTATAATAATACTATACCATCTCTAGCTATTGTGCTGCTACAACACTTTGATGTTGCTTGTTATTCGGTAAAACATGAATTTATTTTGTTTTATCAGGTAATAACGACCGATTGATGCTATTAACTAAGGTAGTGATGACATAGATCATCACATGGATCATTGTTTGGAAGTGGTCATGATACGAGGTCACCCGATCTTCTCTATATGCAGCCTCTCGAATCGTAGCGATCCTCCGTTGCCAATGCAAGAACGAACGCTCTTTAATTCGCAAGATCACACGCGCCGGACTTCACGACCACTAAGCGAAAGCTCTATCGCGCTCCCAATTCCCAGCGAAAAGGTTGAATGATCTCGATTTGCAAGATCTCTCAAATTTCTATTGAATTTTTGTGGCTATCAAAAACTCAAGAAACATGTACAAAGCATAACTCATCCCAAGTATTATCTAGTAGCCTCTCGGCACGTACTGTTCTCCATTGTTTTTGCCTCTCCTGTGCTGTCCGTCCGTGCACGTATTTATACGGCGGCGGGCAGCAGTCCGTGTACACAAATGCATCCGAGTCCAATTCCCTCTACACACGCGCGCATGGGCTAAATTCCCACATACTACATATATGGGCCTAAGCCCACTCTTATTGCTAGAGTTCAGACTCAATGATCTAAACAAATACTCAGACTTTTAATTAAGAAACGAGATACATGCATGACCGTGACTATATGACCGTGACCAATTGTTTCGGTCTAGCTTTCAGCACGCAGTCCGCAGATCTTCTTCCTTTCTTTCCTTAGTCACATGATTGTCTCCTTGAGCTGCATCACACTTCCTTGATTGCTCGGCTGCTCGAGTTTTCCCTCTTGATTTTCAAAACCTTCACGACTTTCATACCTAAGAATGCACAAGAAATTAGCTTGAGGTAGTATATTGTTCTTATCAACGGAAAAGGATGTTTTAAGAAACAAATTAACCTGTTTATTTAAAAGCTTGGCTCTCGCTCGAGTAATTGGACCTTTTAGTACTTTATGAATACTCGGAGAATGTAGAGAGGCAGACGATGTAGGGATGTCCTCATCAGGTCATCTTCTTGCATCTGATAGGCATGGGCTAATGATATCACCAAATGGAGAGCACGGCACTCTTTATCCATCTAAACCTTGATAAGGCAGCGTTTGATTGGGGATACATGCAGGCCAAGCAAGATAGACTACAAATCCACGACTGTGCTCCACAGCTATGCCAGGTTCTCAATAATCATGATGCTAACCATTCGTGAATAAAGAAATTTGGTCCTTTTCATGTGAAAAGGTCCCGATATTCTCTTTTCCAATTCGGATAACAATAGTAAAGACGGAAGGCAGGCTGAACTCTGGCATGGTTTTTTTTCCTTTTAGCTTCTTCGAAAACTGAAATAAACTGGATGATTTCTCAAAGTCGTTTATCTAAACAGCTTCTTAGACTTAAAACTGTGTGTACCATTCATGTCGACGTCTTTGTCATATACCGTCGTATCAAAAATACAGATAAAAACTATCAACCACAGGCAAGAAAAAAAGCCCAATAGATTAGGCATGCACGGGATGCCATATTGCCGTCCTTTTCTTTTCTCACAAAAATTTGCCTTGGGGGTACCACGTAATGGAGGAACGTTCTTTCATTCTGCCTTATCATGTGCTGTACAATTTATACTAATCACCTTGTGCACACTTTAAGCTTTTTTTTTTTGGTTGAAGTTACATGTGCCAAAGGCAAGCATTTTTTTTAAGACAAGCAAGCATCATGGGCGGATCCAATGGTATTCCTGGGTATTCCCGGGAATACCCAACTTTTTTAGTGTAATCTGTAGTATATATGTATGTATACTTATATATATAAATGTATAATGATGTATTCTGTGATATTTTCGCTATTCTAGCCTACTAGCACCAATTTAAGAAGCCTATAAACACAGAATTGCTTATTTGCATGGCTTCATTCAGTCCTATTGATTCATTTGCTGCTTTTGACAAAGACAAATTGGTTAAGCTTGCTGGATTTTATCCTAAGGATTTCTCAATCTTCCTCCTCAACTCAATTTGTACATTACTGATATGCGCACTGATGAAAGGTTTAGAAATGTGAGAAGTCTTGCTGAGCTTTCCATTAAGCTTGTTGAAACAAAGAAGCATATTAGACATGAAGTTGTTTACAAGCTTCTCAAATTGGTGCTAGTGCTTTCAGTAGCAACTGCAAGTGTTGAAAGAGTCTTTTCTGTCATGAATTATGTGAAGAACAAATTGAGAAATAAGATTGGGGATTAATACTTGAATGATTGTTTGGTTACATTTATTGAGCGGGAGTTCTTTCTACAAGTTAAGGACAAAGACATCATCAACCGCTTCCAAGCCATGAAGAATCGCAAGGTTAAAGCAACATTATAGTATTTTGTAAGTTCTCTTTATTACTTATTAATTTGTTTCATGCATATTTTAGAGCGGAACAATTTGTTATTTGACTATTTTTGTGACTTTAATTATCGATAACGTACTACTCTGAACTATATTTTAAATCTATGAATTGGATTTTTTTTATGTGGGAATGGGAATACTCAAAGTCAAAATCCTGGCTCCGCCACTGGCAAGCATTCATCGTGTCGATGGGTTGTTCTTTTGTGCCTATGCCCAATTGTTCATCGAATGCAGTTCAGATCCTGAACTTGAGGAGATATCAGTAACAGATGCAGAGAGCCGCGTGTGCATGAAGCATAGCAATCAGAAGAGTTCGGCTTGGCAGGCTAGCATTCAGAAGAGTACTCAAGCACAAGTCATTTTCGTGCATGTTCCCCATGCCCGGCTCTACACCATGCAGGCATGGGCTGGTGCAACTGACATCCAGAGGCAGCAGTCCAGTTACGTGTGACGATCCACAAGTGCATGTCTATCATTCACCAAATGCAACACTAACTCCAGGTCAGTCAGATGCAACGCCCACAAACACACATACTCCCCAGCATTGTTAGCGGGGGTTCCGGCCCCGCAGCGATCCACGTCGCCCCCGCGCGTGCCCCCGGCCGGCGCGTGGCGGGCGGTTTCGCGTACGGCCGGGAGAGGCAATTTCCTTCGGTTTTTTGAAAATTACGTATAGGTCCTTTTTTCTCGCGGAAAGGTCCCTGCAAGTTTTGTTTTTTTAAAAAAATTTGGATTGCGCTCCGCGGGTTTCCGAAATTACGTATAGGTCCTTATTTACTTACGTACAAGTCCTTACATGTCCTCGGTTTTTTTCAAAAAAACCCTTTAATTTTTCCGAAATTACGCATGTGTCCTCGATTTTTTTAATGAAACTCCCTGCGAATTTTCGCCTCTTTTAATTTGGTCCACATGATAGCTAGCGCGGCGTGCGCCGCGCTTATGTGGCTAGTAACCAACAGCTAGGGCTGTTTTAATTAATACGATGATGTCAAAACGAATACTGCGTTGACTTTTGCAAGGTTCCAGTTCCAGCATATTCTGGTCCGAGTAAGCTCAGTCAGGAAAAAAAAAGGAGAGAAAGTTGGGAAAAACCTTGAGCAGAAATGGGAGATTTTCGCCATCTTCCGGGTAGGTTAGAGTTGAACGGGGCTACCATAAGGCCAGTCTCAGTGGAGGTTTCATGTCCCAGTTTCCAACACACTCATATTTTGGAAACAGTGCAGAAGAGTTTCATCCTCATGAAACTCTCTCTACTCCCATGAGACTTTTATCATCTCTCTCTTCATCAATAAAGTGCCATGTTAACGTATTTAATGCTTATAAAACTCCATGAAACCTCCACTTGAGACTGGCCTAAGCAGAGAGCGTGTTGTGCCACGATGCATGAAGAGCTGGAGAAGTGAAGAGCGGTGCGTGCGCCTGACACTTCCAAGCTGGGTTTGGTTAGGCACGTAGTGGGCTGGTGGATCACACCGGGCCCAGGCGGCTTTCTCGTCACGAGGGCGTGGCCCAGATATAAAAAAGAAGAGAGCCAAACGAGGACTTGGGACTTGCAGCATGATCAGTGGTCTTGTTTGGCCAAATTGATACCGTACAAACAATCTGGAGCGTTCGATTTTATTGTATGATAGTAGCAGTTCGAAGACTTGTACCAGTAGTTGCTACGGATAGGTGTAGATTTTATTCAACTGCAACGAGACGGCCGAACCACTTCATTGATGGTTACTTTTAACAAGCATTGTAGCAGTACGTCGCTCAAGTGTACTGGTGACTTTGATGCATCTTAAATCGAAGCCGAACTTTCTGTATGAGTTGTCTCCCTATCCTTTCGTGCATAGATACATAGAGCCAGCAACCGTCTACATTCAAGGTTCCAATTTAAGGTGCGGGCCCAGATATATTGACTGGAGAAATCAGTGCTACTGGTACATAACTGCTGGTGCACTGATAGTAGTCAAGTTAGTTTGCGGTTTTGTGTTTCATCAGCCATTTCCCTGCCGATAATTTCTTCAGAACTGGATTGACGGTGTTCGCTTCCAGTCTTCGGCTTCGCCGGTAGTGACAGAGCCAAGCCTCGGGCTATTTGGGTTGTAGCCCGAGGTTTGACAACCACAGTTCATATAAAATTCATAAAAAATCTAAAAAAAAACAAAGTTAGTTTAAGAGTTGGTCTAAGAACAGTTGATCTAGCCCGGAGCATGAAATTAGGTTAGTTCCGCCCCAGTTTGCCGGAATAATTTTTTTTAAGAAAGCGGACAAACCTCCGATTTCATTCAGGAAACCAAAGTAAACAGAGTTCGAATACCGTTTTGGGACGTGTTGCGCGATGGTCCGACCAATCATCAGCTCAGGTGAGAGCGCGATGGCCTCGTAGGTACAGCATATATATAATTGAAGCGATCATAGTTTTTCGGAGCGACGATTGATTAGAAGCAGGTAGCACATATTCCAGCGGCAACAAACACTTCATACACTTCAACTCACGCTATCTCTCGCCACTTACGCATACAACTCTGGAAAATTCTAGAGGAAACGATAGTATTAACGTCGTTACTAACCCAATGTTGAATCACAGAAAACTCGCAAACATTTTTCCTCTTAAGAAGAAAAACAAACTTTGCCGACATGAGGATAGGAAGCACCTTTCTCAAGCCTGTCCGCGACGTAGTTGTCCAAAATCCAAAACACACGGTGTAATGCTAGGTAGGAACCAAGCAGAAAACGACTCGCATCAACATAATCGACAAGAAAGAAAGAAAAAGTTGATTGCACAAGCTAAACTTGTTGGACTCTTCCTATGTAGTACTTTTATCCCCAAACAACTCAAAAAATTATACAATCATTATAGTTGATTGCACAAGCTAAACTTGTTGGACTCTTCCTAAGTAGTACTTTTATCCCCAAACAACTCAAAAAATTATACAATCATTATTGCGATTTTTTTTTGATAAAAGATATCTCATACCTGTCTCTGCCTGCTGGCGTGTGCTATACTAAAATTTTCTCTTGGAAACAATAAATAAAAGAAAGGCCCCTTCCCTGCTGGCTCCGCCCATGCCAGTGCCGGCCACGCGTGGTGAGACGTGGCGGCAAGCGGCACCCGGCCACACAGGAGGCCACACGGCGCGGTCAACTCAACAACGCCGCTTCCCTTCTTACCGGGCCCCGCGCCAGCCACTCTCGGGGCCCACATGCAGCGACCGATGCGCGACCCGGTTCCCGCAGAATCCTGTCCAAACCCGAACCAAATCACGCCACTTAAATTTCCGCGATTCATAACGAATCACCCTTAGTGTATCGAACGGATCGAAGCAGAGGGAGACCATCCCATTCGCCTGCTAGTTCGGGTCCATTTGGGCGGCGGTGCACACAGCAGGAAGAGATCAGCGCAGCGCGAAGGGTCCAAACACTCTCCGCCGCCGCCGCCGTTGCAGGTGAGCCGATTCGACGGCTTTCCCCCCATTTTTTTTGTGTGTTTTTGTGGACGGTTTTGGTGTTTCGTCCATCGGTGGAGGCTGTGCTGAGCTTTCATCGGCACTCTACGGGCCTCTGCTGCTGATTTCTGAAAGCATCTGGTGGTTTGGACTGTGCGATTTCCCTATCCCTTTCGGACACTTAGCGATTATTTTTGTTTGCATGATGGATTCGGAGTAGTCAAACGATAATTTTGCTCGACTATTTCGGCGGGTTTTAGGTCAAACTCTGAGATCGAGTGGCTAGTTTGTGCGGATTTCGTTAGATTTTTTGTTCTTAGAATGGTTCGCCACTAGAGACTCTTCGTGTTACTTCCTTACTTTACAAGTAGGGATTAGAGATCAATAATAGAATCTAATTGTGTGGTTTTGTTTGATTTAACGTTACTTTTTAGATTCCGCCATGCGCTCATCACTGATTCTTCCGGAAAAGTGCGATGTTTACTGAGTAGGGCGCTTTTAGTTATGTGAAGTACATAAAGTTAACTGTTTGGTGGCTTTCTGGTTGGATATTAGAGTGAGATACAAGCCTGTTTGTTTCCATACAAGGTGGGTGCCACTAAGTTGGGTGCAATTAGAAATAGAAACGAAAAACAAGATTGTGCAGATCATACATCTTAGGTTTAGTTCAATTGAATTCAGGTGATTCAAATCTGAAAACATGATTTAGGCCCGTTCAAAACGGCTTTTGCGGATGGCGTTTGGCTGAAATGGGCATTGTAGCTGCTGGTAGCTTTTAGTTGAGGCATTCAATTAAAGGAAAATGGAGAAAAAGAGGGGAAAATGAAAAACAAAACCTTATATGTCCACAGACAATGCAAAGGAAAAAGGGAAAAAGAAAAAAAAAGAGAAAAGGCCGCGTTATGAAGTCAACGTGTTTAAAACGGCTTTTGACTTGTGGAAGCTAGAAGCCAGAAGCCGTTTCGAATGGGGCCTTTCTTGTTGGGTAGATGCCACAACTGGATCATGATCAATTGATCATCTTAGAATGCCCACCTTTTGCTAGCCTGAGTGCTGCAGTGATATAGTTCCTACTTCCTGATGCTGTATGACTGATATTTGTGTGCTCGGTTGCACTACTGAAATGATAATCTGCTTGCTTGCATGAGTAGCAGCAGGCATTTAGGATGGTGGGCAAGAATGATGGATCTGAAGGGCTCAAATTCAGCACGTCAGACCTGATGCAAACGACTGAAGAGGTTGCGAGAGCATTTATCGCTGCGGCTTCAGCTGCCACCGTACAGTCCACACGGCCATCTGTGGTATCTTTGTCCAGAGAAGAGTGTGGTAGCCATATGCAGAAGCTGCAGCAGCAATTTTCGAAAATCCTGAAGGGGTTTTCAAACTCACCTGAAGTGTCTGGACCGTACAATCCAGAAGTTCTCACGACTCATAAGCGGCAGTGGTCCAGGTTCCAGCTGAAGTCACTGGTATGTATCTCTATACCTATGCGGCATTTTGTGTCCGTCTGATGTGCTCTGCTTGGTGTAATATACACACTTTGCTAATTAACTAAAGCTTAGTCAGAGCTTTAAGTTGTGAATGATTGATGTGATACCTGGCTCTTCTAACTTCTAAGAGAGAGTGCAACAAAGCTGAGTTAAATGTCAATTTTGATATAGTTGTTTGATTGACTCAGAATATTTTCATTCATAGTTGTTATAAGCATAATACTTGAGCTTCCAGTTCATCCTAGGGATGCTATTTTCTTAATTCTCTTCCAGTACAGTCTATATAGGGCGTAGCATAGTCACATGACACAATAACATTTTCTTTGATGTCTATGTTGTTCTAGTGTCCCAAACCTGTCATTGGTTTCGGCGTCCATGTCAACCATTTCCTTTTACTGGCTGTATTTTAATTAACTTAGTTTTATCTAATATCTACAATCACGTAATGTCGCTAGTAAGGCCCAACTGCCCAATGAACAATCCCACATTGTTTGCAACATCTGTTCAGTGGCAGATCTAGAACAAAAATGGCGTGGGGGCCTCATGCTTCATGCATATACTTATCAATGATCCATCAATAGCGTAGTAGATAGTAATGCACTCTAAATTTTGTAATATCAACAAACTTCATGAAAAAGTTCAATGATAAGTATTAAAAATTGAAATAGGGCATTCTAATATTAAAACCCTAATCCACAAATATTTTAAAGATCACAAAATTGAAACCTTAAAATCTAAATCACAAAATTTAGTACATATTTTGATCGGCTGATCGTTACTTCATTAGCTATGAAGATCATTGAACTTTGAAGCAAGGATCCAATCAGCTAGGACGAGATGACGAGTGGTCAGTGGACGATCTCACCTATTGTTGTGATCGTCGGCCATATTGCATACATTGATACATACACCGAGATTTTCTCCATTTGCATGCGTGCGTAATGAGATTAACACAGCGAGACATCTAACCATACCATCCAAGTCCAATGCACGTAGGCGTAGGCGAGAAGCGGCCGGTGTACTCTTGCATGATGGCAGCTCCGGCGTCGGGCCCGTCGCCGTTGCAGACGAAAGAACCAACTCACCAAAGGTTGCGTGCGTGGTGTGGGGAGTAGGGGAAGGTAGGTAAGGCGTTATCTGAACCTAGCATTGCCTACTTGGTTGGCTTAGGGTTGGTGCTGGCTTGGACGCTTGGGCCTTGGGCTAGCGTTGGCTTGGGGCTAGACCGACTGGTGGCGTACGCTCGATCAGTTCAAGTAGCTCCTGTTATTTTGTTTTCTTTTCACTGTCGGTCGATATGTTGTGTCGTAACAACTTCAACTTACATGTATTTTTTTGGAGTGTCTTGCTTTGTCAACGTCCTACGTGTTTTTCTTTTCTTTTCTCCCCTGTTTGTCAACGTGTTTAAACCTTTTTTTCTTTTACATAGATGTAGTTCTTGGTAGTGGGGCACTAATTTTTAGTATGTAGGGGCAAACACTGTGTAAATTTGGACCTTAAGCAACAAAAATTAAAATCGGTGCAGGGCCTGTGCCCCCACATTCTCCAATGTGCATCCGCCCTTGCATCTGTTAGGTTATTATTAATTTGGCTCTTCACCTTGCACAGGAACCTATCAAGTAGTGAATAATCAAATATTTTTAAATTACTTAAAAGTTAATACTGTTAATGAAAATTTATTTTTGCTAGGGTTAAGAGGTTTACACCAGTTCTGACTTGTGAGAGCAATTTTGCCATTGGGATAATCTTGTTAATCATCTTATGAAACGGTCTCATATTTTAGATATTAAAAAGCAATTACCTTTGTTCGCTGGGGAACCCTCAAATACATTCACAACGATTCTGATTTGATTGCAATCAATAAATTTAGTATGCAATGTAAGCACTTGCTAATATTTGGATGACCACTCCGGGTTGAATGACCTAGCATTTTGAAACTGGTAGGACTGATTGGAAAATTTTTGCCAAATGCTCCAGAGTTTAGATGCATTCTGATTGATCATAGATGATAACCGTGAATGAACCACTCCCATCCACTATACATGCATCAGTAGAGGAGCTGTTTCTCAAAACTATTTTGAAGTGTATGCAGTTGTCTTCTCACTTCTGCGCTTATAGTATTTTTTACGCTATTATTAGTGAATAGTCTAGCACATTGCACATACCTCTCAGAAATTATTTTTTGGAACAGGGAAATAGGTGCATCAGAGAACCGTCACATCTCTTTGAGAGCATAGTGATTGTTGGACTTCCTCCTCAGGCAGAAATCCATGAGCTAGAGAGCATTGCACTAGGGAGAAATGATGAAGATGGAAAGAAATCAAGAAATATATTTAGCAACAACCACCACCAAGTTCATGCCATATCAAATTTGGAACCTCAGGTTATCACTCATCCCACCTATTGTTGCATGTTCTTTACTCTGATGAGCAATACATTCAGTTAGGGACCTCCCCTACTGTTTTGTGAAAAAAAAAAGAGAGGTCTTATTGTTGCCTACTTTCATGCGCTTGAACTTTATTTTCTTATTTCCTATATTTTTTCTTGGGAAATATCTTTTGCTGATTATTTTTGTTTGTCCTTAGGTCCTTTTTGCATACCCTCCGGAGAAGCCTCTTCCACTCAAGTACAAGGATATCCTTTCTTTCTGCCTTCCTGGAGGTGTACAGGTCTGCCCGCATTTGAGCTACATACCGCTTATAGTTTCCATTCCTGTGTGTAGTAATAGTCTGCAACCAGAATACATTAAGATTAACTTTTACCAAGTGTCATGGTGCTTCTTGCATAGGTTATCTTTTGTTTTACCAAGCTGAAATGCTGTTACGTAACTTACGTTGGTTTGGTTCAATTCATAATATTGCAATTTGCCAACCGGGGTAGATTTCTGGTTATAAAAACAATGACATCACATAATAGCAGCCATTTATATAGAAGTGTTTACAAGACACTATAAAGGAGGCAAGTAGTCAACTGATTTGTATACAAAAATTGATCAGTACTCAATATGCATAAATAGTAACATAGATAAGCAAAGTCCTTGTGAACACAAGGTTTTCCAATAGTTATTGACTGCAATAAATAGAATCAGCCCTTCAGACGTCCTATTATGCTATGAGGGAGGTGAGGATAATGTATTGCCAAGTAACTATGCAATCAGAACAGGCAGTACCCGGAAATTTAGTTGATAACAAGAATGAAACTATAACTAGTCATTAAGACATAACCGGCTTCTAGTGGATGTTATATTCCTTTATTAATTTTAAGCCTCCAATCACACATACAATGTCGTTTTATCAGATCTTGCTTGTTGGGCAATCAAACATTTTACCTATGTTTCATTTCTATTAGGTTCATGCTGTTGAACGGACTCCTTCATTCAGTGAACTGAATGAAATTCTCCTAGGGCAGGTGACTGTTTCTCAGCTCTGTTTGTGTTTTATTTTTCCTTTAATCAATAGATATCCTTTTAGTTGACAAATTCAATAATTACTCCTGAAACCATATTGCAACCTTGCCCTCTAAAGATTTAGAGCTTCTGTCACATCATCTGTTTCCTTTGTTTAGCTCTACTTGCAAGTGAGCTTAATGTAGTCTTTTTATGGTTTTGGTTTGTGAATATCTTGCCCATTTCAGGAACAGCTTAAAGAAAGCAATCAATCTTTCGTATTCCGTTTACAGGTATATTTATATCTTTCGCCATTATATCCTTCCATTTTACCAGGGTGCTGATCATTGAGAGATTGCAGGTTGCTGATGACTCTACATTATATGGATGCTGCGTATTGGTTGAAGAGATTGTACAGCGACCTTCAAAGCTGGTTTCCATGCTCATGAACGAAAAGCTCGTCTTTCCACGTAGGAGTCGTTATGTAATAACTGCACCCCGATGTTATTGCATCCTGTCCAGGCTCCCATTCTTTGAACTGCATTTTGGGGTGCTGCAGAGGTAGCATATAGTGCTCACCATCGTCTCATGTTATCTTACCGCATTCTTGATATCTGAATCTCTTTACAGTTCAAGTTATTCTTTATTTTTTGATTTGTCATTTTCTTAGGTGGTAGAAGTGGAATCATATGCCTTCTGTGTGATGCTTATGAATTCTGCTTTTAGTCAAGAGTTTTTGAAGTTATTCATGGCCTGTCTCTTTGGTTCGCACTGTTGTTGAGAACTTTTTTGTTGCACTGGTGGCCTTACAAGTTCATTTTCTTCTTTTGGTTTTATAAGTAGAGTTTTGTCATCCCTGCAACTAGTATATCCGCTCCATATGTTGTATAGTAGTTCCTAGATTTCTGGTTATAGTTTTAAACTTTGGCATTTGTATGAATCATCTGCTTTGCATTTATGTGTATTGTTTGGATTAGTTTGTTTTCTTCATGTGGTTCTCAAGCCAAAGCGCGTCAAGGTCATGTACTTATGTAAACTTCAGAATTTCTATTTTAGTGGCATAACAATACTAGTGCTACATCCAGGGACCCTTTGTGATTGGTTTGATTTGTCCTTTTGTCTTTGTCAAATTCTCTTATATTTATGCATTTGATGCTATCACGCTCAATATTGGTATTCTACTTTGATGTTACTTCTTTTGTATCTGCCTTTCATAAGTAGCTGCCGTGTTTATTATGCAGTATTCTTATGGAAGAACGGCTCGAATGGCTCACAGATGGTGTTAGCATGCTAACATCATTATCACCTGAGGAAACCTGTCAAGATGATGATATTTTCGAAGGAACTGAAGTTACAGCATCGAAACAATATTTTGATGGTAACACAGTATATCAAGAAAAATCCTCTGAAACAAGTGTGGAAGATTCTTTGAAGGAGCTGTCTGACACTGCCAGGTGTAGGGAGAACCAACTGGATGGCATTTCTAAAGATGTCCAACAGGAAAATGGTTCTCGTGTCAATGAAGAACAGAATGATCTTGTGACAGGAACGGTTACTCACTGTGATACCCCCGAAAGGTCAGAAAGCTGTTCTCATGTCAATGAAGAACAGAATGATCTTGTAATAGGAACGGGTACTCAGTGTGGTACTCCCAAAGGGTCTGACAGTTGTGTTTCCGAAGATACAGCAACAGATCAATCTGGAGTTAAGCTTCATGAACTGGATTCTATAGCAGTTATCCAGAATGAATCTGGTGCCAAGAAAGATTGTGGTGATTCTTCACATGAAAGTGTAGATGATGAACAGCTTGATATCTTTGTTAATGATACTATTTTGCCACTTATACGATCTCACCTTTGTGACGGTTCTGAATCATCTCCAAGGTATGTCATCCTCAACATAAATGGGCTACTAGTAAGCATGCTATTCTCCTCAGCACACTGGAAAAAATCCTTACTTTTGTTAGGAGGATTATATTATTTTGATTTCCTTTTTTGTTAATGTAAGTATGTAACTATCAGCCTAATTGCTAGTCTTAGGCCCTAGTGGTGGTATGAGCATACTTAAACATATAGTCTACTAGCTGAATGCTCGTGCTTTACTATGGATGAAAAAAGAATATATTCTCAGCACGTTGAGTTGATATTGTTGGGATTGGTCGCGCCCTCGGCTTTGTTGTGCACCCGGTAGAGCTCTGTTTTTTGTTAGAGAATTTGTCGGATGGTGGAATTTGTTTTTTGATCGATTGCTTTTCTTCTGTTTTTGTTAGAAATTTTTTAGAGAGGTGCAAGAGGAGTTAGGAGGGGCAGATGAACTACCACCAACAACTCTCTCTTTTAAGTAGTAAAGAGTTGTTAAATGCCAATAAATGTTGGCAGCGAAAGTGTTGTGCTGCTCCTTGAATTCTGATACTTTCACTTGAAATCATCTTGTTACGTCTCTTATTAACTGTTGATACATTGTGAATGTGAAATATGACTTAACTTATTTGCAAACCTCCTATTTTACATGAATATCAGTGCCTGATTAGAATCATAAAAATAGTCACCGCCATTTACTGCAGTTCCCAGGATTCTCCTTCTGAAGGCGTAAATTTCAGAAGTGATACCCACGAATTGGATTTGGAGGAGCCATCTTCCATCGGTCATGGAGACTTAGTTGGGCACAACAGTTTATTGCAATGGGCTAAGGTTTCATATGCATGAAATTATGCAAATTTTTGCTTGGTTTCTTCTTTTTGTGGATTTGTTTTGTAACTTAATGTTTTCTCCAGGCTAAAAAATATGGATCTCTGCAAGTTGTCTGTCAGTACCACCAGTTGCAGTGTCCTGCCAGGGGTTCATCACTTACCTTTCATCCCTTGGAGCACTTGCATCCTTTGACGTTTCACCGGCCCGGTGAAACAGTTCTTCATATTGCTGGTTCTACTATTGATCTTCGGTCATGTGATACAAGCTTAGAGGTGGCTGAGGTATCTTATGCTGATGCATTGCCAGATTATTCATGTAGCATTTACCAGCTTTGTTGTGAATAATTTGCCTGAATGCCATCTGTTCCTTTTTCAGATGCGTAATGCACTCTTTGCTGAGGAGGAATCAACTGCTTTATCTACGTGGGCTGTGGCATCCATATGTGGATGCCTCAGGTTGGAACATGTAAGTATCCGTGACTTATCCCTGAGATGATATGTTTCCTTTGCAGAACCTAATTAATTCTTTCATTGCTGGATACTGTCCTTAGAAGGCGCACATCATAACTTTCAAAATGTGAAAGTGCTCGTATACAATAAATTAACTGTTTCTTTGGACCTATACTGCAAACTATTTGCAAGTGCTAATTTGCATGTTTGATGTACAAGTCTGTCAAAGAATTTCTAAATAATACGTTCACTGTCACAACAGCAGAATAAAAGCTTTGATCCTGCAGTATCTATTAGTAGTACTCTTAAGAGCATAATGTAACGTTGTTACTGCAGAATTGGTTTTGTGTGTGTCACTTTAAGGTGTTTGGCAACATGATTTTTTTTTTGTGTTTTTGCAGTATGAGCTAATGCATTTTTGCACTGCCTTCTTGTTCCTTGGCAGCAAGTCTGTTATAAAATACACTCTAATGCCTTTCATTATGACTTATTCATTGCACTAGATCAAATTTAGTCCTTTTCTTATGTAATGAACAAATGCTTTTACATCGTTGCGTGTGTTTTATCTGTCTTGGCACAAAACTGAAACTGTCTATAAATTGCTTTGGAGCACTTAACATTTACCCGTAATTACAAATTTTAAAATAATGTTGTTTGCAGGTAATGACACTTTTTTCTGCAGCACTCCTGGAGAAACAGATTGTTATTGTCTGTTCTAATTTGGTACAGTTCAAAACCTTATAGGTTTTGGCATTTTTTTCTTCACTTTTATATTGATGTTAAAATGATGACCAGTTAATCTGATACTTATCTTGATCTCTACATTAACTAAGCATTTCCTGTGATAACAATAGAACTACCATAGATGAGTTAGTACTTAGTAAAAGCATTAAAATACTGGTAGTTTGTGTTGAGTTGCACGCGCATTAACTATAGCCTATAGCAACACGTACAATGTTCCTTCGATGAGTTTATCTGTTATAAAGAGTGAAATGTTAGGAAGGAAGATGGTTATGTTTGACTACACAACTTTCAAGTAACTTTAATGTATTCATCGTGTTCTTGCAAGTTAAATATTCTTTTGAATATTGGTAGAATTTTGGTTCTCTTTGCTGACGGAAAACAAGTATTCAGACAAATTTTCAATGACCAGGGAATGCTTTCGGCTTCAGTTTTGTCCATCATACCTCTAATACGCCCATATCAGTGGCAGAGTCTACTCATACCGGTACTTTCATTTTGTGCCTTTGGAAGAGCTCAGATTTGAACTTCACAGCTAGGCAATATATTCACTCTTACTTCATGTGCTCTGTTGCATCATTGATTTCCAGGTTTTGCCAAATGACATGCTGGATTTTCTGGATGCACCTGTTCCATACATAGTGAGTTCCTGAGCTCATTGACAGTATTTTGTTTTCATCAACATAGAGAGAACATCAAAGAAATGGTAGACTGGAGATATGTTTTTAGTGTGCACACTTAGGGCCTGTTTGGGAGAGCTCCACCAGCTCCAGATTCACCAAATCCAGATCCAGATCCACTTTTCCAAGCCAAACAGTTCCAGTTCCAGCAGCTCCACCGTGGATCTGCTCCACCAAAACCATGGATCTAGCTCCAGATTCACCAAATTGGTGGAGCACCTCAAGGGGTGCTCCACCAAGCTCAAATTGGTGGAGTTGGGGAAAATTACCCACCATGCCACTGATTACACAAAAAAAACGGTTCGTTTTTCTTCTTTCTCGTCGCTGCGCCGTCCTCCCCTGCGCCTTCGCCTCGCTTGCCGGCCGCCGGCCTCGCCTCGCCTCGCCTGCGCCTGCCGGCCGCTCCGCCTCCTCCTCGCCCGCCGGCCGCTCCGCTCCGCCTCGCCCGCCGGCCGCTCCGCCTCCTCCTCGCCCGCCGGCCGCTCCGCCTCGCCCGCCGGCCGCTCCGCCTCCTCGCCCGTCGGCCGCTCTGCCTCCTCTTCTCCGCCTCCTCGCCCGCCGGCCGCTCCGCTCCGCCTTGCCCGCCGGCCGCTCCGCCTCCTCTTCTCCGCCTCCTCCTCGCCCGCCGGCCGCTCCGCCTCCTCTTCTCCGCCTCCTCCTCGCCCGCCGGCCGCTCCGCCTCTTCTCCGCCTCCTCCTCGCCCGCTGGCCGCTCCGCTCCGCCTCGCCCGCCGGCCGCTCCGCCTCCTCTTCTCCGCCTGCGCCTGCCGGCCGCCGGCCGCCTCGCCCGCCGGCCGCTGCCGCGCCTGCACCGCCGGGATTTTTTTTCATTTTGCCCCCTGACGCGTGGGGCCCAGGTGGAAGTGAGATAGAGAGGGAGGTGGAGCTGTACCAAACACTTTGACGAATCCCAGATCCACCATGGAGCTGCTCCACGGTGAATCCAGCTCCAGATCCACGTTTTTCGTGAATCTGAAGTTGGTGGAGCTCTCCCAAACAGGCCCTTAATGGGGAGGGATTACAAGTGGGTATTTTGGGGGGACGGGATTGAGGAAGGACTGAAGGAGAGATATAGGCACATTAATTGAACACTGAACATGTGGATATTGATACATTTGATTGTTATTAGGCACATCACCATCTATTTGAAATAAAATTCTAATTGAGTTAATGTGGTCTGATCCACAATTAACAATTGTTACCATCTTTAGGTTGGTGTGCAGAGCAAGACATCTGATGCACAGTTCAGGCCATCAAGTGCTGTGGTTATTGATGCCAACAAGAATCAGGTGCCTGAAAAGTTACCAAACTTTGTTGTTTTCTGTAGATCAATTCTGTGTGCTACTGTGAATAGGTGTTAGCTCTATGCAGTTTTCAGAAATGATAAGTCTAACTTTACAAATCTAGATGGTTTGGACTTTGGATACTTCTTGTTGACGACTATGTTTTCTCAACTGTTTACTTGTTTTTTTAAAAAGGCGCATAATGTTGTAGTATCATTTGTTACTGAATGATGTGAATAATGCAACAAGCTGTTGCTGACACACAAATTCATGGTGGCATGTAGATTAAATCTGCGTCAGTCCCGCAACTTCCGCAACAGAAGGAGTTGCTTTCTGCCTTGCGTCCGTATCATTCCAGGCTTGTGGGAGAAAGTTATCTTGCAAGAAAGCGTCCCGTTTATGAATGCACAGATGCCCAGGTAGTTTCTAAATTTAACCTAGTTTGCTATAATTTCTTTAGTTTTTCTTCATCTTCTTTCGTATGTAGTATGTACTTCCAACTAAGAGTGCATTTTGCTATTGTTCAACCTATTGTTGTGCTGCCATCAGATTTCACTTAACTCCTCTGGGATATGACTTACAAAGTTTGTTTTGCCTTGTCTTGCAAGTACAAACTACATAATCCATGAACTTATGCTCCACTGGTTTCATGAAAGATTGCTTAACTCTGGGATATGGCATATAAATTGTTTGCCCTATTTATTTTCGCTTTGCCTGGTTGTGCAAGTACAAAATCCATGAACTTATGCTCCACTCGTTTTATAAAATACTTACCCTGACTTCAAAATGGTCACTGTTCACTGCAGTCTCTTGTTTTTGGCTAATCGTAAGCATTTTCTGGTTGAAAATTCTAAGTTAATGCATTCTGGGAACTTTCTTTTTTAGTCAAGGCCTCAACTTGTATATCATACAGGTGGAAGCGGCCAAAGGTTTCTTGGCAGTGCTTAGATCCTACCTTGATTCTCTGTGCTGCAACTTGAGATCTCATACAATTACCAATGTGCAATCCAACAATGACAAGGTTCGTTATTGTTGAAGTGCTTGGTCTGGATATTTTGTGTGCCTTCTTTTTGGTCCTTTTTGCTGGAAAAAATGAACAAGTTGTCTTGTGATCCAGTGTTACTAGACAGGATTGTATCAGCATGTTTATACAAGTGTAGAACACTAGTTGCTAATTGTCTTTTTCTGCGTTTGCAACTTTGTGTAGGTTTCATTACTTTTAAGAGAGAGCTTCATTGGTTCTTTCCCAAACCGGGATAGGCCGTTTATGAAGGTATTAAATTGCAATCTTCCCTTTTTCATTGTCTTCAATGGAATTTCTGAGCGTAATATTTGGACAACACATGTAAATCTTGATGCTCAGTTCAGCTCAAGCAATCCTAGAATTTCTCTTGTTTTGGCTGAGTTGGTATTATCTTCTTCAGGGATCTTTTTTTGGCATCTTACTTATGTTATGCTTATGATACACACAGACAGACACACAGACTAATGCACATAGTGCCTCTTCTATTTTTTTTGCTGACAGCTTTTTGTGGACACACAATTGTTCTCGGTGCATACAGACCTAGTTCTCTCCTTTTATCAGAAGGACTGAGTCTGTGTTCAGGACTTTGACTGTCATCAGTGGCATGATTTTGCCAAGGTGCAACACTATATACTTTTCTCTTTGTATTTTATATCTTGTGTATCATTGATCTACTACTGTAATATCTTGATTTCTGGAATTGAGTATCACTTCTTTCCCTGCTTTCAAAACAATAATAAGTTACAAGCAGTTACAGCTTGAAACTTAGGGCCATAGGTACAGGGCCATAACTTTATTAGGCGTGTAGCTTTGGTTGTAGACCGTTCATCTACTTCAGAAACAAATACTATGTTGTCAATCAGCTCACAGAAAAGCCCCTGTGGTAACTTTGCCTATCAGCTTTAGTGCTTTTTAAAATCTGTAGTTAACTGCCTTTTACCAGCATTAAAGGTAAAAGTCTACTGGATGGATGATTTATTCAAATTCTGATCTATCTGTTTGCATTACAGCTGTTAGACGTTGAGCTCAACTGTACATACCGATCTAGAAAAGATGAGCTGCCTTATATTACTATGGCAGCTCAAAGTTGGGTTAAGAAGCTGCGGGCGACAACCCATATACTGCTGGAGAAATGGTAGATTATTGAGATCCTGGTATGGATACTAAACCAGAATGCCCTTCTATCTGTTGTAAATTAGTTCGGCGTGGCTGTGCCGCACCATCTAAAATTTGTAGGCAGTAGTAGTTGCCCCATAAGAGAAACCTTTCTGATTTGTTCTTCATACAATGCCCGTACTTAAATGAATCCATGTGTGCTGCAAAATCTCCGGACGTGAGATCTCAATGTTCAGTTTGCAGCTAATAGGTATACGAGGAGAAAAACCAAGCACATGTACTGTAACTTCAAGAAATCTGAGAGGTAAAAACTGATGCCACTTGTATCCTAATTTGTGTAGAAAAGAGTCTGGAGTGTCATATTATATGGTTGTATCGGTTGCCTGTTGTAGGATTGTATGGCGAGTATCCTTCTCAGCCTTTGTTTCTATACTGTCCTGATTGGCCCTTGTCCATTTTGCTGTCTGATGTGAACATCCACGATGTGCTTCAGAGTAGGAGACGGTCCAAGCCTGCCAAGTGAACATGAATAAGATTAAATTCCAAGCCTACATTCCAATGGCGTCCGTTGTTGGCGAAGTTAATTTGCTGGCATATCTGGTCGCGGTGTAGGTTTTGCATATTGGACTATTCCTCCGTCCGCTATGGATTTGAGTTATAACTGTAGGCCAGACAGGGTTTTACTGCCCGTTTATTGCAGAGGGAGAGCGTCATTGACCATTATTCAGATCGTTTTTATTGTTCCAGTCAAAGTGAAAACGCATGGAAAGAAGAGTTTCACTATAGAGTTTCTCGAATCCGATAGCTAGGAGGTGCGTGCCTAACCTCGATTATGCTGTTTTCCCTTTGCTTCACATCCAGGGATTGATTTGGACCCCAAAGCCAAGTGGATGATAGGTAAACTCTTGCCTCTTTTCAACACGCAGTGCCCATAGTGGACTGCTTTTGACGCAAAGCCCAAGCTAGAGTGGTTCTCCAGCGAGGCCTTGTCTTATACACACAATTTCATTAGTCAGGAGCCATGTTTTGTTTTTGATCTACTACTACCGAAGATGGGAGAAGGCAATGACATAATACTCCTAGTGAAGTGTGGAGAATTTGGGCGAAGGATGCTACACGGTGCGTGTGTGTGTGCAGGGAAAGGACTTTGCCCGTGGGGCGGTAGCAGAGGGGCAGGGGGGGGGGGGGGGGCGCAGTGAATGTGCCCGCCACAAGTACCACGGAGCGCTTTCAACCAGTGGTCGTCACACTGCCTCTGCTTGCCTGACTGTTCCAGTCTTTCTGACCGCCTCTTGCCGCTGCATGTGCTGCTCGCCAGGGGGCGCCATGCCGCAGCGCTACAAAGCGATAGACACGTCACCCGTGTGTACCATCACCAGGCGGAGAGAGAGAGAGAGAGAGAGAGAGAGAGAGAGAGAGAGAGAGAGAGAGAGATGCCGTGGCATGCCACCATCTGAGAGACGCTGCTCTTGGAAAGGCGCTGCCGCCGCTGCGTGTTGCCTCCTGATGCTACTGCTGCGCTACTCCTCGCTTCCCCCTCAGCGGCCAGAGTTGAGCCTTTTTAGCCATACGTGCCAGGAACCCGGCGAGACCACTGGATCTTCTGTGTTGGGGATTGTGGGCGTGTATGTATGACCGGTCATTCCATCGCAAATCAGCTGCTCATGCCAAGACCCAAGCGAAGGCGATCCGTGATGCAGAGAGGCGCCGTCACTCCCGGTGATCGAACTAGTACTACTCTACGTGTTTGGGAAGACAGGAAATTCGTCATTTCATGTGCATTTACCCGACGCCGCACCGTAACCCTGGACCGTGGATGGTCCCTATATTATTGTCAATAAGCTACTAGTCTTCCACGAGATTTTAATTGATGGCGATCAAGACCACGGCGAGCGAGAGAGAGAGAGAGAGCATGTCAGCATGATCCCTGCTCCTGGGTCGCCGGCAAGACCCCGTTTGAGGCAACGAGGAAAGTTTTGACCGCCTCCCCTCCAGACCGGCCTGCACGGAGCAATTATTGCGCGGAACGGCTCCACTGTACTGTCTGTACACACATGTTCCCACCCTGCACGCTGCTCTGGTTCCTCGTGCAGTCGTGCTGCCTGTCCTGCCGCACTCAGCCCCGCCCTCCCCTCGCTTGCTCGCTGGCCCTACTCGCTGATGAGGAATCGGCGTGTAGCGCAGCGTCCTGTTTAAAAGTGCTGTTATTTTAAATTTGCAACTGTAACTTTTAGTTTTCGCTAATTGCAAAAGAGATTGAGAGAGTAGAATTCACTTGTGTTAAAAAGTTATTTCGCTCAAAACGACTCTTGCAGTGATCTTATAAATAGCTTACCGAAAAAAGTCACTTCACTCCAAAGGTAGTTTTAAAAGCTAAGGGTAAGAAGTCAAAGATAGTTCTAAAAGCCAAAAGCGGGAAGTCATTTGGAACAGGGACTGAGTTGGGAAAACGTCCGATCCAATCACAAAATCGCGTGTTATTGAGTTGGAAAAAGGTCTGAATGTCTTCTATGTGCTACTTCTGCATGCAGCATGCCTCCCTACCAGGCTAATCTAACGGGAATTTTGTGGTAAATCACACGTCTAGTAAGCGTAGATGTTCCTTCGCCTATGAAGCTTCTACAAATTCCCCTTGTTCCAAGGGGGCTAAAAGTGTGCACTTCTGAGTGTGCTATCGCTCTCAATATTCTTATCTACTGAGGCATGAACACGAGATATGTACCATGTGCATACAATGACACTTGCAAAACCAAACCTAAAATAGCAAAAGCTCTTCTTGCAAATTCCTATAGCCAACCCAAGTCGAACCAGCGAACCACTGAACCCTACTCCTCCTTCCATTGATACTAGCAGAGCACTAGTACTTATCAAAAAAAAAAAAAGCAGAGCACTAGTACAGTACTATCTCCGCTGCAAGCCAAGCATATGGTGGGGTCAAATCGACGCCAGAGCAGCAGTATTTTGTTTGCTGCGCCGGCCGGACGCGCCACCTACCAGAGCATCTCCCATTTAACACCGTCGCACTGCAGTACCGCGCTTCACTGCGAAGCGGCACCAAAAGTAGCAGGATGGGAATGGGAGAGTAAAAGAGACTCTGAGAAGACGCCAATGTCCATCCGTCCGTCCGTCCGCCCGCCCGCCTGTGTGCATGACAAGCAGCACACACACTGACTGACCGGGAAGCATGCATGCAGCTTGTGACCAATCCGTGCATGCTTCCGGGGAGAGAGAGAGAGAGAGAGAGAGAGAGAGCAGGGAGGGGGCAGCACTGCACTACACTGCACATATGCCATGCATCTGTGAATCAGATGGGAAGCCTTGCATAAGCTGTGAAAGCCTGTGAATTGGCTATGTATTCTGACCCCCTTCTTTGACTCATCATGTAGAGGAGAGGAGGAGAGGGGCCTTCAGCCTTCACTCCTGACACACACTCCCTGCTCCTGCTTGCATTGGGGGACAAAACATGTGCTGGGTAAGTGAGTGAGTGAGTGGTGTGTTCTCGCCTTCTGGCCCTGAGGGTTACTGGCATTGGTAGTGTGGTGGTTCTTGCTCATTTGTTGAGCCCATGAGAGTGGAGGGAAATGCTGTGAAAGAGATTGGAAAGTGTAGGATTGGAGGCAGGCACTTAATGTGGATTTGATGGTAGTTTGTGATTTTCTGACAGGGGAAGATGGTTTCTTCAGAAGAGCAAAGAGTAGTGGCTGCTTTTGGCACCATGATGCATTGAGGCATGCTCAAATCATGCGGTGGAAAAACTAGTATATTTTGACTATTCTCGTTAATATTTTTTTACCAAAAAAGACTATTTGTTGTATTTCAAACGAACTGGAAGGAGTAGAGCATTGTTAGAACCCTAAAATGGCCAAAACAGAACACTGGCAACCACAGTGCTCTCGCCATTTTTTCAGACAAACTGTAAACTTTTTCTGTACATTCTGTATTTAGTTGGATTTATTGTTTTAGTGGTACTTCCCTAAGTAAACTTCAAAGTGGATTTTGTAGGGTAAAGTAAACTTCAAAGTGGATTTTGTAGGGTATGACACATAGTCAAAGGAGCAGAGAAGACTGCGAGAAACCTTGTACTTGTGATTACAGTGGATCCTTGGGGTGATCCGAAAGATTGCTTTGCAAGTCCCAATCCATGCATGCCCGGATGCCCCTGCCGCACTGCCCTGCCCTGCCCTGTCGCAGCCGAAAGAGAGGCCTCATCAGTCATACATAGGTCATCACTTCCCCTCCCTGCAGTGGAGCCCCGTCTCTGTTCCCTTCTGCTGCAGAAAAGAGACAAGAAGGTCCCGTTCTTTACATTTCAGCGAATGACCGCTCTAAAATACTTCTTCTAGGCTTTTTAATCTCGGTTTTTATTTTTTGGTTTTTTCTTTTTTTTTGCATTATCTCAAGATATATAGAGGTGGTTTTCAATTTTCTCATTTTTTACTCAGAAAAAGTTAACAGTCGCTACAGAGCATTTGCACTCAAAATGCATATCAAAAGCCAAAAAGTCATGGCTTCAAGCAATTTGAAGTAAGCCATTATAGCTTTCTTCAAATAAATAAATGAGACAGTTTCTTCGTCATTGTTTCAAAGCATTTTATTGAGATAGTTTTTCATAGCAGATAATTAGCATTCGGTTCGTTCGTACTAACGCTCACGCTAGAACCAAAAGTCAAGTCGTAGCCATAATTCATCAACTGCAGTCGAAAAGAATGCACCCGAAGAGTGAAGTGCATTGGAGAACGAACTCAAAGCAAGTAACGAGGGAAAAAAATAGCTTCTGATTGAGTTCCAACCCAACCCCATCGTAAGAAAGAAAAGTGTTCCAAATCTGTAAGACAAAACACAAAACAATCAAGAACCCGAGATAGAGATTTAATATGAAAAATCCTTGCAGGTGAAAAACTACGGGTGCACAATCGGCAGAATCACTATACGAAGAAAAGTTTCTTCACGATCAGTGGCTATAGGAGAACATATTGTCGGATTCAGAAAATTAATTTCGAACACTTATGTGTATACTATACTAGTCTCATGATCAGTGGCTAGTACACATATTTAACATGGCTAGTACACACATTAACATCCTTAGTATCACGTCCATACACACACGAATAATAGAGTAGCATATAATAAGAAACATTCGGACAAAGGCTTATACAACAAAGCTTTTAACAAAATGGCTGATCAGCCAAATAGTTCACGTAACAAGTAAATAGCAGTGGAATAAATGATAAATGAGACAAAAATTTCAGCAAGCATGCCATAGCCCACCACAAGACAATTGACTGGAGTTAAACCTTAGCAAATAATGTCAACTTCTCCATACCCACCATATGAAAGTACCCGATCAAGAGATCTCCTTCTTTTGCTCTAATAGTGTTCAACTTCAACAAGCAATTATGAGTATAAAAATGTACACCGCAAGGACTATATCAAAGCTATATAGTATTCAAGGCTATGTAAAATGGATATCCTACCAAATTGTCCATTTTGTATGAAACAAACTTTTATTTGCAATAATGAGTAATAGATTGCAATCAAAAGTTATAAAAGCAACTGACATTTAATACAAAGTAACAAATAGGTAGCGTAAGCATAAATTATAAATGGCTCTCCATAGCCATGAGCAACATATTCACATACTCGTGACCAAGTTTCAAATGAGTAGATACCTTTCATTCCCAATGAAGATTTGAAAACATAAGACTAGCCTTAACGACATCATTAAGCTTTGTCCATAACCAGATACACAGCTATTCAAATAGATTTTACATTCTGCAGAGATAGTATACTTTATCCACAAGATATGAACAACGTGGCCAATGCTAGATCATAACAAGGCCTTTATAATGCTCAACTCCCACCTTGCCCCACTCGATGAATTATAGCCCTCGGGAGTTAGAACAACATTGAACCACAAGGAATACATCGTTGTGTCGGCGGTTTTGGGCCCATACATGACTTTGACAGGTACCACCTCGAGCCACCATCCTAGCACTTGCACAACTCTAATCTACCACTGGTGCAAGATTAGACCCAAACAACTTATTATGCTAAGGCCTTCCCACAAATGCGCTTGTGGTTGTACGAAAGACTTAGATCAGCAACACATAAGTTCATAATTCTTAATCGACTCAGGCGAGAGCCTCCGCAACCTACCACTACATGCGAGTTCCCTCACGCACCACAAGTTATATAAATATCTTACCCAAATCAAAATAATAGTTTTTCAGATTTGTTTCCAAAATTAAGTATCAGGGTGACCACACTGGTCTTGTAATATAACTAAAAATAATTTATAGCTAAAATTTCACTGTAACTAGCTAAAATTGTATTATAACTGACAGTAGCTTATTCGGCGTAATTAAATTTTTTTATAAAAAATAAAAATAAAAAACATGTTAGCCCACCACGAATAATGCAAATGAATACGAGAAAAAAGAACCGACAAAAAGCTAAAAAAATCAAAAGATTGAAAAAAACGAAATTTAATGACAAAAAATAAACCAAATGACAGAATCTCAAATTAAAATAAACGGGGCATAGCCTAGCCCGCTAGCCCGACATGGCCGTCACGTCAGAATTCAGAAGAACGGTCTGCTGTTGTTTTTTGTTTCATTTTTGGTCTGAGAAAGAGAACCCCGTTCACATTCTAGGAGCCACATAGTGAAAAAAACATTTGTAGTAGGAAGAAAAAGATACCATGACGCTCATGAGCTACGAGCTATCACATCAACTAGCCTCATAGGCGCGGCGCCACGCCGCGCCAGCCACCGTGTGTACCGAAGTAAAAGAGGCGATAATTCGTGAGGAGTTTTTTAAAAAAATCGAGGGTACATGCGTATTTTCAAAAAAGTCAAAGGTCTTTTTCGTAAAAAATTGAGGGCTTGTACGTAACTAAAAGAGGACCCGTACGTAATTTAGAAAACCGCGGGGCGCTATCCTGCAAAGTATACAAAATTTCGGTGAAGTGGAGGGGTGTTTTCAAAAAAAGTGTTTTAAAAAAAACTGGCAGGGACCTTTTCGCGAGGATCAAGGATCTTTACGTAATTTCGGGAAAACGCAGGGACTTTTTCGCAAAAACGATCTCCCGACCGTACCGAAATTCGGCCGCCACGCGCCGGCCGGAGCGCGCGCGGGCGACGTGGCCGCCTCTTCCGCGCGGGAATTCCCCCGCTCATAATAGGGGGAGTATGTCGGGAAAAATAAGCATAGTCATCGTTCATCGTTCTTTTGGCTTTTCACCCGGTCTTTGATTTGCGATTTCTATCGGCCAAACTTATATACTAGTGTCAAAAGTCGTGGTCTAATAGTGAATTTTGTTTCTTTAAAAATCAAAATAAATAAAGATAACTACTTAAAGCAGATTCTCTAAACGATTTTTTAAACTCAAAACTATGTACGTCATTCGCTATAGTCTTAAAATGTGTAAATAAAAATTATAAACCATAACTAAAAGCTATTAGCACAACCCAAAAAATAGCGAAAATGTGTAGATAAAAATTATAAACCATAACTAAAAGCTATTAGCACAACCCAAAAAAATAGCGTCATACTAAGCCTCCAGTGGCGGAGCCACAGGGGGTTTAGTTGCACCTTCAAAATTTTTACGAAAAATGTAATATACACACACCTCTTAATACATAAAGTATACACAGTACATACTAACACACTCTTGGCATCCCATTAGGCCCAACAGGCAACAAGTCAAACCTATTAGCCCAAATACCCACGCTATTCTCACTTCCTTAGTCGATCGGCCACCCCCACCGAAGATTCCCTAATCGGCCAAATCTTTCAAATTTTTGCCCTAGTGTAGCAGCCAAGCTCGAGCTCAAGCACATAGCTCTACTCATGCACAGCTCATCACCGTTGTTGCGCTCCCCGGAGACCCGAGCCCCGCCGCTGTCGTGACCACCGAGCACTAGAGAGGAAAAGGTAAACCAAAGAAGTCATCGAATTAAGTCTCGATCATGTGCTTCCCAATCCGTAAATATATTGTTCTGGTTTTTTTATCAACATTGCTCTAGTTTAACTATGAAATAGTGACAGATCCATCACAGCATTGGTGTCGAAGTTGGCGCACCTGCAGTCCACGACGTGTAAGGCGACAAGGTTGGGTGTGCACACCACGGCGCTCATGGAGAGGAACAGGCAGTATGTATTTGGAGAGTTCTATGATGTTAATTTGAGTCTACCAATATGTGAGCTTGTCTGACACGGGTGTAAGTTTAACCTCTATTAAGTTAGTTTTGGTGATAATGATAAATATAATTATGAGACTAACTTATTTATTGATTAAGATATTGTTTAGTCTCATTTGAATGAAAAGGTGAAAATTATAAGAGGTATGCATTGTACATCATATTGTTATATCTTAGTGAATCCTTCGGATCCAAAATTTACTCCATAAATAATCAAACTTGAATATATGTATATGCTTCCATTATACATTCTTGTATACACATATTTATGGGAAATCCACTCTATATTTTGAGGTTTCATAAGTATTGATCCATGTTCCTCTTTCAATACATATTAAGAATCTTTATTTTAAAACATATCTCATGAGTGTATGTGTGTGTATTCTGTAGTTTATATGCGCACATAATCAGATTATCATCTAATTACCCCATTATCTTAGAGTATACAATTGAATGAGTAAGCTTTACTTTGAAAGCTTACCTTACAGTATACAAGTATTATGTACATGTTGTATACTTGCAAATCAATCTTTATCTCATTACTTATTGAGATTGTCATGAATTGCTAAAAAGGGAAGATTGTAGAATCTAGTCCCTCTATTATGCGTTAATGATGATGTTTTGATAATTAATGACAATTGATTTGTGGAATAACATTTTCTATAAGTTGGATGAATAAGTTAGTTTTCACAAATAAAGATGACTTGAAATGACTTTGTGTTTTGAAAATCATCAAGTCAAGTGAAGTATGCATCATGAGTTGATGCATGTCCAATAGGAGATGACCATGAGTTGGTTATCAAGTTCAAGTAAAGGATGCATCATAGGTTGATGCACATCAAGACAATAACCTAGGGCTAAGAATATTTTTATAGTCTTTTACCGATCTTAGTATTTGATTGGAAGACCGAATTGCTAGTACAGGTTACCGTACTATTAAGATGGATCATGTTTAGTAGACTGAGTCTCATCATGTGTTGATAGCTCAATCTAACCTGTTCTAGCTCTCCTTGGCATGAGGCTTGTATTTGCAAATGTGTTTTTGCAAATAGTTAAAACTCGTATGCTGAATACTTGTAACATGGGATTATACATTGCAAATGTCTTTTGCAAGTGGTTGAAGTCCATATTTCCTATTCCTTTTAGTATGAGGCTTATATTTGTAAATTTGTTTTGCAAATGGTTGAATATCGTATTTAATCCTTGTGTCATGATTTCAAAAGTGTGTAAATATATTTTGCAACTTGTTGGAAATTATGTTTGATCTTTGTGTGCATGATACTAAAATTTGCAAATGTGTTTTTACAAAATCTATTGAAGTATCTGCAATTTTTAGAACAATTGGAACTACCACAATTTATTCTGTGATACTACCGCTGGACGGAACTACCGACGTTGTAATCATGGAACTACCATGTGCATTAGTGGTCAAAAGACCTGTGTGGTCGAAAACCAACGTCATTGAGACCAGAGTGTTCGTACCAAGGTGGTCGAAGACTAGAGTGGTCGAGCCAAAGTGGTTGAAAGATTAAGCTCCATTTATGTTGATTTTGGTGATAATGACAAATACTATTATGAGATTTTAGTGATAATGACAAATGCATTTGTAAGACAAATATTGTTTATTGATTATAATATTACTTACTCTCATATAGATGAAATGGTGAAATCGAAGAGGTATGCATTCAAAATCACATGATTAGATATTAGTGCATTTTTTGGATCCATAATATAAACTGAACTCCACAAATAGTCCAAAATGAATATGTGTATATATCTTCATTACACATACCAGTATGCAAGCAATTAGGGGTTTCATTCTATGTTTTGAGATTTTATAAGTATTGATCCATATTTTCTTTAATACACATATTTAGGATTTTACTTTAAAACATATCATTTGAGTATATATAGTTTGTGTAGTTTATACTCCTTTACAATTGGGTTGCCATCTAACTTCTCTATTATGAGTTAATGGTTGGATATTTAATAACAACCGGATAAGTAAATTTTGCTTAAAGCTTATCTTAGAGTACACAAGTGTCGTGTACATATTGTATACTCACAAATACAATATTTATCTCATTATTTGTTGAGATTATCATGAATTGCCAAAAAGGGAGGGTTGTAGAATTTAGTCTCTACATTATGTGTTAATGGTGAAGTTTGGTAATTGATGGCAATTGGTTTGTGGACTAACATTTTTCATGAGTTAGATGAATAGGTTAGGTTTAACAAATGAGGATGACTTCATGTGTCGAAGATTATCAAGTCAAGATGTGTTATAGAAGATAGCTTCATGTGTTGAAGGCCATCAAAAAGAAGATGTATTATGAGTTGATACATGTCCAAGAGGAGATGATCTTGTCTTGATCACCAAGTCAAGCAAAGACCCATGATGTGTTGATGGAGTTCAAGAAGTGGATGCATCATGTGTTGATGCATGTGAAGACGATGACCCGAACTTGAAGCGTTGATGTGCGTCATCAAGCTTCGAGAGGATGCTCGAGGAAAAAGTATGACTAGCTAGGGCTAAGGAAGTATTCCTAATCTTTTATCAGTCTTGGTGTTTGATTGAAAAACTGGGTTGTTAGTGTAGGTTACCGTAATATTAGGAGGGGTTATGTCTAGTAGCTTGAGTCTCATCATGTGTTGATAGATCAATCTCACTTGCTCTAGCTCTCTTTAGCATGATGTTTATATTTATAAATGTGTTTTGTAAATAGTTGAAACTCGTGTGTGAAATCCTTGTAACATGAGACTATACATTGCGAATGTGTTTTGCAAGTGTTTGAAGTCTATGTTTACTACTCCTTGTGGTATAAGGCTTATATTTTTAAATGTGCTTTGCAAATAGTTGAAGCTCGTATATAATCCTTGTAGCATATGACTTTAGTTTGCGAATGTGTTTTGCAAACGTGTTAAGTCTATGTACCGATTCATTGTGTCATGATTTCAAAAATATGCAACGTGTTTTGCAACTTGTTAGGAGTCATGGATGATCCTTGTGTGCATGATACTATAGCTTGCAAATATATTTTACAAAATTTGTTGAAGTATCAGCACCTGTCAGGAAAATCGAAACTACCGTTGTTAATATAGCGGTACTAACATAGGTCGGAAGTACTGGCTCTGTCTGAGCGGTACTACCGGACATCAAATGTACTGGCATGTGTTGCGTGATACTACTGGATGTGAGTGGTCCGAACGGCTCTGTGTGACCGGACCGTCCGACAGGC